>PUQB01000256.1:0-187500 GCA_003024785.1 Selaginella tamariscina
ATGACTGCCTTCTTCTAAGTTGGATTTTCAATGATTGGGCCTTACAAGATCGCAGCTGAGGTCAATCCTGTAGCTTTCCTACCATCTACTATGAAACTTCATCATGTGTTTCATACCTCTTTGTTAGAACCATATCATCCTTCTTCTCTTCCTAGTCGTGCTTCTTCTTATCCCCTCCTGTATTCATTGATGATGAACCTGAGTACAAAGTTGCAGTCATCCTTAATTCTCGTCTTCATCGTCGCCAATTTCAATACTTGGTGAATTGAAAAGGTTATTTGCCTACCGATCGCACTTGGGAATCTGCATCTAATTTACTCCATGCTTCTTCCAAGGTTGCTGCCTTTCATCGATGTTATTCTACTAAATCAGGTCCCATGACTTATGGAACTTGTCCTTAGGGAAGAGGTGATGTCACGACCCGATATAGGATACAAGATACAAGATACATGAGACAGGATACAGGATATGCTTACAGGATATTAGGATACAGGATACGAGATATAGGATATGCCTACAGGATATACCTACAAGATATACTTACAGGATAAGGACACCGTTTTTAGCTCATGACTAGATTAGCTCTTGGAGTATATTTTTAACTCATGCCTAAATTAGCTCTTGGAGTTGTGAGTATAAAAGCTCCGACCTAATTGTTGTACAATCAATTACTATCAACACCAATCATTTTATGATCATTCTTATTTGTTCTTGTTTTGCTCCTTGCTTCTTGTCCTCATTTTGTTTCTAGTTTATGTCCTACTCTTGTGTTGTTCTTAGTCCTTGTCCTGCTCCTGAGTTAAGCCTCCTTGCTCTTAAATTGTGGCTTGACACCTTGTGCTTATCAAAAACATCCTAAAAGGAGTGATATTTGGATGGCAAGGAAGAAGAGAAGGAGAAGGAAATTGGAAAACATGAGAGTCAGATACAGGAAAGGTAAAAGAGGATGTAAAAGTTACTTGAAAAGCAAAAAGATGAAAAGGAGTAAGATCAGTGGCAAGTTCATGCATAGTAGTGGTAAGAACACAGAGAGGAGAAGGAGTGAGTTGTGAATGAAAAAGAGGAAGGATCTTGGGTAGAACAGAAGTAGAGTAATGAAAAGAGGCAAGATTGGGGAAAACCTGTGCTAATGTTGACGAGTGTACAAGATTGGAAGAACCCTATACAGAAGTCCGTGAATGCACAAGAGTGAGGAGTGCCTGCGAATGTGCTGACGAACTAACAGGAGATGGATCCTATCGAGGAAGAATCTTCAACACTAATATAGAAGTAGGCATGGTCAATCTTATAGCTTATACTGTCTCAGATACTAAGGTGATATCCTGCAAGCAAGAAGGTACATAATTGATCCTGGCTGTCGAAGAGGAAAACTTGAGCGTGCTAGACCTTTAGTTGATCTGAGGATTTGTAACTATGAACCATGCCATGCCCAAAATAATGGGAGTCGTCCAAGTCTTGATCAAGTTGAAGGAAATTGAACAATTGAATGCACCATGGGTGCATGGTAGCATGAGTAACTGCACCAAAAGCATAAAACGACCATCTGCAACCTCTACAAGAATTGCATGCTTCAACCTTACCACCGGAATACCATGCTAAGATGTAAAAGTGTCATCCATGAAGCATGAATTTGCACCAGTGTCTAACGTGGTAGACTCCTTAAGCTCTCAATTATTGAGGTGAATGTGTACAGGAAACTTAAGTAATGGAATGGTGTGAGCAGCACCAATGGAGCCTACGCCTATGTCCAACTTCACGGCTCCTAAACGAAGTGGACATTGAAGTTTTTTGACTGAACTTCAGCTTCAGCTTTAACTTCACGCGTCTTGAACTTCCTAGTTTTAACATGACATTTTGCCACCTTGTGTCCTGTGTCACCACAATACAAGCATAAGTTTTTATTGTGATGACGTTACTTTCAATAGCTAAAAGTCGGCCACACTTGTATTTGTTGACCTCCATAGGAACTACTCTAGAAGATGTCGTAGGAACATGTGCTACAACTACAGAATTGGCTTACAAGAACTGTTGACGGGATTTTTCCTGACGATGTTCAAACAAACGATTATCGCAGCGAACGGCATGTTGCATGATCTTCGCTAAGGTTTGGGCATTCGGTAATGTAAGGAGAAGGTCCTTCACATCATCCCTCAACCCAAAACTGAAGTGTTCGATCAATGCAGTCCTGTCCCATAGTTCGTGCAAAGTTACTGAAATTCGGATGCATAGACGAAAACTAGTCAAAATTCTTGTGCAAGCTTCCTTAACTTCGTGCATGCAGAACGATACTTTTTGGGATCTCCAAAGCAAACTTCAAAGACAACCACAAATCCTTCAAAGAGTCGTCACACTCTAGCAAAGGGGCAACCCAAGCCCGTGGGAATCCAACAACCTTTTGTGCATAAGTCAAGTAACGGTGTGGTTGCATGCAGATCAAAAGCCTAATTTGATTTAGGAAACCTTGAAAATTTGTGTGATTACCACTGAACTTCTCTGGCATGCTGATCTTTGGCTCCGAAGAAGAGTTCGATGGAGAGGAAACCACGGATGCTTAAGAGAGAGCCTGCGTAGCAGCCTTGGAGGATGCCTCAACAGCTGCATATGCCACATTGGTGGAACCTTGTAGATCTGTGGCCACTTGGCGCAAAGTGGCCAACTCATGAAGCAACATTTGGTGCTCGCATTGAAATTGCTTAAAATCTGCCATGATCTGTGAAAGGAAAAAAAAGGAAGAAAGCAAGGGAGAAGAACCAAGAAAAAAAAGTAACTGGAAATCGTGGAGCTATGAAAGCAATTACTATCAAACTGTCAAGTCACAACCCAAAAGCAAGATAAGAACAAGGAGGCTTGACTCAAGAGCAAGGCAAGAGCAAAGAACAAAACAAGAACAAGAAACATGACAAGAATGATCATAAAATAACTGGTGTTGATAATAATTATTTGTACAACAATTAGGTCAGAGTTTTATACTCACAACTTCGAGAGCTAATCTAGGCATGAACTAAAAATATGTCCCTTATCCTATAGGTATATCCTGTAAGCATATCCTGTAGGTATATCCTGTATTTTGTATCGGGTTATGACAGATAAAGCGTAGCATGAACATATTGAAGATAATCAAATTGATCTTTGACAAACGAATTTACCAAACTCTTGGGATCAAAACTCTGTCATGGCTATTGTTAAAGTTTTTACCTGGTGCCACAAAGGCGGCTTGTTAGGTGCCAACCTTGGAATCCCCTCTCTAGAAATCCCACAGAATCTGGTAAAGTAACCCATATTAGAAACCCAACCCTTAGGAACTTAAGCCTCTAGCTGACCAAGTCCGCGAACGAGGCTCACCTTGTGAATCAGGACATGAGGATTAGCTGACCTATAAGTATCGTTCCTAGCTTGGCGTGGTTGAGGCGGCCAGAGCAAGGCCTCAACCACTAGTTCTGAAGAACGTGAACTCAGGCAATGCCTTTTGAGCATGCGAATAGGTTTTTGGGCCAAGGAATATGACTAACTCCTTAGTAGTAACGTACCCTCGTCACAAAGGCATGATCCTGCCAACAATAAAGATAGTCTAACCCAAAAATGGGACGTACCCCTGTCATGTGAAAGTTAGGGCGGCATAATAGAGGGTTGGGCCTTGACAACACAAGATGAGCTTGCACCGATACGAGGTTAACAAGCTCTCTTTTGAACCCAGGAAGCCTCACTACATATACTTTACCTTATTTATGTGATGCCCCCCCCCCCCTCCCCCGCGTTTTCCTAAGTGAGTAAGTGGGCTGGCACGGAAATGCCAGCCCTTAGAGAAAATAAGTTGTCCTAACCTAACCCTAAACCTAACCCTAAGAACCCCAAAGTAAAGGGTCAAGTCATAATAAAAACTATGACAGATGTTGACCTGTCAGAGCATAAAAAAGTGACATACTAATTGATGCATGCTTAAAGTTATTGTAGGAGAACTCAACTAAGAGCAGTAGCAGTAACCAATCATCTTGTTGATAGTTGAGGAAGCACGGTAAATACTACCTTATGGGTTTGGATAATGCATTCTAACTAACCATCAAATTCTAGATGATAACCCAAAGATAACGATCTCTTGATCTTGAGTAGTTCGAGAAGTTATTGTCAAAACTTAGTGATAAATTGTAGACAACAATTGTTGACAATGTTATCAAGGAGTCCATAAAACTAAAAACATCCTTCATAACCACATTCAAAGCATGTTGTGGAGTGGGCCTTACATAGGCTTAAGACACTATGGTATAAAGATAGAAGATCCAAAGAGTAGCTATGAGCTTTGTGACAATCCAATAGCTCATATTTGGTGGGATCCATACCACCCATCTGAGAAAGTGCACCAACAATATGCATTTCAATTTCCTCATGGTGATGGTTGATGAACTAGTCAGTGAGGAGAAAAAGTTTGAGGTCGAATCCATATTTAAAGTGAGAAAAGTTTATGGACAGCAAAAATATAAGCTCATGTATCTTGTCAAGTGGAAGTGTTATATCTTGCATGCAAATCAACGTGTAAACCATTGGAGAATATATAAAACGCAATGGAGTTGGTGAATGAGTTTGAGGCGAGGCCTCAAAATAATTATAATAATAATAAGGAATAAAAGCAAAGCTTATTTCTTGTTAACCTAGGGTTGATAAACAATATTAACTAAAGGCTTTCAATAAAATTCTAATCAAAATAAAGAAATTAACTAACTTTTTATCTATGTATGGGTGATAAACTATGCAAATGTGCAAAGGTCTCTAGATGATGTCATGTTGCAAGTGGTGCCTTCAGTAATTGAGTTAACATAATGACTTATCTTGAAATAAGATGGTTAAAACTAAGTTCAGTGAACACTTAGTTTTGCATACTACAAATTATGTGAACTTTTTACTAACTATGCATAAAGTGATTAATGTTAATTTTTAATTAATTTTTCTAGCTTAATAAAGTCTTGGATTTAGACGTCGACGTGGACATTGAGGTGTTATAGTTTTTATTATGACTTTACTTTTTACTTTGAAGTTTAGCTGCTTTACTTAGTTATATTGACGAGTCTTAGGTGTAGAAGAAAGAGCACTGCTTAGTGCACTTGAATATTTAGGGATAGTTTGAGTAGGTGTCGCTAAATATTTACAAAAAACTCTAGGTGAATGAAACATTTTCATTTAGAGAACTCTTCCTTGATTTTGACATCCCATGTTTTATTGGTTAGTTTTGGTGAGTCTGACATGAAAACAACCCTAGGGTTGCCCTAACCTCATGCCCTAATCCCTCGGGTTAGGTTAAGTGGGTCTACTCACTTAGCATTCCGTGCCCACTTACACAATTATGAGGGGGGGGAGGGGGTCCATCACTTATATAACATAGAGTATATCTAGTGAGACTTTTATTGTTAAAAAAGAGCCCATTATTCTCTTACTAATGCAAGCTTAAGCTTGTGTCATTAAGGCACAACCCCTATTATGCCACTTTAACTTCTGGTGTTAGGGGTACGTTACACCCTAAGGATTGCCCAACCCTTATCATATCATTTCGTTCGATAACTTGTTCACAAGCCTGAAAGATATTGCATAAGTTCACATTCCACAAGTCTAATGGTTAAAGCTCTACTCCACCACCTCACCCATGCTAAGTTAGGAACAACACTCCTAGCTTAACTAGTCACATGTCCTAACTCATGAAAGTGAGCATTGTTCATGTACATTATCAATTGAGAGTGTGAGTTACTAAAAGTCGAGTTCTTAATATGGGTTATCATACTAGATTTGTGGGTTTCCAATAGGGTTTCTAGAGTTAGCATGTTAGCATCTAACGAGCCATGCTCGTGGCACTAAGTAAGAACTTTAACACACTTGGCTTATTCAATGATGACAAAAAATGTGGGAGAAGGTCATAGGTATGACAAAGATGACATATAACAAAATGATATTGGCTTGGTAATAAGAAATTAATTAAACAAGCGGCTTCCCTTTCATTGAGGCATGTAAAGAGTTGGTTTGGTTCAAAATTAAATTAAATAAAATTAAGTTTAATTTAGCACTAGCTTAACTAATGGTAGGATGCAGTGTTTTTAGTTGTTTACCAATTGTACTTCTACTTTGGAATGTGAATGCTCAATTTGCACTCACATTATTATTGTTATTATGGCTAGTCCGCATTCAATTCATAAATTTCTAGTCAGTATGTTCTTCACAAACATCAAAATAAGACAAACGTCAAAATATTCTAAAAAATTCACAAGAATGTTAATTTTAAATTACAACAATTTGTAACTTGGTCAAATAATAAAGAATAACAATTTATAACACTCCACAATGTAGAATGAATGAAAGCCTATGTGCTAGTGTTAGTGTTTCTTCAAATCATTACTACGACCTTCTACAAAATAATTCTATTAATCTGACTCTAAATCAAAAGAATTAAGTAATTTACAAGATTTAATTTGTTGATATTCATTGTTGTTTTTGCCCATGGGACCTCCCAATTCTAACTTCTGAACTATCTAGAAGATTCTTCATGCATTTCCACCCTCTGAGACAAGGTTACTACATCGACAACTCGACAATACCCACATATAGGCTCTAGTCAAGATCATTACCTTCCAAGTCGTACCAAGGCTTCCACATTACCACTGCCAAGTGGCAACAATAAGAACAAAATATATAAAACATAACAAATAATGTTACCTCTGGGCATGTCAATGCAAAATATCTTGAGTCTTCATTTGCTTCTTCTTCAAGTTCATTTCATCTTCAATAACTATTTCCTCATTTAAATTCTCATCAAACAAGTGACATCTAGAGCTCCCTTTGAGGTCGATTTGATTTAGCATCATTCATTTACGACGTTGGCATAACCACCAGTTATATATATATGCACCAATTTGGTCGTTCTTGCATGAGTCAACTTGCAAATGAAAAAAAAGAACTTAAAAACTAAAAACAATGCCACGAAGTCTTACATGTTTTGTGCTAACGACTATACACACTTATATGCTGAAAAATTCCACTTTATAGCTAAACATAAGCCAAGAACATTACATGCTACCCTCCATAGCCTTGGTACTTACTTCTCAAACATATTGTGTGTTGCCCAGAGTGTATAGAGATCCTTGTTTAGAACATGATCCATGAAATTAGTCACATTTGGATTTGTAAGGCTTGTCAAAAAGAAATTCTTCCGAAGTTTAAAGTTAGAGTACTCACTACTAATCAAGACACTCATATCCTATGGATTAAGATAGAATTGTCCAATAACTCAATTCAGCATTTACTTAGCATCGGCATCAAATTTCTCAAAGAACAAGAAGCACATATTTAAGCAATAAGCTGCACCAAATAAGTCACAAGTCTTATGCTTCCTTTCTTGGTCAACTAATATCTCTAGTAGAATTGCTTTTTGTCTCGCACTAGTTTCTCAAACTTGTTGTGTGTTCTGCTTGATCATTTTTCAAGCATGCCAAACAAATCTCATTGTTACATTAGTCTAATCAAATTCTCAGATAGCTTAGAAAATAAGTTTTACCAACTTGATGATTTGATGCACAACACCCCAAAACCTTCAGCACCTTCAATACCACCTACAACCAAGCCTTGATAGTCCATCCCAATCTCCCTTGCATCTCAATTTTGGTCACCCAACCATTCTTTGAATCTAGGGTTTGTAAACATGATGATTACACTTGTTCAAGCCAAACCAGCACAATGTAATATGTTGCAAACCTATCAAAAAACAATAGAAAAATGTCTATATTGAAAAGAAAAATATAAATAAATGTTTTACCTCATGGCTGCAGTTCTTATGAGTTCTTTTCTACAATGGTTGTCTGCGCCGATATCACGATAAAGAGATAGCAACACTCCATGATTTCAAAAAAAAATTGTAAGTCCAATAGCTCACTCTATGTGCCTTCTGATGAACTTGAGCTTGCACCAAGATCCAAGAACGAAATTGAAGAATGGCATTGGCATGGCACACTCCAAAGAAATGAATTATTTTCTTCTAGAAGCACTCCAGCTCTTTTTATGTTTGCTGCATTATACATGACAATAGATAAAATGTGAAGCAATTTATCTTTATCACCATAACGTGTTTATATTCATGTCAATGCCTTATCAACCTTTTTAAAGATAGCATCACCTAAAACAACAAGACATTCAGATAGTATTAAATAACAAATCACTCACCAAATGAATCCTTGCAAATGAAGCTTCCCCAAAAATAGTCCTGCTTCTTGGTTGCATTGACAATCATCATGTTACTAATATGTTCTAATTTTATGTTCCTCATCCATTTGTGACAAGTGATAGTGGTTGTGGAATCTAAGAAACTCGAGCTTCATTAATGAATGCAAACATTTTGTGAACAACATCACACTTTGTCCAACAAAACTGTTCGCAGGGTTGTCATCGAAGGCAAAATGAACCCATTGTACCTAAATGCTGATTTTTCTAACCACTCTTTCAAAGATTTATTGAGTGTGACAATGAATGGAGTGGCAGTCTCATAAGCCCACACTACAAATGCCTGTTGTGCCTCTTGTAGCTCAAATGCTACTAAAGTTGTCCATTCACCTCCTCCACTCATAGTAGTAGAGGGAGAGACTAGTGATGTCCTTTGGTGGCTCCCCCATGTTGGTGATAGTGTTAATGCTTTATTGGAGCCATTAACAGCAACAACACAATTGAAAACTAGGTGTGGCACCAAATCATTGTGTCACAACCTTTCCCAAAGGGCCAATTGGTGTTATGAGAGGGCCCCTATTCATGATGACCTAGTTACGCTTGAGTCTTTTTACCTACATACCCCACATATCCCACAATCTTTACCCACCAAGTTAGAACTATGACACCCTCCACCCATTTGAGAAAGTGGATGCCCTCATCCACGGACTCAAGATGACCTAGTTACGCTTGAGCCTTTTTACCTACATATTCCACATATCCCACAATCTTTATCCACCAGGTTAGAACTATAACACCTCCACCCATTTGAGAAAGTGGATGCCCTCATCCACGGACTCAAGGGTTGCTAATATGTCTTCCTCCAGAAGGTGAAATCAGAGGCGTTTCTACTCACACTTGTCTTTACTCATGCTTGACTCGCACCCAACTATGTGATCGAGGGGTTTAGTTAGGCCAAAGGCGATCCCACTTGACTCGCACCTAGCTCAGAGGTGATCCCCACCCAGCTATGTGATCGAGGGTTTAGTTAGGCCAAAGGCGATCCCACTTGACTCACACCTAGCTCAGAGGTGATCCCCACGTTGTGTGATCGCTTGGCTATACTTGCATCGCATACTAATCAGGTTAGAGGCGATCCCAACTATGTGATCGAGGGGTTTAGTTAGGCCATAGGCGATCCCACTTGACTCGCACCTAGCTCAGAGGTGATCCCCACCTAGCTATGTGATCGAGGGGTTTAGTTAGGCCAGAGGCAATCCTACTTGATTCACATCTAAATCAGAGGTGATCCCCACATTGTGTGACTGCTTAGTTGTACTCGCATTGCATGTCAATTGGGCTAGAGGCGATCCCAGAGCCACTTGGTTGACTACTTAGTTCTACTTGCATTGCATGTCAATCGGGCTAGAAGCGATCCCAGAGCCACTGGGTTGTACACATGTGAGACGATCCAGAGCCACTTGGCTGTACACATATGATCGAGGGATTTAATTAGGCAAGGACAAGTGCGCCAATCTTAGTGCCGTGAACTTCACTCAAAGTTCATCTCATAATGAGAATTCAACTCGGGACTGCTTCACTACCAAATGTTACAACCTTTCCTTCTTGCCTTAACCCAATTAAACAAATGGCTAATTGGTGTCTATGAGGGTGGCCTTGGTCATAATGACTCAATTACACTTGAGTTTTTTGCCCGTATATCTCACAATCTTTACCTAGGTAGTCAACTCACTAGGTTAACTACTTGTGGGTTAAAACTATGACATTGAGCATTCGATTCATTTTCTAAATTGTATCCTACACTTGGAGGTAGTGGATTTGTTTTAACAGTAACCAAACTGCTAATCACTTCTAAAAGCTCCCATGCTTCTAGAATTTTTGCCAGAGACTGAGATGTCATCATTGCCAAGAGCTATCATCTTGCAATCTTCCTACATTGAGACATCTTCATCATTTTTGTCTTCTTCATATTCTTCATACCCTTCCTTTTATGCACGTTGTAACTAAAGTGGGCATGATACGTGAAAATGGGAATATAAAAAAAATTACTAATTAATACTTAAGTTTTAATTATTAATTAATCATTTAATTAATATGTAATTAAGCCTTAAATATTAATTAATTAATTAATTAATCCTTCAATAACCTTACTTAGTAAGGAATATTCCTAAAATATCTTAGAATATTCATATTATTCTAAAAATAGTTTACAATAATGAAGAAATACTATCAAACATAATTACAAATGAAATCATTTTCTTATCAACATGTTAATTTTTATAAATACTTTCTTTCTATCATACAAAGAAATCTTTTCATTTTGTCTAAATCATCACTCTCCGATTAATCAAATCATTTTGGTCAATATCTTGATGTTGTTGCCACCACTTAACACTCTCACGAATGCAATTGGGAGTTGCCATCCTTGTTAATACATAAGATGTGATAAGAGAAGGTCTGCATAAAGGCTCATCTAAAAACTGACGTTCCTTAAGAATAATATTTAAAGCGCCCGGTTTCTATCCTTCATTTTATAAAATTCAATATCACGAGAAAGAAAAGCTTCAGGAAATGTATGATACGGTGGATACTGCTCACAAAAATTTTCGAGATTCTTCTTTCTGAGGCACGTATCCAAGTAGTTCACTAGCTCATCCATGATATCGGTATCAGAATATGGATCGAAAGTGATTGGATGAATACAAGCAATGTTTTGGTTGAGCATAGCCTTCTGAGGAGAGTCGTCTACTACTAACATTTGTGCGTTCTTCATTATCCTTAAGCGACTGATCTCCCATGAGTCCCAATTATTCTTTCATTCTTGAAGAAGTATGGCTTGCTTTCCTTTCTTATATTCTGAAATTCGAGAGGTTTATGACACATTCGCTGGTCAAAATCCAATCTTTACGAATCACCTCTTTTGCAACACTACAATGTTTCTTAAGTAAACTCAACAGCGGTGTTAAGTTATGAATCTGCATGCATGACCAAATCCCACAAGCGCACCCATCTCCTTAAGCTTTTGAAAGAGACGATCCAACCCTGGACGAAAAATAATATCATATCGAAATTTACCATGACAAGGAATGAAATCTCCTTGTTTGATTTCTGTTTTTCTATCCTGGGGCCTTTGTTGATGAAGCAGAACACCATTGACATCCAACAACACAATATGGTCATGAGTAACATGAGATGGCGTTGCCTCTTGAATACTTTGCAAATCACTTGTTTGCTCCCTTTCACATTTATCCGTTGCCACTATCTCGTTGCCTATCCCTTCATCATTTAATTGTACATCATCCTTACAAGATTCAGATATTGCATGCGCTGAAGAAATTGATTTCGGAACTGAAGCCAATAAAAATGATGATGAAGTGGCCCCCATGGTAACGATGTTTTGAGCTGCATTATTATCCATTTCCTGCATGAACTCTGTCATTCTGACATGTGGCACAAGAAATTGTCGCCAAACCCCTCTCTTACCTCATGGCAATGCTGAAAATCCATGTTCTCAATTATTTCATTACATCTGCAAAATGATAATTAGCTGACCTTAAAATTATCAAGGCATATTATTTACCTTGTTAATGTGTGACCCATGTTTGAACTAAAAGCTTCATTAATCCTTGAGAATTTATTTTCTGTACAAATATAAAAGAAATATACAAAAATGCCTTATGTTACACTCATTTACAACTATTCGTCACTCTATCAATTCATTATCAATTCTTCTTCGCTATTACCTTCTGAGTGAGGCGAAGAAGGTCTAAGCCGCTTGTGAGATGGTTCAAGATCTTCTGCATCTTCTATTGATGTTTCCATGGGTCCTGGAGTGTGCGAATGTTCTGTACTCCTCGAGATAACTTCCGGTCTAATATCTGATTGAAGTTCGTTCTCAGACTCCGAGATTGAACCAGATTCACCTTCAAAGCTATCGCACTTATCTGGAGGGAACTTTCTCAAATACGCCTTTATGGAATCGTTGGGGTACTCAGTTGAGACCCAATCTATCCACTTGTTCAGGTCCTCAACCATGGTCTTATCCTTTTCAACGGCAAACACACATGTATGCCGAAGGTAACACTCCTTCAAGACGGACCCCCTAGTGCAGTAGTCAAAAACCCACGCATCACTGTGAGGACCCCTAATCAAGTTGACGATGCTCCGTGCCGCTTGACTTGTAATGTTTGGATAACGTACATTGTCGAATACGTCACTCATACCTATCGGTGTATCGGATGGAGGTTCAGGGCCGTTGGAGTGCAAACAGATGCCTGGCTAGTCATTTGGAAGCTTGAAATTATTTGGCGCATTCCTAACAACCAAGTGAACAACGGTATCAATGCACTTGGGATTAGCATCGTTCATATAAAATCCTGTCCAACGATGTCTATTCTTCTTGGCGAAGGCGAAGGCGAAGGCAAAAGTATCGGTGACATGAGCAAGAATCAAGAAATAAATACCTGAAAAAGTAAGTATCAGTGAAGAGCGCAAGCATGAATTCAATAATAAATACCTTCTATGTATATGCTTGCACGGCTAAGTTTCTCCACCAGATCCTCTAGTGCCCTATCTGTCGAAAGATTTTTTGACACCCGCCGATCCATCACGAACAATTGAAACGGTTTCCTACAAGCAGTGATGTTACCCCATAAAGTCTCCGAATCTAACAACAAACATCTGTAGGGCTTGTCGTGATTTGTAGCATCCTCCTTTATAAGGTTCAATTCGGTTCTCCGCTGCTGAAGGACTGCCATAAGAGAAGGCGTCATCCCAATGTTCTCCTTTTTGGCATTGGCGTGCAATAGATTCTTGCCCAGATCTTCCGATTGGTTCACCCATTCGACAAGCATATCATCGTTCGTCACATGCAAATATTTGCTGACCTCTTCATATGTTGAAGTCGAGGTCCAACCCAGTTTGTGGCAGTGTATTCCCAACCACTCCTTGAAATGCCTGACCGTCTTCAACTCCATTGCCTTGAGATGAAAAGCAGAGGTTGGGCTGCTGTTATTAATTTGTAGTTTGCCATCGATCACCAAATCAGCCAAGATTCCTCTTCCATCGTTGTTCCATTAAAGGCTTCAACCATGTGAGCTTGAAATCGTTGTCTACATTCTTTGTAGATTGAACAGACTTAGCCTTCGGCGTCTTACTGGGTTTCTTTGCAGACTTTTCTGAGGGCTCCCCTTCACTTGTCTACTTCTTCTTCAGTGTTCCTTTTGAAAAGGATTCCATAATCCCAACCATTTGGCAAAGATCTTATCTTCGGGGCAAGAAATCAACATCATCAGAAAGGATGTTTCCTTCCCGCCCACCTGGGCAAAATCAACTGCTGCAATTTCTTCAACTCTCTGAGGAAAAAGACAGATTAATATACTGGCGAGATAAATCCCGCCCAAACAATTTGCTTACCCGGTATTCTGCAATTGTGTATTCCTGCGGTAGCTCTTTGTGGTCGCTGAAGAGATTCCCACACGGCTCGCGTGTGTTTAAACTTCTCCCATATTTTGCTGTTGTAGTGGTTGTGTGTCGGCAGCGTCCCATTCCGCCGATAACTTATGGTACTGCTCGATTGTGAGATTCGGCTTAGCTAAAAACGCCGATCTTTTTATCAGCTTCTCACGGGTATGCTCGGAAAGTTTTGTTGCCATCGTTCCTTTGTTGTGTTCCTCGAGAAGTCGTTGGGCTGCCGTTATTGTGTGCTGGCCACTGATGTAGTACTTGATAGATTTTTTATTCTCCGTCTGAATCTTCATGAGTTGTTCTGGTGTTGTGATCCAGACTTTGTCAGCGCCCTTCCTTCTTTCATAGTATGGACACAAAACAGCATTATGTGGAACGGTATAAGAATTGTCGTCCTTCATCTTCTCCATGAGCTCAGCTACACGTTCCTGGTTGAGTGGCCTGTAATTGAAGTTTGGATTGACGCTGCAATATTTAACCCTACAAGGATAAATCTTATCATCCAACATCATTTCCTTGTGACTTATTGCAGCATGAGATGCCACAGGTGCAGCTGACAAAAACGATTGATGATTTTCTTTTGCGATCCGAATCAACATGTGTGATCCCCGACTGCAGCTGTTCTAGTGTTCTCGGTACACTCTTCCAGCTCCCAAATCTCCCTAAGCAAATTGAATGTGATCTGTAGAGAACCTGAGACCGAGCCACCCTCTCAATCTCCATTATGATGTCGCTGTGTTCTTCTTCAATGTGAAGAGGGAAGATTGCTTCACTTGCTGATTTTCTGTATTGTGAAGCAATATCTCATGACAATACACCTACTCGATGAGTCTGAAGATTTTCGAAGTAGACATCCAGATGGATCCCCTCCATAGATGGATCATCCAACATCATTTCCTTATGACTTATTGCAGCATGAGATCCACAGGTGCAGCTGACAAAACGATTGATGATTTTCTTTTGCGATCCGAATCAACATGTGTGATCCCCGACTGCAGCTGTTCTAGTGTTCTCGGTACTAAGCAAATTGAATGTGATCTGTAGAGAACCTGAGACTGAGCCACCCTCTCAATCTCCATTATGATGTCGCTGTGTTCTTCTTCAATGTGAAGAGGGAAGATTGCTTCACTTGCTGATTTTCTGTATTGTGAAGCAATATCTCATGACAATACACCTACTCGATGAGTCTGAAGATTTTCGAAGTAGACATCCAGATGGATCCCCTCCATAGATGGATCATCATTTCCTTGTGACTTATTGCAGCATGAGATGCCACAGGTGCAGCTGACAAAACGATTGATGATTTTCTTTTGCGATCCGAATCAACATGTGTGATCCCCGACTGCAGCTGTTCTAGTGTTCTCGGTACACTCTTCCAGCTCCCAAAGCTCCCTAAGCAAATTGAACGTGATCTGTAGAGAACCTGAGACCGAGCCACCCTCTCAATCTCCATTATGATGTCGCTGTGTTCTTCTTCAATGTGAAGAGGGAAGATTGCTTCACTTGCTGATTTTCTGTATTGTGAAGCAATATCTCCTGACAATACACCTACTCGATGAGTCTGAAGATTTTCGAAGTAGACATCCAGATGGATCCCCTCCATAGATGGGCTTTCGTTGAGTTGAAGAAGAACTCCAAGGTCAACATCATTAGTGAACACGTGAACGTCATTATCCACAAGTCGACAAAACCACCCGAAATTAATGTTGTAACTGACGACCTCTGGATCCGAGAACGTGACATTGGATGGAACAAGGCATATGTGTCGAGCATCGTCCAATCTGGGTTCGCAGCCTGCTTTCGGGTGCTTGACTAGCGAATCTACTTTCCATTGTTTTGCTTGTCCATGAGATGTGACAAGGTTAATTTGACAGCAGCCATGGTTGCTCCAATGCGCTTCCCATTTATCTTAAAATATGGCCAAGTTGATTCCAGAATCCCCCTGCCCATCTCTTCTCCTGCTCTTGTCTTTAATGTCACCTCAATTCCACATCTGAATACAAAAATGATTAGTTCAAGTATCCGAGTATAACAGATTTTATTTTAATTCTTACCCAGAATTTGACGACGACTCCATACTAATGACTCGATCTCCTTGTTTGATCAAATCGTCCTTCTGCAAAATAATACACTATAAATATAAATTATATAAAAACGCACACACACTTGTATAAACCCGAATATACAAAAATAATACACAGAGAGAAGTAGACGTAATTAACTGTCCGAAGCTCACATTTGTGTTAGTGCAAAAGAAAGATAACATTTCGTTTTAGAACCACCACAAATGTGAGCTCTGGACAGTTTTACATAGATTCCTAGCTTTTACTCGAAATATTATGATAAGATGATAAAAGTAAATAAAATGAGATATGCAACTTATATATACTAATACACATATATATTCACATGGAAGGTGCGGCGGGATTAATCTCGCCACCCCTTCAATGCCTCCTGAAAGAGTGGGCGGGATTAATCTCGCCACCTTTCTGGAGGCCTTGAACGGGAGTGCGGAATTAATCTTGCCACCCTTCTCGGTTTCAGAGAGAACTGGGCAGGATTTATTTCTCACACCCCTTCAGTGACTCCAGAAAGGGGGCGGGATTAATCTCGCCCACCATGTAAGTGATGGTTAAATGAATTTCCCCACCCTTCCCAATTCTCTCCATTGGTATGTTGAAAACCTTCTACGTCTCAGACAGAAACGTTTGGGATTGGTCCGACTCACCAATGGAGAAAACAAAGGAAGGGTGGCGGGATTCATTCCTCCAACAGGCATTGAAGACTCGGCGGGATTAATCCCGCCGCCCAGGGCCTTCACTCGGTCCCTATGCGGCGGGATTAATCCCGCCGGACGCCAATTCCCTGCGCGGAACCGGGCGGGATTAATCCCGCGCCTAGGCACTTCAGGCAGGCCAATGGCGGCGGGATAAATCCCGCCCGATTCCGCCCAGGGCATGCGTACGCGGCGAGATTAATCCCGCGTCCCAGGCCCTTCACTCAGGCCTTAGTCGGCGGGATTAATCCCGCCGAACGCCAATGCCCTGTGCGAAATCTTGCGGATTAATCCCGCCGCCTAGGCCCTTCAGGAAGGCCAATGGCGGCGGGATAAATCCCGCCCGATTCCGCGCAGGGCATGCGTACGCGGCGGGATTAATCCCGCCCACCATGTAAGGGATGGTGAAATTAATCCCACCACCCTTCTCAGTTCCCTCCATTGGTATTTTGTAAACCTTCTCCGTCTCAGACAGAGTTAGTCGGGATTGATTCAACATACCAATGGAGGAAAAAAAGAAGGGTGGCGGGATTAATCCCGCCACCGGGTAATGAAGGTTCGGAGAGACTAATCCCGCCGCCCTCTCGTAAATCATGCGCTCACACATATATATTGGCTGCGGCATTTTGAACAGGGATGGGTGGGGGCGGGATTAATCCCGCCGCTTATATCCTGCGGAAGTGCCTGAGCGGCGGGATTAATCCCGCCGCCCTCCGCGAAGGGCATGAGCGTGGGGCCGGATTAATCCCGCCGTTCATGTCCTGCGTGAATTCCCTGGGCGGCGGGATTAATCCCGCCGCCTTACGCGCAGGACATGTCATGCAGGCTCTTCGGTTAGCCTTCCGTGCAGGATCTTTCATGCAGGCTCTTCGGTTAGCCTCATGAGCGGCGGATTAATCCCGCCGCCCATCCCCTGTAAATGCCCTGCGCGGAATCCGCGGGATTAATCCCGCCCATTAGGGCCTTCACACAGGCCATTCCGGCGAGATAAATCCCGCCGCATTCCGCGCAGGGCATGGGTGAGCGGCGGGATTAATCCGCCGCCGAGGCCCCTCACGCAGGCCATGGGCGGCGGGATTAATCCCGCCGCTCTTCGGTTTGTCGTAGAGCGGCGGGATTAATCCCGCCGCCCATAGCCTGCGTGAAGGGCCTCGGCGGCGGGATTAATCCCGCCGCCATGGCCCCAACCATATAGCGGCGGGATTAATCCCGCCGCTCGAGGGGCTTAGCGTGTGTGCGAGAGATAAAATTAATAAATAAAAAAATTATACAGATAAAAACACACATATATATATGTGTGTGTGTGTATATATATATATATATATATATATATATATATATATGTATGTATGTATATGTATGTATAGGAGTGTACGTGTGTGTGCAAGAGATAGATAAATAAATAAAATTATACAGTACTGGTACACATAATATATGTGTGTACATAGGTATATATATGTGTGTATATGTATATCGTGTGTATGCGTGTGAGCGAAACAAATAAAATCATACAGATAAACAAACACACACACACATATATATACACAGGAGTGTGCGTGTGTGTGCGAAAGATAAAACTAATAAATAAATAAAATTATACAGATAAACACACACATATATATGTGTATATAGATATATAATCCATAGAGAAAGAGAGAGAGTCTGTGAATATATAAGCATATATATAAACTAGTGTTGTATGTATGTATATATGTATATAGGTATATATATATGTGTATATGTATATTGTGTGTATGCGTGTGTGAGCGAAACAAATAAAATCATACAGATAAACAAACACACACACACACACATATACATACACAGGAGTGTGCGTGTGTGTGCGAGAGATAAAACTAATAAATAAATAAAATTATACAGATAAACACACACATATATATGTGTGTATATAGATATATAACCCATATGAATATATAAGCATATATATAAACTAGTGTTGTATACTATTTGTTAATATGCATTGATTATATATATATATGTGTGTGTGTGTGTGTGTGTGTGTGTGTGTGTGTGTGTGTGTGTAAAGCAGTGTGCGTGTGTGTGGGGAGATAGATCAATAAAAAAAATTTACAGATACTGGTACACATAATATATGTATGTATATATGTATATAGGTATATATATATGTGTATATGTATATCGTGTGTATGCGTGTGTGAGCGAAACAAATAAAATCATACAGATAAACAAACACACACCCACACACATATACATACACAGGAGTGTGCGTGTGTGTGCGAGAGATAAAACTAATAAATAAATTTATACGCACACTCCTATACATATATACATACACACACACACACACACACACACAGATCTCACCTGTGTGCACAGCCGCCGCCTCTTGAAACCCTAAGAATATACCTAAACCCTAAAGGAATTAAATATATATATTAACCCTAATAGAATATTCCTTCTGAGAATATACTTAAACCCTAAAAAGAATAAAATATAGATTCGCCCTAAACGAATATTCTTTCATTATATTATTAGCGCGTGCGTGTGCGTGGGTGTATCACATACACCCCAAAAATATAAATCATGCAGGGATTTAACATGTGTGTGTCCATGAGAGTGTTAAAGTTTCATGTGTATCAATACATACATACACATTGCATATATTAATACACATAATATATACATACACACGTGTATACACACAGACATACATACATATTACATGGGTTTAGGGTTTAGGGTTTAGGGTTTTGGATTTAGGATGGATCATGCATGGTGTGTATGTATGAGAGAAGAGAGAGTGTTGAAAAATTATTTTTGTACACATTGCATATATTAGTACACATATATACTTACACATATTATACACAGATATACATACATAGTATATGAGAGAAGAGAGACAGTACATATTATGGATCATGCATGGTGTGTATTATACACACAGACATACATACATATTAGTACATAATATTTGAGAGACCGAGTACATATTATAGATCATGCATGGTGTGTATGTTTGAGAGAAGAGAGACAGTACATATTAACATGGATCATGCATGGTGTGTATGTATGAGAGAAGACAGAAAGTACACATATATACATACAGAGTACACATATATACATGCACACGTGTATACACACAGACATACATACATATTACATGAGTAAATTCATTGTGTTACATATTAGGGTTTAGGGTTTAGGGTTTAGGATGGATCATGCATGGTGTGAAGAGAGAGTGTTGAAAAATTATTTTTGTACACACATGTATACACAGGGTTTAGGGTTTAGGGTTTAGGGTTTGCTCCCAACAAGCTTAATATAAATATTACACATGTAAATTCAATGTGTTACATACACACAGATTGAGTACATATATCATACATGCGTTGAACATGATGTTTTCAATAAAGAAGCAACATATTTCTTCAGTTTGGTTTAGGGTTGTGCATGTGTGTGCATATGTGTTTTTGTAAGTTCTTGTAATGCGTGTGTAAATTTATGATTGTGTTTATATATGTGTGCAAAACAAACATCGAATAATTAAGAAAATAATATTAATAAACACACTATGAACATATTTTAAATTATACATAATAATATATGATTTTATCTAATATATAGCCATATATAGTTTTAATAATATATATTAATTTAATATTGATAAAAAGGTTTAACATTGAAATATTCTTGAAATAATAAGAAATTAATTGAGAAAATCCCATTAATATATACAAATGTAAATTAAGTACTCAAATAATTAACTAAATTAATTATCATAATCATGTTTAATATTGGAATATTCTTGGAATAATAAGAAAATAATAAAGAATATCCCATTAATATAAAGAAGATTAATTACTCAAGTAATTAAGGAAATGATATTAATATATATATTATTAAAACTATATATGACTATATATTAGATAAAATGATGTATTATTATGTATAATTTAAAATATGTTCATAGTGTGTATTAATTTAATATTGATAATAAGGTTTAACACATGAATATTCTTGAAATAATAACAAATTAATTGAGAAAATCCCATTAATATATACAAATGTAGAATAATTACTGCAATAATTAAGAACAAGACTAATTTAATTATGATAATCAGGTTTAATATTAGAATATTCTTCAAATATTAATAAAATATTAAAGAATATCCCATTGATACTAGGAAATGAAAACTAAATACTCGAGTAATTAAGAAAATAATAATAATAAACAGACTATGAATATATTTTAAATGATACATAATAATATATCAATTTATTTATTGTATAAGTATATATTTATATATATATATATATAATATAAATATACTTGAATACTAAGAATGTAGAATATAGTCTAAAATTTCGTAATATTAAACAGCTTGAATCACTTGAATAACATTAAATGCAATTTTAAAATACTCATTGGAACTGGAGAGTATATATGTCAGAGTGTCGGATATTTGTGTCAACTCATCTTAAATTTTATTTTCTGTTCTTTTTAAAAAATTTGAATTTCTGACATATGTATTGTCGGTCTGACATGTAAATTTGAAAATGCATTTAATTTCCCACTCAAATTCAGATCTGGTTCTTTCTCCGGCAAGGGTTTTTCATTTCTGTATTTTTCACTCTTTAGATCTTCTTTTTTCTTCATAGTGATCATCTCAGGAGCGAGATTAAATTGGGTGCTATTCTTTATAGGAAAGCACGGCGCCTTCAGTGCTGTTTACAAGTAAGTATTATAAACAAATTTAAAAATACTTATAAAGATTCACTCTCTTACATTCTCTCTTAAAATTACAATTTAGGGGTTTAGGAATGCATTAGGATTATAATATATTCCGTTAGGGATTTATCCCGTTTAAATATCCTTTTAACTTAATATTCTAGGTTAACCGGGCGGCGGGATTAATCCGGCCATTTCTTTTTCGCCTCTTCGAAGAGGTGGGGATTAATCCCGCCACCATCTCTCGGGCAATGCTTCTCCGCCACTGAAAAAGAGTGGCGGGATTAATCCCGCCGATAACCTTCTCAACTGATGAAGAGTTACCAGAATTTATTAGAAAGAGTTGTCGGCGGGATTAATCCCGCCAACCATTTTAGGAGGCAGGGAAGGGGTGGCGGGATTAATCTCGCCACCACATCCCTGTTTTAAGGATTTGGGGACAGGATTTATCCCGAGATCTCTTTGAAATCATAGTTTTGGAGAGAGTTATGTGCGGGTTTAATCCCGCCGGCTCTTCCCGTCGAGAAGGGCGGGATTAATCCCGCCGACTCTCTCCGAAGGGGTTGAGTCGGCGGCGGGATTAATCCGCCGGACCTTCCTCGTCGGAGAGAGTCGGCGGGATTAATCCCGCCGGACTCCCCCGAGGAGGAAGAGGCGGCGGGATTAATCCCGCCGGCTCTTCCTTGTCGGAGGGAGTCCAAGGCGGGATTAATCCCGCCGACTCTCTCCGAAGGGGTTGAGTCGGCGGCGGGATTAATCCCGCCGACCGTTCCTCGTCGGAGGGATTCGTGGGCGGGATTAATCCCGCCCATCAGTTGTATTAATCAAACATGAGATATTATCTCTAAACATAATTATGTATTATTGCATATGCATATTATTAAGTAACCGTAATTCAGATTTCTTAAAATATTGCATAAACAGATATCATAAATAATACAATTATTTATGTGCAGGACAATATGTTTAATACTGGAGATAGTATGTCTTCTTCGAACAACGAGAAACACACTGTGGAAGTCGAGATAATAATGCATCATGTCACAATATTGCCCAAGGATCTTGTGTGTACGTATGGGTGAACACCATTTACAAGCATGTTGAGGTTCTGGGAATGGAATTTGAGGAGGGTTCTCCTGTATTGTGGAATTTGGATGAAGTCAAGGCTGACACAGAATATGCAGAGTCACAAACAAATAGTAGCACGAGTTTACCAGATGATGGCTTGCCTGCTGTGATGGATGAGGTGATTCTCTTTCTTCGTGAGATTGAAGTCGGAAGAGGCATCATCACAGCTATAAATCCAATGGAAGCAGTGTCAGAAGAGAAACTAGGGTCCGACTTCGTGGGTGTAGTTGTGACAGAGGTTTCACCTAATGGCACATTGTATCCTGGATCCCTCGTGAGGTGGCGAACATCTGAATTAAGACGGCAAGATGGTTCAACATATTCTGGGTTGGATTTCAATAATAACAACCCGGAAGAACAACTCATATTTGAAGAGGTTCCTTGCATTGGTCCTATTGTAAGAAAAAGGCGATTCATGGGTTGTAGATCTTCCCCTGCAAGTTTCAGCAAGAGGGTAAAGATGGATCCTACATCTTCCGAAAGTGTTACGAGCATTTCCACGATTGACTGTTGCAAGAAGAAGTGTTGTCAGATGGCAGACCGGAATGAAATTACCCAATGTAGACATGTCTTTCGTATGCTCACCCAAAAGCAAAGGCATGAGTTTGTATATGCTGCACTAACTGGGTGTATTGATGGAATGGCCTCGGACACAGGTTATCAGAGTACATCCATGGTATTTAATAAGGTGGCCATCTGCTTCAAAGCTTGGTACAGTATATACGGGATCCCAAAGACCACGTTCTACCGTCGGAGGGATGAGTGGCTAGATGGAGCGCGAACCTCAGTTCATGGGAACACTCGCTTGGTCAAAACCCGCTCTCACATCATGGCAGCCATAGAGATACTCAAGGCTTTTGTGGAAGCAAATGCAGACAGGATGCCTCACAAATGCCGAACCACAAATGCAGGGGTCAGGGAAAATCTCAAGGTTTTACCTTCAATCTACACTCAATTGAAACTGTGTGAACATGTGAACAAGTGCCTCAGTTTGATGGGGCTCCAAGCAATCTGCACTGGTACCTTCAACAACATATGGAATACTCATTTTAAGGATGTGGAGATTGCAAAACACTCTAGCTTTTCTAAGTGTGACACTTGTACATCATTGAAGGCTGCAGAGGCTTGTGCAAAAACCTTGGTGGAGATCACTACCATTCAAAGGATGGAGGCCCACATGATTGCACAACAAACTTGCCGGTCTCAGTACTATGCACACCGCATGCTTTCTGTGTCACGCCCATCAGAGTACCTGTGCTTGATCCATGACAAGATGGATCATTCAAAGACCAGCATTCCAAAGCTCTTTGCAACACCAAAGTGCCTTGGAAATGTCATGAAACTTCCGATTTCATTGACAGGTGTGCTAACACATGGACACGGTTGTGAGTCATATGGACACTTTTCACTTCCACATTGGTCTAGCGACTCCAATTTCACTATTGGGTCGTTAGCCATGTGTTTCAGAAACCTTGAAGCCCACTCACAGACAAGTCCTATCAGTGATCTCAAAGTGAAGAAACAACACCTTCAACCTTTACATAATGCTCTCATGAACACGTCTGCACTTGAGGCTACTTGGGAATATGAGAGGCATTGTCAGCAACCTGCACAAAAAACAGATGGCCCTGTTGAGAGTTCAGGTTCAGTGGAGGGATCTAGCTCAAATAGTGTACATGTGTCCTCAACATCAAATAAGCTTCCTCGTCATTTGCTTTTACAGATGGATAATTGTGCAGGCGAGAACAAAAATAGGTAAATCATTTTACTTAAGGGTTTCTCAAGCTCATACTTACTTTTATTTTCTAGATATGTGCTAGCATACTTGTCAATGCTTGTTGCCAAAGGTGTGTTTGAAACAATCACGCTCAGTTTCCTTATGGTTGGTCACACTCATGAAGATATTGATGCGTTCTTCAGCAAGGTCTCCAACTCTACAAAAAGGACAAGTGCACTTACCTTACCGCATATGATGAATCTTTTTGAAAATTGCATCTCCAAAAAAAGTTGTGCTTTGCTTGTGACTGAGGTGCCAGACTTCAAAAAATTTCTCAAGGAGTATATAAAAGAAGGGAGTGATTCTTTAGTTGGTCACCTTGTGCCGCTACAATTCTTTTTCTCCATACGAGATGGTATACCTATTATGCAGTACAAGTTACGGCCATCAGAGCAGGAGTGGTTACCGAAAGAGGGCTTAATGCTCTTCAAAAGTGGAGAGGATGGAAAGCCACTTCTCCCAGAAGGACAACCAGACCCTATTCCATTGAGTGCCCAGCTCAAGGAACAAGAGGTTATTATTGATGGCATCAAAAAATATGTGGCATGGGTTCAAAAATCGATGCCAAAGAATTCTGATAAGGCAACTGGTTACTCAGAACTATATAAGCATGTGGTCAACTATTGGGAGACTGTTGTTCGAGAGTTGGAAGGGCCTACTGTCACAAGTACAGAATTGCAACACCCTTTCTGGCCTAAAACAAGGTGGCGAGAGGAGATTGAAATGACATCACTGAGCATAGACGACATAGAAGCCAGTAGTGATGTGGAAGTGCAAACCCCACACTTTGTTGGACAAAGGAACCAAAAACCTAAAGCATACTTTGATTGCTGCAAGGATCTTCAAAAACTAATGATGGTTCTCATTACTCCAGATGCGTCATATAATCAGCCTATTTGGATGGGTCAAATTATCGACACACCTGAAGTAATCACAAAAAATAGTATTGTTAAGGTTGCATGGTTCAAACCACAAAAAAGGCGACACGAGAAGGAGAGCGAAAGATATAATGGATGCCTAGAGAAAACATGGTCTCCCAATCAAAAAGACCCAGCATGTTTTATAAATGTTAAATCCATTCGATATGGGTGGATGTCAAGAAGCGTTGATAAAGTCACGATTAACAAAACTGCAAGGGAATGTATGTTTTCTGAAGCTTAAAGCAATTACAAAATTATAAAATATCATATATTTAATATTCATAATTATTATAAACTCTTTAATAATAGTACCAAATTGTATACTTAACTATATAAATTTAAAAAATGATATGGAAGATTGACTATATTATTATAGGATTTTATATATATTATTATACTACAAATTTTTAATTAATAATGTTATATTTAAATATTAATATTTTAATAACAACATCAATATTTATATAATGTACCTCTTATGCTCTTCCTTAATTGTTATATTAGGCAATATATTATATAATTTAATACATTCTACTTTTATAATGTTATTAATTTTTGTTCAATGAATGCTATAATTTATTAAAGGGTAGAATACAAAATAGAATATTCTAAAGAATATTCTCTTTTCAAACATATATTCTAAAGAATATTCCTTTAATATTAGAAAATGCTAATTAAATAGCTAAAATTGCTAATTATTAGGAAATGGGACTATAGCCATGCCCATTTTAGTTACAACTTGCATTTTTGGTCGACACCCATAAGCTAACAATCAAGTTCATGATAGCAATTCGCAAGATGGGCTTGTAGAGTTAGAGCGTGACCAGCTTCTTCCTCTTCTAGTGCCACTTCCACTTGAAGATGGTGAACTGGACCTTCCTCAACTGCCGCCCCTTCTAGCGACTCTGGTGATGGTGACGGAGAATGCTTATGGCTGTGCAAAACATAAACATCCGGAGAAGCTGGAGCATGCCCAAGTCATAAAGGACAACAAGTCAATAGCCATGCCGCATTCAGTACTTGTGCCAGCAACCATTCCGGTCAATGGTGAAGGATCCGCCATTGTTTCTTCTTTTGTGCCTCTTGGTCTAGAAACCCTAGTAGCTCCTCAAGATTGAATCAGCATATACTCTTTCAAAAAAAATTTCCCAAGCGAACTACAAGCAACACCCTTGCTCTTGAGACTCATGGCACAACCATTTTTTTTTCACATGATGAGTTTTCAAAATATGTTTTTTAATAGTAGAGACAACAAAATAAATGCTTATAGCCTTCTAAAACAGCAACAGGATTTATCCATACCAGACACCGACAATGATAGTGAGACAATCAGGATCCAAGCGCACCGTGCTAACGGACACAAACGGAAAGCCCTAAATGTATATGTGGCGAGGTATGTCATGTAACACTCCCCCCCAACCGAAGCCACTTACCAACCCAAATCTGTGGCGCAAGAGTTGGGCCCCAATGGCTTGGTGAGAAGGTCAGCTGGCATGTCCTTTTCCCAAGATGTTGGACGGCCAGTGTGCCACCATCAACTAGCTCACGCACGTAGTGGACTTCAATGTGCTTCGAGCGAGCATGGTGGACGGGGTTCTTGGACATGGCAATGCTGCTCAAACAAGAAAGAGTGTTGTGGACATCCCAGCTCAGCAAGTAGCCCCCGAGCCCAAACCACTTCCCTGCTACCAGTAGTGAGTGCAATGTACTCAGCTTCTGCACTAGAAAGTGCCACCACAGATTGTCGCTTAGAAGCCCACGCAATGGCACCTCCTGAGAAGGAAAGGCAAATGCCAGAAGTTGAGCGATGACCTTTGTTGTTGGCAAAGCTAGCATCTGTGTAGCATGTCAACGATGCATCACCTCCCGAATAAGCATAGTGCCCCGAAGGTATCTGACGATACGCTTGGCTTGCCAATGCATGGTGGTTGGTGACGTGTTATACTGACTTAAGGCAATAGTCGCATATGCGATGTCGGGGCGAGTCATTAGGGACAAATATGTGAGACAACCGATGAGATGCCGATAAGGAGTCCCAGCAGGTAGAGGCTCACCGGGTTGCTCAATTGTGAGGTCAATGGCACCGACAACCATTGGGGTCTTGACAGGGTGGCAATCACGCATACCAAACCGATCCAGCAAGACTTCGACCTTACGTTGTTGGCTAAGCATGTAGTTACCAGACTTGGGATCATACCTCAAAGCCAAGAAAGTAAGAAACTTGGCCAAGGTCCTTCATCTGGAATTGCTGGCTAAGAGAAACTTTTAGAGCAACAATGGCATCAGTGTCATCACCCATGATGAGCAAATCATCAACATAGAGGGCCACGATGTGGCATGGCCTTTCACATACACATCAGCATGGCAGCGAGAAAAGCCTTGAGCACGTAAGGTAGCATCAAATTTTTGGTACCAAACACGGGAGCTTTGTTTTAAGCCATACAAAGCTTTCCGCAATTGCCATATAGTGCCACTAGAGGCAACATCATCCTCAAACCCAAGAGGTATATGCATGTAGATATCCTCTTGCAAATCCCCATTCAAGAAGGCTGTCTTGACATCCATATGGTGGACTTGCCATTTGCGAGCAGCCGCAAGTGCAAAAAGGGTACGGAGGCTGGCCATTTTTACAACTGGTGAGAATGTTTCATCATAGTCAAGGCCATGGACTTGGCGAAATCCGCGAACAACTAACCGTGCCTTATAACGTACCACTTGACCATCTTTTCCATACTTTTTGGAAAAGATCCATTTTGGATCCAAAACACGTCGTCCTGGTGGTGCTGAATCCACTTGAACATAGGTGCCGTTAACCCGAATGGAAGCAACTTCTTCCGCAATGGCTTCCATCCAATATGGAGCCTCAGGCCCTGAGACGGCCTCATCATAGGTCATGGGGATGCCAGCATCAACAAGACCACAAAAATCATCGAGCTCCGCAGCATCTACTTCAATATTTTCTCGGACTTTCAATGAAGGTCGACGTTCCCGGAGTTGATCAAGAATTGGCATCGGATCAGGCATGCCACGACGTCAACGAGGTGGTGGAGGTGTCGAAGGCCTATCCTCAATTTGAGCATCAACTGGTTCAGGCATGTCTAGAAGTGGAGGATTCCCCAGTGGAATCTCTAGTGGTAACTCATGAATAGGATCTAAAGGCGGAGGCAAGAGTGGACCATCTCCCATAAGTGGTATCAAAGGAACAAGTTGAGTCTCATCAATGAAAGAAGGATCTTGAAGAGCCTCTGTGCGCATGGGAAAGTCATCTTCGTTGAACATGACATCCGTGCTAACAAGAGCCTTATGAGATGCAAGATCCCACAACTTGTAAGCTTTTCTCCTGATGGTGTCATCTTGTGCATATCCTATGAAGATGAATTTTTTACTTTTGGGATCCAGTTTTTTCCGAAGTTGATCAGGGGTATGTGCGTATGCCGCACAACCAAAGACTCGAAAGTGAGACACATCAGGAGTAGACCCTATCCAAAATGCCTCAGGGGTTTTCCATCCAAAGCAGCCGTAGCAAGGCGATTTTGGACATGCATTGCTGTGGCTATAGCCTCTTGCCAAAACGTCTTGTCAAGATGTCCATCAGCTAACAAAGCACGAGCAGCATTGACAAGAGTGCGATTCTTCCTTTCTGCAACACCATTTTGCTAGGGAGTGTAGCGAGCCGTGGCTTGCAGTCGTATGCCTACATCACGATAGATGCCCCGAAGCTCATTGTTGAGGTATTCACCACCACCGTCAACTCGAAGAGCTTTTTTTCGGCCAAGGAGATTTTCAACATAGGCCTTATATGTTTGAAACGCAACAACTGCATCGCTCTTGCGCATCAAGAAGTGAATGCATGTCCAACGGCTATAGTCATCAATGAATGTGATGAAATACTTCGCACCATCATGGCTTGGCACGTCCATGGGACCACAAAGATCAGAATGGACCAAGTCCAAAAGTCCAATCGCTCGATGCTTACTCGGCGAGAAATTTCGGCAGTGATGCTTGCCTAAAACACAAGCTTCACAAAACGTAGATGGGATACGTCGGAAATCCAATCCAGTAACTATGCCTTGTGATTTCATTCGTTGAAGAGATTGGTAATTCACATGACCGAGTCTCTTGTGCCAGAGCTCTGCACGAGAATCTGCCTCCACAGTTTGAAAGGCCTGAACTGAGTCGGCAGCAGTAATCTCGTACAAGTCCCCAATGCGTTTCCCACGAAGCAATTGTGTACCAAGCATGTGAAAGTCGCTAGAGTCAACCAAGGAGACTCCCTTTGCATCAAAGACTACCACTGCACTTTGATCGCATATCTTGGCGATGGACATTAAATTACGTCGCAAGGTGGAGATGTGCATAGCACCATCAAATGTCATGGTCCGCCCATGATCAAGTGAGAGCCGAAATTGCCCGATGCCTTCCACAGGGATGGTGGTATTATCACCTAAATGAACAGCATGCTTTTCAATGTTCGGTTGGTAACACTCAAAAAGACTTTTCTTATTGTCCATAAGATTAGTACAACCAGAGTCTAGAAGCCACCTACTCGGTGCTACAACTGCCTCTGCGTTGTAGAGTTCTCGTCAACCTCATTTGTTGTAGCAGTCCCATTGCTCTCGAGTAGATTAGCTTTCGCCGTCATAGCAATTGGTCGTTTGACAGGCTTTGGAGCAGTGCAATCTTGAGCCCAATGGCCCATCTCCAAGCAACGAGCACACTGATTCTTAGCAAGTCTGGCCTTGGCACGCCCAAATGCCCTAGAATTTTGCCCTTTCTGGGCATTTGCTGCTACCTTGAAATTTTGCCCTTTCTGGGCATTTGCTACTGCCCCAGAATTTTGCCCTTTCTGGGCATTTGCTACTGCATACGTTTTTGCCACTTTGGCATCACCAAGAGCCTGTGAAGCATACATAGCATGTGGCATTTCCGCCTCTCACTTCGCATGGCTTCAATATTGCGAAGACTCCTCACGGCATCTGCCCAAGTCATCCCTGGTTGGAGAAGCAAGCTCTCAACTGCATTCTTCCAACTAGCCGGCAAGGACTTGTAGAGTCGCAGCCTCTGCTGCTCATCCGTGAGACAATGCTTCACCCCAGCAGCCGCAAGCTGTGTGAAAAATCCCTGGAGCTTGGCAATGTGAGTCTGGATACTACCATTTTCCTCTAGCCTCAAGGAATCTAGCTGTGAATGGATGTTGAAGACATCCATTTCACTCTTGATGCCATAGGTGTCGCTCAACCATTTCCAAAGTGCTGCTGCAGTGGATTTGGGAATGGATGGAGCAGCAAATAATACATTCGAGGACAGGCACATTGCAATACTTCCTCTAGCCTTGGAATCCCGGAGATTCCAGTCACGTACCTCAGCAGCAGTAGAACCTGGAGCTGGCGACGGCTCTGTTCCATCTACAATCCCCAACAACCCATGAAATAAGAGAAAGGATTCAAGATGGATCTTGAATCCCTCAAATCCTTCTCTATCAAACTCGCGGATGGATGGCTTTCCTTCCATGGCGCTATCCGAGCTCCGATACCATGAGACAATCAGGATCCAAGCGCACCGTGCTAACGGACACAAACGGAAAGCCCTAAATGTATATGTGGCGAGGTATGTCATGTAACAGATAGTATTTGTGATAGATTGGCCATTGAAGCCCTTCACAGCTATGGAGAGGAAGATTTACCATGGCTTAACTTAGATTGACACTGAAGTCACATAACTATGTAAAAGTAAATAGTAGCTGGTAAAATAATATTCCACCTGAATATTTAATTTTTAATTATGATAATAATCTATAACTATAGAGCTTTGTAACCAGTTAAAATTACTGGTGCCTTATTAAGTTAACTTAATAACACTTTGATCGACACTTAACATTGCTTTGGTGCGAGTGGGAGGTATCCAGTTTATTTAATTTGGCTTAACTAACTTAACTGGTGGTGGGAGTGGGCTCTCTCTCTCTCTCTCTCTCACACACACACACACACACGATCTGTGTGTGATCCTAATATTGGATTTAACAGGGGAGATTTTAAACTTACAAATTTCCAAGATGGTGACACCACAAGCACTACACTCCATGTCGAGGAAGAGTGCTTTCCATCTGTCCATCTAAAGTTAGTACCTTAGCCGGGTCCTGGTGCTCGCTAAACGCTTGTTGGATCATGGCATCCGTTGGAGGGATGAATATATTCTCATCTTTTGCAACTATCGTAGTTCTCACCCTTCTTCTGCTCCTCTTCAAGGTTGCCACAACAAAATGCATATACATGTACACATTATCCTCTACACACATGTACTGTGAGCACGTATAATGGTATGTCACACACGCACACACACATAGCACGTATGATGGTATAACATAGTCACACACACACACACACACACACACACACAGAATATAATAGTGGAAGGCACCCATACCATCTGCTGGTATATATATAATACTTTCATATATAATGTGTTGTTTATATGCTATAAAATATATAGGTCTGGTTGTATTCCAAATCTGAACGATCTCCTGTTGGCAAGTTAATAGAAATTATATAGTAAATTAACATATGTAGGTTGTACCATATTAACATATGTATTTTACACTTGACTTAACTATGCGTGTGTGTTTTTTGTGGGTGTTTAAAATCATAATTTATCAAGTGACTGCAACTCCTGTGATAGTGTCCATATACACGTATACGTTCAATAGTGGATCATATGCGCATCCTTGAGGATGTGCTACCTACTGCACGTGCTATCTACCTGTACGTATTTATGTACATTTTGCTCGAGTATCAATCTCATGCCGCGGAGGCCGTATATATAAAGTATATATGAGCCAGCTTGTTGATACATTTGCGCTTCTCAGTTCACTAGATCCACTGTTTGTTTAAATTGTTAATGTTTAGGGGTGATAATAGAATGTTAATCTACGTAGTGTTGGACAAGATACACTGGAAATTGTCTCGCGCATTCACGAAGTATATAAGTTCAATGAGGGCACGGTTTACATGCTTCTTGTCTTCTCTCACCAAACACACACACGCACATATATATCTATAAGTTGCTGGATTGGATCAGGAATGGCTTCGAAAAATGGTATGCAAGAGCCATTACTTGGATACAAAGATTGCCCGGGATGCAAAGTTGCACACTTGCGGCAGAAGGGTGCTGCACCTCCAATAAAACAGCTCTTCTTGATGGCTTTTATTGTGATTGCTAATGGTAAAACTTAACTCTCTCTCTCTCTCTCTCTCTCTCTATATATATATATATATATATATATATAAACACACACACACCACACACACACACACACACACTTAAGTTTTATGTTTTTGTTTGATCTCGTCTGGTTCTCATAGGTTTGCCCACATCGGTATTATACCCGTTCCTGTATTTTATGGTACGTTCTTTTGTCTTGAAATGATCCACTTTGTACTTATTCACAGTTTTTTTTTATGCAGGTGAGAGATTTCCATATTGCCAAGAAAGAAGAAGATATTGGATACTATGCAGGATGGATTGGTAGTGTGTGTGTGTGGTGTGTGTGTGTGTGTAAATATTGCATAACACAAAAACAATATTCAGGATCGTCCTTCATGGTTGGAAGGATATTCACGGGAGTCCTGTGGGGATTATAGCAGATCGTTATGGAAGGAAAGTGGTATTCTATAGTGGCATTGTATCAGTGTAAGTTCACGCGCACACACACGCATACACGCACACGTCTATATTGTTTATTACATATGGTTGCTTGCATATTGTAAGCTTAAGAGTTTCAACTTCAAAAAGCTACATATACGATTTGAGATTCTTCGGTTGTTTGTGCATGTGTACTGTGTGTGTATGCGTGCCTGTGATACAAGTGGCAAATCGATTATTTTCTATTGTGTTTAGCCTTGTCTTCAACACGCTATTTGGAATTGTCCCAAACTATTGGCTGGCTTTATTATGCCGGTTTTTACTTGGAAGCTTTAATGGCATGCTGGGAACTGTCAAGGTAAAAGAACACTAACGTGGATGTGTGTGTGTGTGTGTGTGGTGAAGTGTGTTATTTATATGTACACCACTGCAGGCATATGCTTCAGATATATGTAGTGAGGAGCATCAAGCCTTTGGAATCTCTGTGATAGCCACAGCTTGGGGATTTGCACTCATTCTTGGGCCAGCTTTGGGTGGCTACCTTGCACGGGCAAGTAATTAATTCTTGTTTAGGTTTAATTAACAACGATTGATTAAAATGCAGCCTGCTGTAAACTATCCCAACATATTCAAATCAAACTCTTTGTTTGGAAGGTATCCATACCTTCTCCAAGCGCTTTGTGTATCAGCATTTGCTGTGGTAGCGTTCTTCATGTGTCTTATGTTGCCGGTAAGTGATACTAAATCTGCATGTGTGTGTGTGTGTGTGCGCGCGCGCGTGAGAGAGAGAGAGAAAAGAGAGAGATGACTAGTACATATTGTTTTCCAGGAGACTGTGCATAAAAGCCATGGACATGAAGGTAACATACCTGATGAAGAAGCTACACCACCTGCAAAGCTAGATGAGCCAGCAAAAACTACAAAAACAAAGTCAGATTCACTATATAAAAATCGAGCTTTTTTAGCATCTGCTATGGTCTACTGTCTATGGGCTCTACACGATACAGCATACCTGGAGGTATACATACATTATACACACATATACATACACAAACAAAAAACGTATATTGTATATAGATTCTCTCACTTTGGGCCGTGAGTCCGAGAAAAACTGGAGGTCTTAGCTTTTCAACAGCAGATGTTGGTGCAATTCTAATTGTTTCTAGTGAGTCAAACCTGTACACACACACATATAGAGAGAGACAGACAGACACACACACACACACATGGATATTCTATCTCTCACGCACACACAAACGATAATATGTAATGGCTAGTTATTTTTTACCAGGCTTTGTGATGCTTCTAAGTCAAATCACAATTTTCCCCTTGATAACCAGAGCGTACGGTCCCATTCGGACAACACGTTTCACAGCGGTACACACACGTGTGTGTGCGTGTGTTTATATATATATCTCTGTGTGTGTGTGCGTGTGTAAAGAGAATGTCCTTCACACATAATGTTTTCTCAGTTGCTTGCGGTACCATTGTTAACAGCCTATCCATTTGTCCCACATATGACCAAAACATGGATTTTAAATGCAACATTTACTTTGACAACCCTTAAGTCCGTCTTCGGGGTATGTATATACACATTGGTCTATGCGTGCGGGCATGTGTGGGTGTGTGTATAGAGAGAGAGAAAAAGCAAATTAACCTCTTGACATTTTCAGCAAGCGGTATTTGCTGGATCTAACGTTCTTATAAACAACTCTGTGGTAAGATATTGAATATACTAGAACTATATATATAAATATAATCTAATAGTAACTGCAGAAACAAAAACAAAGAGGAGCTGCTAATGGTATTACATTGAGTCTACAGTCTGTGTTCAATGCTATTGGCCCAGCATCTGCAGGCATTCTGTAAGTGGAACTAGCACACACACCCCATTCTAATCAATTGTACCCACAGGTTTGCCTGGTGTCAAACCAGGCAGCATGCTTCTTTCCTCCCAGGTAGCTATTTTATGTGTGCGTGTGAGTGTGTGAGTGTGAGTGTGTGTGTGTGTAAAATATTTATAACATGTAAGCATTTCAGGAAACCATCTTGTATTCTTTGCACTCAACGTGGTCGCAATTTTCACTGCGTTCATGACTTTCGAACCTATAATGCCTAAGTTTGCAAACAAGACGTTGCGAGAGGAGATAGTTTATTAGCACCCGATTTTGTTTGAGAGATTCATACATTTTGTTGTATTACATATCAATATAAACAAGCGATTCAATATATACGCACACAAATACAGATATACGTATGCATATGCTTACACAATTGAATGAGAATACCTCAATGTTTTCTAAAGCAAAGCCATAAAAGAACCCAAGTATCAGTTAAATAATTTGTTAAAGGAGAACCTGAATCAATTCTGTTTGCCACATTGACAGTCAGCTGATTGCATCTGGTATTGCATTTGCTGCAAATTTCTCCATTGCCCTTCCTGCAACTGACTCAATCAGTACGTGTGTAAACATATATATGACCCTGCTTTCAGTAACGGAACAGGTTCATATTGTAGAAACTTAACAGACCGCCTATGGCCAGTGAAGCATATAGACACCACAAGCACGTACCAGCTCTGTAGCCTCTACACCAAGGGCGTTATCCATGTTGAGGAAGAGTGCTTTCCATCTGTCCATCTGAAGTTCGTACCGTCTCTTAACCTTAGCCGGGTCCTGGTGCTCGCTAAACGCTTGCTGGATCATGGCATCCGTTGGAGGGATGAAAATATTCTCATCTTTTGCAACTATCGTTGTTCTCACCCTTCTTCTGCTCCTCTTCAAGGCTGCCACAACATAATGCATAGATTAGCATATACATGTACACACACATGTACTGCTTATATATCTTTTGCACTAAACAGACACATACATCTGACAGTGTCACTTTGGTTAAGTTCTAAATAAATGAAAAGACAAAAGTCACACACCTGACATCCTTCCCTTCAGATCCTGGTTAATCAGTTTGAACCAGACGGCAGCCGGATTACCTGCAAAATCGCAAGTGCTTATCATACATAGCTACAAGTATACTACATAGGTTTATACATAACAAACAAACACACGACATTTTACTTACTGTGAGTAATTATTCGATTATCTAAGTCCTCGTCCGATTTTTCCAGCTTCGTCTGTCCGCTTTCAAGTGTGGCATCAAAATTCTCAGTCGCAATCTCATCTGCACTATTCGCAGCAGAATGTGGCTTCGAGCCTGTATCTATTTCCTCGTCTTTGAAAAACATCCCTTCCAAAGACAATGACCGGGAATCTTGCTGTTCATCGCGCTTGGCTTGCTTAGAAGCCGGTTTTGTTACTGGTTGAGAGTCCATAGGACGTTTCCGATTACCCAGAACAGCACCAATGATCGATTGTACCTGCTTGCTGTCTCGAATGCGTCCGATTATCCCAGGCCTAAGCTCGCCGAGCAACCCTAAAGGAAGAACCGGCTTCACGGGCTTGGGCGGCTCTTCTCTGGGCTTCATAATCACTGTCGGTCTCTTGGGCCGTCGTGGTCTCGGTTGAAACTGGGTATATCCGACTTGGGTCTGTGCATCCAGGCATGACCCGACAGTCCCAATCTGGATCTTGGACGGAAAATTACCAGGGATGAGGCGCCTGTCGGATCCGGAGGATGACGGACCGAGACGGAGCTCAAGAGATGTCGGACAGCCCTTTTCTCCGAAATGCTGCCTCGGCTTCTCCGAACCCTCTAGGGTTTTCTTCTGTGCAACAGAGTTCGGTCCATTCAGCGGCTTGAGAGGCATTCTTGCCGGCGCCATGGCGTTCTCTACGAAGGGCATAGAAGAGATCGGATCTTTGAAAACCTCCATGTTTTTCCTTTCCTAGCTAGATTAGACCCATGCTCACCTTGCCAAGGACCCTACGAACCTTGAATCGACCGATTTAGCAGCCATTCGCTCCGGAGATCTCCGCATCCGCAAAGAATCCTGAAGAAATACGAAGAACCCTAAAGAACGACACGTGTATGTAGGCGCGAACTCCGAAATTTAAATGAAGGCGCGTAAACGCACTGTACGGTCAGAATATCCATTAACAGCCGTACAGTGAAGACCTTAACAGAATGTTCGATTTCGAGGGCGGAATATGCTTCTCTTGGAGCTGGCTATGGCGGAACGCGGAGAAGCGAGGGTTTCTGTCGCGGGTGGTGCATTCAAGGATTCTACAGGCGCCGAGCGGAAATTTGCAAATGTAAGTTGCTCGCGCCAGAAATCCGCGTAGATCTAATATAAAATCTAGTCGCGGATAGTAGAGATCTACGCAGGAAAAGAAGCAATGTGCTTGATGTATGCTCCAAAATCACAGAAAATGCATGTTCTTCTTGCCATTTCGGGCAGAAATCCTGATTCTTGCGGGATCATTAGCGCAGCTGAAATCTCAAGAATCGGCACATCCGAGGAACAATCCGTGGATTTCTTCATGTTTTAGGTGCGGCTAACTAGGGTTCTTAAAAAATTGTCCTTTAGTCAAGGAAGCATTCGGTTGAAGGTAAAGAGCAAGGTGAAATCTCGATAAAAATGTCGGATTTCAACGTGATTCTGCTTGTCATAGTCATAGTGGTCACAGTTCTCGTTTTTGTCTTCAACACATATCTGCTCATCAACTACCAGCATCCAGATGATCATAATCAGGCATATTTCCCGAAAGCAGTGGTGGTTTTTGGATTGTCCGTTGCCCAGCTCTCCATTCTTATGCTTCCGGCGGATGTTGCCAATCGGCATGCTTGTCAGCATGCCATCTTCAATGGAGCTTGCAATCTCACGCTGCCATGAAGGAGCTTTGGTACTCTGTCTACATCATTGATGCTGTCCTGGTTTTCTTTGTCATTCCATTCACTATATTCTACTACGAAGGTGACCAGGATAAGTAAGTCTTTGTATTGTCTTTATCGTTAACATAATCTCTTACTTAAAATTGTATCAATATACATACGAAATTAATTTTTTACAGGAGTGCCGCACGGAGAGTAGTTGGTGCACTTTTGTGGGTGATAGTAACCGCCATAGTTGTGGGACTTGTTCTTGGTATCTTATATTGTAAGTGCACTTTTGTACTATATTGCTTATGTATTCATGTGCTTAAAACATATATATTAATGTATGTTTAAATATGCAGCTTTTGTCGGGAAGGTGGATTTTACTGTAAGACATTTATCTTCTACGACTATTGGTTATACGACGGATTATAGCCAATTAACCAAGCGGAGTCCGTGCCTTGTTCCAACCAATTCACAAGTGAGAAGCAATCAGGTAAATGTCAGATGTCCTCAATGAATACATTTACTTTAATGCTTTGCTTTATATTAATTCGTTTAAAATATCTATCTCTCTCTCACACACACGCACGCACGTACGCACACACACTTCTGTTGTGCAGTGTTCGGCTTACGATGCTGGTTTTGCTGCTGAAGCTACCTGGACAATGCGGTCGACGTTTCCGCAGTATGTCATTGCTCTGATGGCTATTGTTGGTTCAGTTCTATTCACGGTAAGCTTAGTACTAATTTTGCTCATTAGATTGAACCAAATATAATCCGTGCACTTCAACAGTCTATAAATGCCAACTTTGCTGATACATTACTGTTTAGTTATCATTATTTATATATAATGAATATTTTTGGTTCAGATATTTGGCGGCGTTGGGATCGCGTGTTTGCCTCTGAGTTTGATATTTGCCTTTCTGAGACGTCCTACAGCGGTTATCACTCGCTCACAATACATAAAGGTCAGAACTCTCTCTCTCTCTCTCTCTGTGCCTGCGCATGTATATGCTTGTATGTCCGCAGTCGATCTTATCGTTCTTTTAGGAAGCGACCATACTGGCAAAACGAGCAAGGGAATTGAAAGAGGCAACATTGGCTCTTCAAAGAGAAGAAAGGACGTCTGGAAAAGGAAGAAAATGGAGAAAAGAAATGAAAAAAGTGCAACAGGTAACTATGATGAATTTGTATATGTATGCATATAAATATGTGCTTTATTATTGGTTCAACCAGGAAGTACTGTACCTAGAAGAGGACGTCCAGAAACTTGAAGAAGCTTATCCTCAAGGAGAAAGGGTTCGTTTATCTTGCTAATTATCTATTCCTGCGTCTTGTATTAATTTTTTTTACAGGCCGATACTGCATGGGCCTTAACAGTACTCGGCTACTTGGCTAAACTTTTATTCGGCCTTATTGGGTACGGTTTTGTTTGCTTTTCTAATCTCTGTTATATTCATTTTGTATACATGCATATGCGAAACGTACATGTGTGTTGTATAACCAATTATGTAACATATTGATATATTATTTTCTTTCTTTTCTTCATTGCAGGCTTGTAGTTTCTGGAGTGTGGGTGGCCCATATTATCGTGTACATGCTGGTGAAACCCCCATTATCACCTTTCTTGAACCAAGTTTTCATTAAACTTGATAACGTTTGGGGTACGTGTGAACTTCTTTTGTCATTTTACACTATGTAATCGAAATTTACATATGTCACTTCTTTTATACAGCATATATTATAGGTATTTTATATCAAAGTGTAGAATTATAATAAATGGCCGCCACTTTCTTTTGCAGGATTACTTGGTACTGTGGCCTTTGCGTTCTTTTGCCTGTACTTGATTCTGGCTGTTATATCTGGTGAAATGCAACTTGGTCTTAACTTCGGCTTCATAACTATCCACCCCATGAAGTAATATGTGTTCTCTCTCTCTTGTGTGCGTGCGCGTGTGTGTTTGAGAGAGGGGGGAGGAGGAGGGAGATGTATGTTTGCCTGACTCTCAGATTGCACACACACACGCCCGTAGAAATCCGGAATTGAATTGCCTATTCATCTACTTCTCTGTTATAGGTATGGTGGGACCTTGATGAATTCCTTTCTATTCAACGTGGGACTGATTCTTCTCTGCTCAGTGAGGTAAAATCTGGGAAATGTTAAACAAACTACCTTAGTATATGTATCTACTTAAACGTGGAAACAAGCATAATGCAAATGTTTATCATATGAATTGTATGTATATTAGTGTTAATATCCTGCAAAATGCAGTGTGATTCAGTTCTGTGCTAAGGCATTCGCCCTCTATGCGCGAGCAACTACTGCCCAAGAGATTTTTGGTCTCACGCTCGAGTCTTTGCGAGGAATAAAATACTTGTTCAGGTACTATATTTTGCATTATATAAGCTTGTGTGCATATATGCGTGTTTATATGTTTCCATTTTGCAGGTATAATATTTTCCAAATCGCCTTCTGTGTGCTGTCCGTGGTCACTCTGGTTTACTACCTGGCATTTGTAAGCTCTCTCTCTCTCTCTCACACACACACTCACACACACTCATGTATATGATTTTAATATATGCAGGGGTGGAGGAGGAAGAAGAAGGCACCCATAGTATGATTACTTGCTCGCTTATCAGAGAGTTAAAAGGTGCGTGTAATTTTTTGATTTTCACCTGTTTTTTGATGGTGTGAATGATTGAAATATTGTTTTGAACATAATGAAAATGTAGTTCTGTTTATATGTATCTTCGAATATCTACTGGATCTATATATGATATTATGTATAGTAGGTTGGCATTTTAGTACTTTCTGTTATACATCGTTGTAGTTGGATATAATATACACACGTATCTACTTTATTTATTCGAATCGAATAAATATGTATGACATACATGATACGTGTATAGTATCGTATCAAGACTGCATACATTGACCAGAGAACGCATAGACATCTTTTCTAGAACATACACAAACATGATCACGTGCGTGATGTGGAAATCACGCTCGCACATGCATATGTGTATCTTACGACTATGTATGAACATTGTGTTTAGCCATATATATAATTTTCCACCAACTTTGTGCTCTAGGTTAACATATAATTGTTTGATAGAATTTCCACCAACTTTACACCAACTTTTGAGTTCTTATATTTATATACTTTGTGTATATATGTAATAAATATTACTATATATTTGATTGATATATAAAGTAATGTGATAATGCGTGTGATACTTAAGTAGTGGGAAGAGCCAGCTAGGGGAGATTCCAACATACGAGATGACCACATTATTACGTAAGATTTTTTTTATGTACCCCGAGTATGCCCGTACTTCATTTACTCTTGAATGGAAGTACGGGCATACCCTTAATATATATCCGATATCTGTTGATGTATATATATATGAATAGATAATATAGTACCAACATGTTCAAAGACATATGTACCAACATGTCTTATAAATCTCAGAGTGTCCTTATTTGCTTGCTTATGTTGCAGCAGGTCCATCTGCCACAAGTGTACGAAGGAAACTGTATATACATACACAGTGTGTGTGTGCGTGCGTGTGTGTGTTTTGACATGAAAGTGCATGTCCATATCAAAGGGCACATATCTCGACTAATTAATTAAACTTGTGTGCTTTTCTTATCAAGGAATCAACACAGATTGTCGAGATAAGTTTAGATTATATGTATAAGTAATGAGAGGAATATATGTGTATATATATATATATATATATAAAGTAGACGCTGCCGTTCGTTTGATCATTTTATTTACGTTATGAAAGATTGACATCAGCATTAGTTTTTTTATTCAACTGAATTTTCTTACAATTAAAAATTAAACAATTAATTAGATATGACTAGTACGGTACAAAAGCCCTAATAATGCTAAATTATGACCAAATTGCCGGATGGCGGCATTTTTGGTGTGCTTGCGGGTCCCCGGCTTATTTCGTCCGTTAGTTCCTCTGTTTGGGTTTTCTTTTGTCCGCCATAGCCAAAGCATCCAATTACACACATCTTCTATAGGAATATATTTGTAGAAGAGCGTTATGTATTGTGGGTCTCTTGGAATTGTCCTCTCCAGGTGAACACAACTGCATAGATTTTGTCTCTGGGATTGTCTCGGGGCCGATCTGTTAGGTGGGGTGCCGGTAGATCTGCAGAATTCAGTGTGCATTTTGTCATGGGGGACGGTGAGAAGGAGGAAAAGAAAGAGGAGAAGAAGAAGGAGGAGCCTCAACCGATTGTAAGTAGAAATCTCTCACAGTTTCTTCATTTCTGAGTGTTTAATATGCAGACAGTGGTGCTGAGGGTGAAAATCCATTGCTTGGGATGCGAGAAGAAAGTCGGAAATCCCTCAGCAAGCTCAAGGTGAGTGAGTGGGTGCGTGTTTGTAGAGAGAGATGGTGTTGATGGTGGGATCGCTATGAAGGTCTGATATCACTGGAGATAAACAAAAATGAGGGCAAGGTAACCGTCAGGGGATTTGTCGATCCAAAGGATGTGTTGAAGAGGGCTAAGAAGACAGGGAAACAGGCAGAATTCTGGCCTTCTCCACCACCTCCCAAGGAGGAGGAGAAGAAGAAAGACGATAAGAAAGAGGAGAAGAAGGAAGAGAAGAAGGAAGAGAAGAAAGAGGAGAAAAAAGAAGATAAAAACGAGGAGAAACCTGCCAAGGAAGAGAAGTCTAAGGAAGACAAGCCCAAGGAGGAGAAACCCAAGGAGGACAAGCCCAAGGAGGACAAGCCCAAAGAGGAGAAGTCCAAGGAGGAGAAGCCCAAAGAGGAGAAGCCCAAGGAGGAGAAGGAGAAAGATGAGAAGGAGGAGCTAACTACACTTTCTAATCAACCTCTGATGCAATTTGAGACTGTAAGGATCATTGCTCCCCAATACTTCAGCGATGAGAATCCCAATGCATGCTCACTCATGTAACTGGTTACTTAGGCGGCATCTGTATAGGGAGTTTTTTTTTTTCTATGTTATAGAATTTTGTAAATGTTAGATGTATAGTGAGGTTAATATATATTTATTTTGAGAGAGATATGTCATGATTTTAACTTAGAAAACCCTTCATACACCTTTCTGTGGCTTCTAAGCGATTCCACCTTGTCTTTACATTCGGATTTGTAAGCTTTTGTTTGCATTTGAATAACGTATATATCTCATGCGTGCATATAATGTGTGCACATGTAACCTTGAAATTTCAAACGTATAATATAGGAGATTCGCGTATACTGAGTACTGGCTGGGGAACTATTTGAAAGCTTGTTTGTTTGGCATATTCTGTTCACTGTCAGATGAAAGGTGAACTCAATCTTTATACATATCCTGCAATCTTTATACATATCCTGCATGTGTATCTATACACGTGTACATATCATATTGAACTGGTTTCAATAAGGATACATGGTACACATACGGATATATAAGCAGATGTTACATATTAATGAGGTGTACAAGCTAGTTTAGTCGATCGTATAGTGTTGGAGAGGAGCACATACGGTGTACCATATCTCGAATCCAACTCAAACACTCGTTTCGTGGCTCCAACTCCGTAACTCAAAACTTCCCCTCCTTTACAAGCCGCAAGCAAGCATGTCCATTCCGAAACATCGGGGACAAACGGCATGTTAAAGATAAGCTCCTCGGCCTCCCTGACCTGTCCTCCTCTAGCAAGCACGTCAATGAGGCAGCAGTAGTGCTGCCTTGTCGGCTCAACACCGTAATCCATACTCATAGAAATGAAAGACTGACGAGCAAGTGCAACCTTTCCTTTCCTGCTCAGCGATATAAGATTGCAAGAGAAGCAAATCTCACTGGGAACTTCATGTACGAGATTGATCATATGAAACATCCGAAGTACTTCATCAGAGTTGTCTCCGTGGGCAGCGGCATATGCACTTAATATTGCATTCCATGACACAATATCTCTCTCCGGCATTCTTTCGAACAACTTCCGTGCGGTCATCAGATGCCCGGACTGGGCATATGCAGCCAAAACCGAGGTCCAGGAGACTATATCCCTCTCAAGCATTGCATTGAACGTCTTCTGAACATTTATTAAGTCTCCGTCCTCACCAAATGCTGCTAGAAGTATGTTCCACGAGAACAAATCCGGGTCCGGAACTGCATTAAACATATGCTTCACCCTGTCGATATGTCCTTTCTGGGCATATGCAGAAAGCATTGCATTCCATGCGAAAAGAGGCCTTTCCGGCATCTGGTCGAACAGGTACTCCGCCCCGTCAAGAGAGGCATTCTGAGAATATGCAGTCAGCATAGCAGTCCATGAGATTTCATCTCTCTGTGGCATCTCCTCAAAGGTAAGCTTTGCCTCGAACAGATGCCCAGTCCGGGCATATGCAGTAAGCATTACATTCCACGAGACTAAGTCCCGTTCGGGCATGTCTGTGAATACCCTCTTGCATTCCACGAGTACTACATTCTCTGAGAATGCATCCAGCATTGAATTCCAGCAGAAGAGATCGGGCTCCTCGACTGCCTCAAATGTCTGTTTCGCTCTCTGCAGATCCCCATGTTGGGCAAACGCAGCTATCATCGCTGTGCACGAGACTACATCGTGATGGGGTAACATCTCTCGGAACATATGTGTTGCCTCGTGAAAGCGTCCACATTGTACATAGCACCGGATTATCAGAGTCCAGGAGACCATATCTTTCACACGCATCTTGTCAAATACGAGCTTGGCTTGCTGCAGATGTCCATGTTGGGCATATAGAGTGATCATCGAGTTGCAAGCGATCACTCCGTGCAGCGGCATCTCGTCGAAGAACCTCTTGGCTTTCTCTATATCTCGTGTCCGAATGTGTCCGGCTAGCATGGAGTTCCACGACACGGAGTCCCTCTCTGGCATACGATAAAACATCCGTTCCGCCTCCTGCAGCTGCCCAGTATCGGCATACGCAGAAAGAAGTGTATTCCACGAGACGACGTCGTACTCCGGGAGCTCCTGAAACATCACACTGGCGTGATCAATCTGGTTCCCGCGAGTGTATACCGCGAGCATGTTGTTGGAGGTGATCAAGTTCCGGATGGGCATTCTGTGGAAGAAGAGCTTGGCAGCCACAAATTCCCATTCTGGGCATAGGCAGAGAGCATGGTAGTCCATGAAACTGCATCTCTCTCGGGCATGAAGTCGAAGAGTAACTCAGCCTCATTCTCATTCCCATTCTGAGAGTATGCAGCTAACATAGCATTCCAGGAAATGACTGTCCATCCGGGCATTGTCAGGAAGATCTCCTTGGTATGCTGCATATGCCCACACTGTGCATATCCGGTTAAGATGACTGTCCAGGAGATCACATTCTTGTCAGGGTATGCAATCGAAAACGCGCCTAGCGAGGTGAAGATCTCCGCTTTGTACGAGTGCATTGAGCAGGACATTCCAGCAGGCTAAGTCCCACATGGGCATTCTGTCAAAGATGTTCTTGGCAGCCTGGGAATCCCCAATACGGGCATATGCAGTGAGCATGTCCGTCCAGCAGATTAAGTTCTTGTCAGGCATCTGGTTGAAAACACGCTCTGCGGAATGGATATCCCCGTTACGTACGTACGCGGACAGCATCAGTGCCCACGAGAAGAAGTTCTTCTGCTCCATGGACTCGAATACTGCTCTTGCCTTGTCTTTGCTGCTGCATTTCCCGTACATTTCTATCAGCTTGTTGCCCATGAATGTGTCCCGCGATCTTTGCTTGTATTGTATGGCATTGTCTATGTCTTGTGCTGCAGCGTAGCTCTTGCAGCTCTGTATCAACTCCAAGCATTTGCCCCCTGTCCATACACATTTGGTACACATATGAAATATTATGTTCAGGTTAACTTCATAATTAAAAATTGAATTTGTGGTAATTTAAAGCCCAAAGCACATCCAATTAAATAATATAGCTGCTAAATTATTATTTATTGATATTTTATAAGAGTTCATTCAAAGTAATAATAACTTATATTTATTACATAAATACTAAACTTCAATATTAAACTTCAAATTATAAAATTAGATATATATATATATTTAATTATGCAAATTTAGAGTGAAATAAATCAAATGGATATTCATAATTATCATAAACATTATAAATTAAAAAAATATTTAATACTTATCTTTGTATTCTATAAATGTCAAAAGTATCTTATTAAAATAGTCAATGAATATTTTTAGACAAAGTGGTTATTAAAAATAAAATAAACTAATGCATGTTTGGTTATAAATGTCAAAGAAGCAACTTATCAGTGTAACATATTATCTAGATCATGAATATATTTTTAAAGTGGTTAAAAATATTTATTAAAATTGAAAATAAATTTTTATTATAAATTAAAAATTATTTAAAAATATCTATTATAACTTAACATAATAATGTTAAATTAAATATAGAAATGTTAAGTTCATTAAAAATAATTAAGTTAATAATCTTAACTTAAATGTAAAAAATATATTATATTAAGGATAATATTTAAATTCATTGTCTTTAATACAGTCCCTTAATTTAAGTTAAAAAGTTAAATTATTCTTAATACAATTTCTTTAATTTAAATTAAGGGTTAATACGAATTCATAACCCTTAACTTTTTTCTTAAGGGAGAGTTGGTGCGAATCAAATGCACCTTTAATTCTTATTTAACTTATGTGTGTTAAGTTAAATTAAGTGTGGTGCGGAGGACCTTAATATTTAATAAGCATCAAGCAATGACATATACTTCATCCTTCACATCAAATGGAACCTGTTTACTCATCGTCCAAAACTCTCAATCATAACTATTTGTGTTCTTTCACATCAATAGAAAAATCATCAACCTATGGTAGTCCTTTCAAAATAAATAAACAAGGTTTATTTTTAAGTCTCATTCATGTTTTTATGGAAGCTTATCAATAATTTTAAATATATATATAATCATGTTTGTTTTGAAAAATCAATTTGATACGACTTACGGAAGGTCCAATAGGAAGTCCATTCCTCGTCTAATGGTAGATTTTAATACATTAGTAGGTATTAGTGAAATCGTACCTGTAGTTGTAACCTCGGTATCAGGAAGTAATTCCAGATTAAGAAATGGATGATCCTGGCAGCTATATAATAAGACGTGTAATGATTAATGCCGAGGAAGTCTAAAGAGCTTGTTAACAATAAATTCTCTTCTTTAGTGAAATAATGCAATCTCTCCTTCACCGTTTCACGCATTACGCTGAGATAATAATTATGTACCACGAGGTTTATAACCCTATAGAAATGAGTCACTAAAACAAACATAATCTTCGTGGAAAATAATAAAACATACCACCCAAGCTGAAACTCAGAAGCCCCGTCTGCTGCAGTAACATCTTCTACTTTGTCTGAATACGGCTCCCACCAGCTTGCTACGACTGCCATGCCAATCAACCCTCTTTGATTTGCCTGTATATACATACGAATGTAAACACACACACGCGCACACACACTTGGTAGTTTTGCTTGTATATTTTTGCAGCAGCAGCATGTGCTAACAACTGATTGTGAGCAGCAATATAGGGCTCGGTAGTGGAGTTCCCTTTTGGACAGTACGGTGGGGAGCATCTGCCAGGAGGGTGGAGGTTGAATGCATAGCCAAACAAGAATATATGTTCGGTTCGTTCACAGTTGTCCAGTATTTTACTCTGTCCCCGAATGCTGCAAAACATGTCTCTGCAAACCTTGCAAATATTGGTCTGAAAAGTTAACCAGTTACATGATTGGGCATAGTACACACGCACACGCATACACACGCACAAGTGTAAGTTAATTGTATATATGTTCTGCAACATGTAACTTACACTATCTCAGGATTGAGCCATCCTCCCAGAGAGTCTTCAAGCTCTTGAGGAAGATCCTAAGCTCTGACTAATATCTGAAATATGCTATAATTAAATATAATTATATAAGCATACCTTGTGATATTAGTTCATTGATAAGAGCGTTGTAGTAGGCAATACCTTCCGGGTTTACTTGATTGCCTCCATCTAAATCTCTTATATTCTGTCTATAATTAATAAAGTATTACGTGGGAAAATTCGAGACCAAGATATTGAAAAACGGTAACCATCCATTCTTAAGTTTGCTAAGAGTCGAGGAATTTCCTGATGTACACAAACACAAAGAGCTTATTATCCATAGTACATGTATATGTATATGTACACACACCTTGTATCTGTGATATCCATCAATTGCAACATCTCCGTTTGTACCATCCTCAATCCTACCTGTTTGAGTATCCAATCATATCCATGAACGTTTATAAATACTATACCTGGTGTATGAGAGAATGTATCCCAGATACTGGGTGTTCTACCTCCTTCAGACACTCCACCTTCATTTTGCAAGTGAAAAAAATCATTAGATCACACATACACACACACACACACACTTGATAAGCGGCAGATGCTGCTCCAAAAACAAAACCGGGGAGGAAATCGCACTTAGTGGTTGCTGTATAATTACATCCATGATTTTGAGCAGCTTCAGAACTTGTTAGAGAATAAAAGAATAGAACAAAAATAGCTTGAGTCGTGATAGGGTTTTTGTCACGAAATGAACTATTAAACAAAAAAGTATGGATATTACATATACACCGTGGTAAGGGACATAAATATGTAAGTCACGGGTCGTTATTGAAACTGACACATACTCTACTAATGCCTAGATTTTCATATTAAAACCAAGTAAAACCTGGTAGTATATGTTTAAATCCAGTTCAATTAAATTGATTATTTCAGATAGTGGATCATCAATACAAAACACACACACACACACACACACACCCCTTGTTGTTCAGGAAGCTTCATCATGGTTTAATGATGTACCATGGGGATTTCGAAGCCTTATCAACTACGTTAAGAAGAAATACAAGAATCCAAGAATCATAATATTAGAAAAATGGTACTTACTTTTTGATTAAATTATTTTCGCAAATATATCACATTGAGCTGAAGGAATGGAGCAAAACATTAATGTGATACAAAAGATCCACCTTTTACAAAAACTACCTCTCCAACCTTTTGGCAGCAATCAGGTCTCTCTCTCTCTCTCTCTCTCTCTCTCTCTCTCTCTCTATATATATATATTATATATATAGATACATACATACATACATACAAAACACGGTGTATATGCAGGGAAGGAGCAAACGTGGAAGGCTATTTTGCGTGGTCACTATTTGATGGATGGGAATGGTCGAGAGGATTTAAGTACAATTTTGGATTGTATTCCGTAAACCACTCGGACAATCTTAGCAGGCACCCAAAGGATTCTGGCAAGTGGTTTGCTGATTTTTTGAAACATGAGTGTGGATATGCCGATGTGTAGCAAGCTCGATATAAAATGATACAAACTATTCATGACAGTACCTCATTTGCATGTTTTCCTCGTATATTTGACCCAGGAGAGTGTAAGGAGAACCATTCTCTGGTTCAAGCTCTATAACACGTTCAGCTGCTCGTATACCACGCTCTAAGTCAGATTGCACCTGCATGAGCCCAGTAGCATCATCCAAGGTTCTGAGTTTGGTAAAGGGGGCATGCTGTTAATAAGCTGCTCAGCTTCTCTAAGTTGCCCGGATCTGCCTAGAAATCCACCATACAAAGATGGTGTTCTATAGTTTGAGCTACACCGTAATCAGTGTTCATACACAAGTAATATATCCAGCAATCTGCAAACATACCTCCATGGCTACATGCAGATATAACACTTAAGATCGAGACATCGTCCGCATTGAACCCTTCCAGGATCATCAAACGAAAGAGGTCTCGAGTTTCTATGAAATGCCCATTCTGAGCATATCCGGTAATCATACAGTTCCATGAAACAGAGTCCCTCATGACCATCTCCTTGAAGATTTGTGATGCCTTCTCCACCGATCCATTATGTGAAGAAGCTGTAAGAATCGAATTCCAAGAAATGACGTTTGTGTGAGCATTTTCTCAAACACTAAGTTGGCTTCGCAGATGTCCCTTGATGGCATACGAAGCAATCATGGAGTTCCACGACTGTATGTTCTTCTCTGGGTGTTGTCAAACAGGCACTTTGCGTCTCAATCCGACCAATCTGTCCGTGTGAAGCAGACATTGCAGTCCACGAAATTGCATCTCTTTGTGGCATTTTCTCAAAGTATTGCTTCGCAATATGCAAATTTCCTTCCTGAGCATATGCATTGATCATCACGTTCCAGCTAACTATGTTCCTCTCAGGCGCGGAGTCGAACAAATTCTTAGTTCTCTCTGACTCTGCCTCCCAAACATACAATCCCAGCATTGCGTTCCAAGAAATCGCATTTCTTTGTGGCATTTTTTCAAATATGAACAAGGCTGGATGATAATGCCCTCTCTGGGCATATGCTGTTGCTACTGTAGTCCATGAAACAACATTCCTCCCACTCATCTTCTCGAACAGTTCTCTTGCCTCCTGCAGTTCCCATTCTCTACACATGCATCTATCATAATGTTCCATGAAAAGACATTCTTTTCCTTGACTTCATCGAATACACGCCTTGCTTCTTCTAGACTCTCGCAATCCCCATACATTTTCACCAGATGGTTGCTTAGATATGTGCAGCCTGCCCCAATTCCAGATTCCACGAGCTCTCTGTGTATTCTCCTGCCCTCTACGATATCCCTCGTAATACAGCATTGCCTCAGACGTGACACATATCCCTCAACCGGGTCAACAGCTCTCTTCATCCATGGAGGCACCAGCCCTAAACATATTTCAAATTCAAAAAAGAAGCATATTCCAAAGGCGGTTAAATGACAAACCCTAGATTCTAGATTTCACGACCCCGTGAAATTGGGATGGGATGAATAAACCACGCAAGTTTTTTGCAATCTTCCTCAATGATTCATATCTAAAAAGGAAAAAGATGATGAATTCGCCAGCTTATTCTCTCCTGCAGCAGTTGCATGTGAAATCGTCGCGTGCATCGGGTTATGGTGTCAAACAGGCACGAATCTTCTTCAAGGAGCTCCTTGCACGAAATCAACGTTACATTGTCCAGCCTGCAACCAAAGGAAAATGTGCTGATCTTGAACAAACCCTCTGGATAACACGTCTAGCAAGGTGAGTTACACTAAGTGTTATGTGTATCTCTATCTATATCTATCTATGTGAGTGTATCTCTATCTATATCTATCTATATGTGAGTGTATCTCTATCTATATTTACGCATTTAGACACAGAATCATGCACAGTCTAGGATACATGGAACACACACATACAACAAATTATTTGTCCGAAATGAAGCGTTCAAATCTGCAGCATACCTTATCGGTATAAGGCATTTTGGAACGAGCTTGAGCACGTCAAAAAGGAATTCTCTTGCGAAGGGAGGTCAGGCTAGAAGAGATTGGAGTAGCAATTCTTTTCCTTGTGAAATTTATGCATGGTCTGCTGTTGGTGAGGTCGTTGGAAGAGGAAATCCATTACTGGATACTATGTATGAGCATGTGTGTATAAGTACATATGTAATAAACTTATTAAATCAAAGCTAATCTATTTATGGTTTCACTTTCACTAAGCTAGTATATAAATCCGCTTAAGGAATACTTAGTTATGGCCAACATGAGAAAGCTCTTGTTACTATTAGTAACGTTGGTGGTGTTATCCCTCACTAGTGGCACGAATGAGGTACAAATCTATAGCATTCTTTGTATGTTCATTTCATAAACTACTTACACAGAGACTGTATATTATTCACTTGGGACCCGTAGATGAATCACTGCATCCAGATGTTGTCACTGAATTCCCATCATGTTGTTATTGGGAATGTCTCGGGAAGGTATGTTGTGGAAAAGCTGTTAAAGCATGAGCGGAGCTGAATATCAACTAACCTATGTTTTTGTATTTCTGAATGCTATTTATACAATTTTCTTCATAATTATATATGGTAATTCTCCATAAGTATATATGACCTAACCTATATATGTCCTAAGCCATATATAGTTATTCTTCCAGCTTGGACTCCACACTTGATATCTCAACGCTCCTACTTAGCCGTGAGAGTTCAAGATGGTCATTCGAGACCTATATCACTATAAATTATCCCTACTCAAGGCCTTGGTCATAATATCTGCAACCATCTCGATAGTAGACACATGCTTGAGCTTGATGTTCCTGGCTCGAACCCTTTTTGGATGAAGTGGTACTTCACATCGACATGCTTGACTTTGTCATGATGTCTGGGGTTCTCTGAAGTAGATATGGCATTGGTGCTGTCACAATATATTGTGATTGGCCTCGGAAATGAGATCCCCATGTCCTTGAGCAACTTCATCAACCATGTTACCTTCTTGGCCGCCTCTGTTGTTGAAATGTACTCGGCTCCATCAAGGAGAGTGCAATCACTTGCTACAGTCTGCTCATCCAACTAATAAGCCCATCATCCAGAAGAAACACATATCTTGAAGTGGACTTCCTGGTTTTCCTGTTTCCTGCCCAATCTGAATCTGTGAAACTCACTAGATCCATTACCATGTGATCTCCTGTAGAGCTCCCACTAGTTAAATATGTGAGACAAAACCCAACTGTGCCTCGCAAGTATCGTAAGATACGTTTGACTGTTATCCAATGAGCCTCTCCTGGATTCTCTACAAATCTGGAAACCACTCCGACTACAAAAGCGAGTGGAAATGGCTAGATATAACAAACAACCAACTATCTGCCTATAAGGAACATGTGCCATGACTCATCTCTCCTCCTCAAACATCGACTGTTGATCCTTTGAAAGTTGTGTGTGTACGTCCATGGGGGTGCTGACAGGGTTGCTGGCTGCACCCTGTCAAAGCATTCAGAAATACAAAAACATAGGTTAGTTGATATTTGGCTTGGCTCGTGCTTTAACAACTTTTCACAACATGGTATCAGAGCCAAGAACAACATCAGTTCAAGGGTCATAGGAAGCAGCGAGTGCTGTTATGGAACGTTATATCCTCAAGAACGGTTAATTAGTGACAGACATACTTGAGAACATGACAACAAGCCACAAATCAATCCCAATTCCGGTCTTTGATGGGCACGACTTTGAGAATTGACAGCGGGAAATCTCGTTTGTTATGATGCGTGACAATTGTTTACGAATTGCAAATGGCAGTGAGGTGAAACCTCAGACGAACCCAGAAGATGGGCAGGTTCGACATGACAAAGCGTTGTCACTAATGGGGATTGGGCTTGGTAGGCATCACCACCATCACTTGGATCTAAGCAAGTTAGCTTCCGAGAACTGGACAAAGTTGAAGGTGATTTTTGGCAATCAGGCACGGAAGGAGAGGTCTATAGTATCGTTGAAAGGAAAGCTTTTTAAGCTCGAGTTTGGTCCCACAAAACCAGCATCTGTGTTCCTCGGAAGAATGAAGTCCATTTTTGCTCAGCTCAATGCTCTCGGATAGACCATTTTAGATATAGACAAAACCACGGTGCTTCTCGGGGCCTTGACTAGGTCAGACCACATGACTCTCAGGATGACACTGGAGAATACATCAAGAATGTCTTATCAAGATTCAAGCTACAGTCATCAATCATGATCCAAATCCTCAAGCAAACATAACCAGTGGTACATTGGGACATTCCTCTTCACTTTGAGCCAATTCGGGAAGAAAACCAACTTCAATCCATAGTCAGTGAGGAGTGGGAGCAGTGCTTCACACTATAAAGGTAGCAATAGCACAAATGGCAGGACATTCCACCGTTAAGCTTGGACAATGCAACTACTGCAAGAAGATGGGCATTTTGCCAAGAGCTGTCCGGACAAGGCAGCAGGAAAACCACGAGCAAGCGAACTGAAGAACAAGGGCAATCAATGGATGGCCCTCATGGTAACCACTAACCTTAGTGAAGAAAATATCATCTGGTTGGACAGTTGTGCCAATGTTCACTGTACTTCAGTATTAGCCGCTTTTAAGACATATCAAGCAATCCTAGTGGGAGAAGGAGTCTACACGGGAGATCATCGACCATTGAGCATTGTGGGAGTCGAGACAGTAGAGATTCAACTCCAGAGTGGTGAGATTGTCGACCTTCAACAGGTTCACTATGTCCTCACACTTAGCGAAACTCTTATCTCGGTCGGGAAGATAGCAGATGCCGGTTGGAAAGGTCAGATTAATAAGGACAAGATCACTTACACTGACAAGCAAGGAACCTTAGTAGCACGTGGCCATAGACATGCTGGGAACTATAAGTTAGACGCCACATTGGTGATACCCAAGAAGAAGATCTTCTCCACAACTCTTCAATGATGGCATTAATGATTGGGACGTAGTGATTCGAGCTGTAGCTCGGGACCAAGACCAGCTTTTAGACTTTCAGGTACTTGAAAACAACTTGAGTTCTATGAGGCATGTTGTTTGAGAAGACAACATAGGCAGCCGTTCCCAGTAAAGGCATCTGTTATAAGACCACTCAACCTCTAGAATTAGTGCACACAGACGTGTGTGGACCAATGCATGTTCAATCATTGAACAGAAGGAGGTATTTTGTGACGTTTATAGATGATTATACTCATTACACAGTGGTGAAATTCTTAATTAACAAATCAGAAGTAACAGAAATGTTTCAGTTATATAAGATTGCTGTAGAAAATGTGTGGCAGAATTTGAAAATCTGTGTACTTAAGAGTGATAGAGGTGGGAGTATCAAGCAAGTATGCTCAAGAAGCTGTACGAAGAATCTGGAATTCAATAGCAATTTACAGCCCATACTCAACTCAGCAAAATGGAGTGGTGGAGAGAATGAATCGAACTCTAGTGGAGACGACAAGATGCATGCTTATGCATGCGAAAACACCGCTCAATTATTAAGCAGAGCCTTAAGCACAACCAGCTACATCCAGAATTGACTTCCTGCAAGCAGCATTGATGGAGAATCCATTCACCCAGTGGACTGGGAAGCGAGTCAATTTAAAACACCTTCGTGTGTTTGGGGCTTGGCATATGCACATGTTCCGAATGAACTCTGTCGTAAATTGGAGCAGAAGAGTAATATGTATATCATGGTCATGGTGGGATATTGCCATGAAGCAAGGCATATAGGTTCTACGATTCCACTCACCATAAAATTGTTGTGAGCTGAGACTTTGAGTTTAATGAGGATATGCTTTCTAAGGATAGGTTAGTTGATATTTGGTTCGGCTCGTGCTTTAACAGCTTTTCACAACTAAAGGTAAACATTCCTAGCTAACTTGTTCTTGGTATCTTATCTGCGTATGTTATTTAGCTATGAAGCTGCCAAGAACGCCATCATATGCATGCCCTCAACGGGTTTGCTGCCAGACTCACGCCTGAACAAGCTGGAACCATTTCAAGTAAGTGTTCATATACTGTGTGCTGCGTGTGTCATATTATAACACAGGGCTTCAGGGTGTAAGATCAGTGTCTCCTAATAGAATTTTGAAGCTACACACAATAAGAACATGGCAGTTCCTGGGTTTAGGAGTCAACCAAAGCCAATCTCTCTTCGGTGTACAATCAAGCCATCCTTTATGGGAGGAAGCTAAGCATGGAAGAAACATCATTATCGGCGTGTTTGACAACCTGAACATCCTAGTTTTTCAGACCATGGTCTCGGCCCAATCCCAAAGAAGTGGAAAGGGATTTGCCAAACAGGGCAGGAATTCAACTCTTCACTCTGTGACAAGTATATCGGCATATATTGGTAAAACTCACGTGATATACATGACGAGGAAGCTGATCGGTGCAAGATACTATTACCAAGGAAATTTGGAGTCAGAACCACACACAAAAAGCATTAGCGATGGTTGGTGTTCTTTCTGCACGTGATATGGACGGACATGGAACCCACAATGCATCCACTGCAAGTGGTCGATATGTCCAGAATGCTAGCATTTTTGGACTTGGAAATGGAACGGCCGCTGGGATGGTGTGCGTGTGTGCGTGTGCATGTGTGTGTATCCTGTAAGCATTTCAGGCACCTAAGGCAAGGATAGCAATGTATAAGGTCCGTTGGGGAGACTGTTCAAATGCAGATATAGTAGCAGGCGTGGATCGAGCAGTTGCAGATGGAGTTTGATATTATATCAATGTCTCTGGGTGAACCAGATTTTGATTTTCAGGGGGCATATCATGCGTCTATTATGAATGCAGTCGCAAAAGGTGTCACTGTTATTGCTTCTGCTCATCCATTGCTATCTCAGGACGGTGACTAATGACGCTAGTGTTGTTGCTCCCTATGGAGTTTCAGTCACAATCGAACCACCGGTCGGCGGTGCTTAACTTTACCAGGCGGGGTCAGACCAAGTCTTTTAAGGTGCATTTCCAGTTACAGAGCCATCCTCTGTCACAATTCGTGTTTGGATCCCTGACTTGGAAGGACCACAGGCATGTCGTGAAACTAAGTGTAAATACTACATACACATGCACATATATACGTACACACATATTATATGAAGTTCGTTTATTTCCAAAGAAAGAACCTTTAGAGTGTGCAATACTTAGAGAATAATGGGTCGTCGATAAGCTTCTGCATGTGTTCTTGACAGAGACAAACCGCAACATGTCGACCCCTGCCACCTTGAGGGACCGGCAAGGTTGCAATGAGCCCTTCAGGATCCAAGGGAAAGGAAAGATGCACTGCTCCACCTTACCCCATTCGAACTCGATCTCGTAAACAGGGAACGTCGTGAAGCTCGTGCTCAACACGTTCCTCCCTTCGCCAATCGAAATCGCCAAGCTCTTCCCTTCTCGAAGCCTCGTCTGAAAACATCATCTGGTTAGTAAGATATCGACCACACTCCACGTATATATCACTCACTTCTAGTGTATCAATCGTTGATCTCCCAAGCTCCGGTGCGTAACTCCTCGACCTGTCATGTACAAGCTTTGCAGCGAATGAGAGATGCTCAGAGGTGATCTTGTCCGTTGTAGAGGTTGCCAGAGTCATTACCACAGAGTTTCCAAAGTAGCCCTTGGGCAACTCCGGATCGAAACGGCCTGGCCGAGTAATACTGACTGGAATGTGAAATGTGTGGTACGCTCGCGACCATCACCTCTGGCAGCAGTGATGCATTTCCAAAACAAAGCAGACACAGCCTCATATGAACTCACCCCTTTGTACTTGTATGGCCGTTCTCAACCTCGAGCATGAGCTCCTCAACGGCTTCCTCTGTCATCTTAAAGATGTGCCCTCACGTCATTCCTTACATTCTCGGGAGGCTGGGAATCGGCATCCGCAAAGCACACATTCTCCGGCATTTGCAAATGCTCGGTATCTACATTACCCGGCAACAATGTAGACCTGAGGAGATGCCCACAAAACCGAGGAGGCTTCGAGATCTGACCAGCACCACGGTGGATCTCTCCCCAAGACTTCATGAAATCTATGGCATTGCCACCGTCTACAAGCATATGCAAGGCACTGAACCCGATTGCCAGACCACCGTCTTCAAAGAAGGTTGCTTGGAGCCGGATTAATGGCTGACACTCCATGGCATTGTTTCAAATCCTGTGTTGGGTGGGTTAAGCTCCAGACGATGTTCATATGACGAAGCGCGTCCCAGTCAATCAGACGGGCTTCACAATGTGCCTCGTAGAATGGAATACCGCTGTTATTCACATCGACCACAGTTCGGTTGTAGTCCTTCTTGTCCTTGGCAAGGCGGCCGGCAAGAACTGGATAGAAACTCAGCAGCTTGGATGCAGACGCTTTCAGGCTCTCCATTGCCGACGGGACTTCATCGGCAGCACGGAAGAGAAAGACCAGTTGTGCATAGAAGTGATCACTGTCATAAATGAGATCTAAGTTGGAGAGAGTGTGTGTGGAACGCTGCACAGGAGGTGCAGCATAAATGGTGGATTCTTTCACAACCTTCACGGAATTGAACAAACTCGCCCATTGGGTATCTGGATCTGCTAGAATGTAGGCGTTCTAGTCCTTTCTGTTGACTGTACTCTAGGGATTCAGCCGGACACATCTCATCGTCACCACGTCATCCACCGTCGTACTTTCTGGTCTTTATATATAGAAGATAGGGTTGCTCTACATAGTACCGGAGCTTCAATCCTTTAAAATGGGTACCCGTGCGCCTCCTGGAGAAGTTTATGGAGAAATTTACAGGTGACAATTACAACGATTGGGCTTTTAAGGGTAAGCAAACATGGGGCCATGTAAGTGGCACCCTCAAGAAACCTGTCCTCATTCTTGAATCCTTGGCAATGTTACAAATTGTGCTAAGATTGTGATGTGGAAAACACAAGATGAGCTGGCCAAACCGACCATTGGGCTTAGCTTTTGGGGAGGCCTGATTAGCACGAGTCAATCCTCACATGAGACTTGGAGGGCCCTCAAGCAGACCTTTGGTTGACAAGGCAAGCGAATGAGTTAGCCATCTCAAGGGCGTCGTCCTTTGGCTACAGCGCATGAAGGTTATCGCTTCAGAGCAAGGCCAAATGGCAATACTACTGAAGGCACTTGGCCCTCGTCCTTGAGTTCTTTTCCGTGGTAAGCACACTAACCATTGTCCCAATCAGATGATGTCCACCCTTGCCTTGTCCCTACTCCAGGAAGAGCACAAGCTGAAGTTGCAAACTGCCACACACGCATCTGCATTGTACGTTGCTCAACAGTAGCAAGGTGGCAGCTGTGGGACTCACATGGGAAATCCCTCCACCAGCAATGCAGCAACTCACAGCGAAATACTAATTGCCAAACCCTATGCCGCACAGTCATTTGCCATTACTACTGCCACAAGCAGGGTCACATGATCCAAGAGTGCCGTGCCACGCTTCATGCCTCTAGCAACCAGCAGGGTGCCAGCACCAATAGGCAGGTTTAGGGTACCAGCAGTGGTACCATACTTTATGGTGAGGTCCTCCCTCATTCTTCGTGTAGTAGCAATGGCTGCACCTCCAACTCTGGAGTAGAAGAAAGTTTTTTGGCTTAATTTTAGTGCAAACATCCACATATTTTCCCTTGCTTGAGTTCTTCGAATTGGAGTTGTTCTCTTCACCATGCCATGTCTACCTTCCACGGGTGATCCTTGGCGTCGACAAGTTGCGAGAGTGCTCGACGACATTCACTATGTCCCAGATCTCACACACAGTCTTCTCTCAGTGAGTGCTATCACCGATGCTGGCTACCAGACTATGTTTGGACAGCAGTAGTGCCACCTGCTCAATTCAACTGGCCTGCGAGTGGCCCAAGGCACCAGAAAAGGAGGGTTTGCATTGCCTGGATGCCGAGTACAACTCCTTGTTCAAGTACAACACATAAGAACTTTGCCCTTGCCTTTTGGATGCAAGGTGGTAAGTACTCTGTTCCAATTCCTCGACAACGCCGACCCTCAGCACTAGACAACAATCAAGCAAATTTTCCGCTATCTCTAGGCTACTCTACACCTTGTGCTTGAGTACAAGCGCAGAATTTTGAGCTCCAAGGTTACAATTGGGCTGGCAATGCTAACAACCACCGCTCTACAACACGATATATTTTTTTCATTGGGATCTATTATTTCACGGAGCTCAAAAAACAACCGTGATAGCTTTATCATTTACAAAGGTTGAATATATAGCTGCATCCTCTACTGGTTGTTTGGTTGCGAAGACTTCTTCAAGGATTATTAATTAACATTAGAGAGTCCACGACACTATTTAGTGACAACTTTACAGCGCTGGCTTTGGCTCAAAATCCCGCTATCACAGGTGCACACGCCACATTGAAGTTTGATTTCACTTCATCTGTGAGCAAATGCAGCAGTGCTGCTCCATCACCATCCATTATATTCTTACTTGTAACCAACTGGCAGATCTTCTTGCCAAGGCGTTTTCTTGTGAGTCATTCGAGCATGCACGGCAGCTTCTTGGGCTGCTGCCTTTAACAAAGAGTGATCTTGATCCTGGCTGAGGGAGTGTTGACTATACTTTAGGATAAAGCCGAACTCATCTCACCATCACCATGTCATCTAGAGAGAGACGCACCGTCATGTCATCTGAAGAGACACCAATTGAGTTCTCTTTGGTCTTTATATATAGGATAGGGTTGTTCATTATATTCATTCAACTGCAATACAATTGTTTCCTGCACTTCTATTTGTTTTCCCTCTCAACATTTTCAAGAGTTTGAAGCTATGATAGAGTGTTATACCTCGCATGTGGTGCCATGTGAAGTCTACACTCTAAGCTAGATGTGATATGTCATGTGTACAAATTGTACGGTAGACGGCATGATCGACATTCTATACTTGGTTAATTGTTGTTGAGATCGCTCACTGATAGTGATGAAGTATATATATATAATTCTGGTATTCCATTAACCTTTTAATGTAAGTGTCTTAATGTTTCACATCAACTTTTAGATAAGTGAATGTATTCGTACCAACTTGAAAATATTAACCTTAAATAAGTGAAATGTATTCATATTAATCCTTAACTTTAGCCTTAAAATTAAATTACTTGTTAACTTTAGTGTAACAGACCCTTAACTTTAACCATAAATTAAATTAAGGACATGTCATTCACATGCAATTCTTTCTTTTAAGGACAAATCATTCACATATAATCCCTTTTAAAAGAAATAATAAGGAATGTGTGTCCGTACGTGTGTCTATAAAGAGATGACAATTTAAGTTTATAATGTAGAAAATGTGGAATGATAAGAGTATACTATTATTTTGAACATGTCGAATCATACATATCAGTTTAGTGAGAAGTAGGGAAGCTTAAATTGGGGCGGTTTGTCATCATGGTTATAGAGTTTGTTTTGAGTTAGAGTTCAACCCCAACACCTTCTCCTACATCTTCGATGACTGTTCCCTTAATAGTAATTAGATACAAGTCTGGGCTTTATAGAATTTTTGCATTACATCCAGTTTATCCATCGAATTTGCCCTGAGTTCCTCATTAACTCCATATAGTGAAAATGAAGCTTCATCTTATTTGTGATGATAAGTTCCATCACCAAAAGACTTTTGTAATTATACGCTGAAGGTGTTTGTCAAGACACAACATGTGTGTAATACACATACATTATTTATTACTTTATGTATACGTATTTAAAGCCAGGCCTGAATAGCTTGGCCAATCAACCCGGCTTGACTAGCTTGACTAGTATGCTTAGCTAAGTTTGTAGCTGGGCTTGCACCAAGCCCAACTACAAACTCAATCCGACTTCCATGGTTGGGTTGAGATGAGCTCAACATGTAGAGCCTCCAAAGAGTTCTCATCCTCCATTTCCTGATATATATATATGTATGTGTGTGTGTGTGTGTGTGTCTATACATATATCTTCTGTGTGAATGGTCCCTATATGAGATGCTCAATGTGACGATTTGGCTTTGTCACATGAATACATATACGAATACTAATAGGGATGATATGAATATAAATAAGGATATCCATTAGGACATGGACAAGGATATATATAAGAATCATTAAAATTAGTTAAGTTCAAAATTAGCATCCTTTATAGTATATAAAGATGGATATGATTAGGGTTAAATATTCACTAGTTTAAGAACTATAATGTAGTTTATTTTCTGTCTTTTTTATTTGGTTCATAATAGTTTGAACAAGATGTTCTTTAGTTCTAAGCTTTCAAGTTCCTTAACATGTCTTTTATTAATGTAGAACTACTTGTGTAACATTTTAGCAATTATAACTTGAGAATCAATGGTTGCGACAAGATCTACAACAACAGTCGTCCTCATCACAAGAATCAAAAGTCTGCCTACCAATCAAGTTTAATGGATCAAGGTCATAATTTTAGGGTTTCATAAATCAAGTTCAACTGGTCTTTTGCCTACACCTACACCAGTACCTTATGGTTATAACACAAGTGGGTCTTGTAGGCATACTCCTCATTGATGCAGCTTTGAAGTGATTTGCACCTTTACTTAAGAAAGACTCACCACTCTTGAAATCATGAAAATCATGGGATATGTTTTTTTAAGCTTTTAAAACTACCTTCGACGATTTTAACCATGAAACATGGCAGTAAACTAAGCTTTGATGACTATGGTAAAGTTCCACATAGCATATGAATATGCTTCTAATTTCTGTTTACTTACATGCGACATCAATTAAGACGACGATGTCCTCTGTGATTAGTTCAAGAAAGATCTTTGTGATGATGTCAAGGATTTTCTACTCACTTTTGAGGACCCAAATTTTTTAGACAAAGTTATTGCTCAAGCACTCCGTTGCAACAATCGACTTTTTGAACAACATCAAGAGAAACGTTCTCAACAAGTATTTTGTACTCCAACTCCAGTAGTACAAGAACCATTGGCCACTCTATTTTTTGATGTCAAATTGATGCAATTAAATGTTCTTCGACCATGAGGGCCACCGACACAAGCTAAGAGACAATGACATCTTCAAGCAAACTTGTGTTTATATTGTGGTAAGGACGGACATTGAATTGTTAGGTGCCCAAATCGATAATGAATTCAAGCTAAGGTGGTGGATGATTGAGGGGTCAAGAAACAAGGAGGTCTAGTCTGAATAGGAGCATTCCGATTTGACCACTAAAAATCTATTTCAAATATTCCTCAATGACAGTTCTACCTATGATCCCAGTAATGAACACTAGCAAGCCATTTCTTCATTCAATTACTATTTCAACATCTGACAGTATTCAAGTTAACATAGCAGCTCTACTTGATAATGGTGCAACTGACAACTTAATTGACCGCCTCTTCGTTCAATAACATAATTTAAAGCTTTGTATCTATTTTGATTCAATTGAGCTGACGATTGTTGATGGAAGACCAATGACGTTTAACGATATTACTAAAGAAGTGATGCTTCTCACGATCACCCACGGTAATATCTTGTGCTTGGTCTCACTTTAATTCTCGACATTCCTATTATTCTTAATTTTCATTGGTTTGAGACCCTTAATATGCAAATTGATTAAACAACTCATACCTTGGTTGTTGTCAAAGTTTTAATCCAGAAGGCTAACACGTGGCCAAAAAGTGGCCTTTCGACGTCAATTCCTTGTGTGAGCAATGCTAAATCTTCCAAGATGACTTTAAGAGTCTAACTCAGATGCCTAGTTAAACAAAAGACTTAAAGTCCTACCCTAAACCCCCTTAGAATGACCATCCCTCAAACCCTAGAGGATATCCTGAGTAGACTTTAGGATCATATCTCAATAAACCTAGACAGGCTCATGCCCTAACCCCACAAAGGGGATGTGTCTCACACATGCCCCCATGACAGAGCTAAGGCATCATCACTTACCCATTGAGGAATTACCTTCATCCAGGAGAACAACCTCTTTAGGGCGACAAGGGGTACCTTGAACCACAACTAACCCCTAAGGGTTTGAGTGGCCAAGTCATACCCTAGACCTAGGGTTAGTACTTAGTGAGGACATGAGTATGCGTCGTAGGCGGCACGAATGTTTTACTAAGCAAACTTCTTAAGGCTAGGTTTGGTTAACCCTAAGTACATGACCTTGCGAGTGCTTCATGAAAGGGCTTATGCTAATGAGTTTAGGTTGTTCAACCTTTAGATCCTAAGGAAAACACCCTTAGCAGGTGTGCCAAAGCACACCTAGTTACAAGACCTAACCTCCCTTGAGCAGATGCCTAAGGTTTAGCACCCTAGTGCAAACACAAGCATGCATGTTTACTAAAGTATCCAATCCCTTGGCGATAAACCACTGCTTTCGGCTATCATGCCATAGCCCTTATATTTGAGAGTTGCACCAAGTGCCACAAATGTGACTCCTAAATGTCAACTCTAGAACCCCTTAGTAAACCCTCAAGAACTGGGTAATGTGAACCCATTAAACAAGATCCCACGCCCACGGTTGGACAAGAACACAAATATGCCTTGCTTAGCCATGAGTGCTACACCTAGTTTGACGTGGAGGTGTACCTCTTGGAACGTGCAATCTGACAAAACTTCTTAGGCATGGATTCGCGGGTAGGTTACCTTGAAGGTGAGACGTACCCCTATTATTTGAAAGTTGAGGCAGCACAACAAAGGGTTATGCCTTGATAACACAAGCTAGAGCTTACACTAGTAGAAGAATAATGAACTTTATCAAGAACCCATGTACTTTTCTACATATATTCTACCTTATTTATGTGACGGAGCCCCTTTCTTCTTTTCCTATAATGGGTTAGCATGAAATGCTAGCCCCTCTGTTAAATGAGATGAGTTTTGATTTAACTAACTTCTACCCCTAAACCCTACCCGAGGGGGTGGGGGTTTAGTACGTGGGTTAGAGAAACCCTACGGTTAGGTAAACCCTAAGGGTGTTTCTAACCCTATTTAACATGCCGAACTCATAACCGAAAAATCTAATTGGACGTTCAAATCAAGGGTGGATTTTCTAAAAGGTAAGGTTTAGCTTTGCCTAAAGTTTCTTATAAATACTTAATGACACTCAGCCAGAGTACACCAGATACCCAAGTGCACTAAGCGGGCATGTTTTCAACTACATCTAGGGTCTATCAACATAGTACAGTAGGTAACAACAATCAACATTCAAAGTAAAAAGAATTATAATAAAAAACTATGACAGTAGCATTTACTTTCTAGAAAATTCTTCCCTTGGTTTGTATGTCATGATTAAGTCTTGTAGCTTTGTTAATTAACTTTGGCAAGTTTGGCATGTTGGTATGGGTTAAGACACCCCTAGGGTTGCCCTACCCCCCGGTAGGGTTTAGGGGTAGGAGATAGATTTAGGTCCAAGAGTCTAAGCATTTATATTAAGGGCTGGCATTCCATCCCAGCCCAGGAAAATGGGGAGGGGGGAGGCTTCTATATAAATAAGGTAGTGTATATGTAGTGAGAGTTTTTGGGTTCAAAAGAGAGCTTATTATTCTCCTATTTGTGCAAGTTAAGCTTGTGTTGTCAAGACATAACTCTCTATTGTGTCACTTTAACTTTCACATGACAAGGGTGCATCCCACTTTTAGGTTAACCTATCCTTATCATTAGCAAGATTTTGCCCTTGTGACCAAGTACATCACATTTAAGGAGTTAGTTAATTCTTTAGTCTATTAACTCATTTGCAAGCTTGAAAAGAATTGCTCAAGTTCACGTTCCATAAGAATAGTGGTTGAAACCTTATTCCAGTCACTTATAGCTTGGTTAGCCCACACAGTGAGTTTCTATTCTTTACTAGATCTCATGGGGTTTTAAAGAGGGATTCTAAAGTCAGCATCTTGCAAGCTGCCTTTGTGACATTAAGTAAAAACTTTGACACCTGAGCTGTTCAACCTAGCTAAGTTTCTAGCTGGGCTTGGAAACTCAATTGAGCTTGCCGAGCTGAATTGGGATGTTAGGGCCAAGCTATTTAGCCCAACTAGGTTTCCAAATTGGCTAGAGTGGTTTGAGATGGGGACTCCATGGTTGACATTAAACCAAGCTCATGGCATGGATGCTACCCAGAGTTAGAGACGATGTTGGCTATTAGAGATGAATCTAAATGGTCCTCCCTCCTGCAGAATCAGTAGCCCTGCTACATTGAAGCACCTCCCCACCCCACTGTTCATAGCATCAAAACCCTAGCTACTCACAAGCTTCGCTCCATCATAAGCCTAGCGGCTCACAGCTTTGCGCTAACACCCTAGCCACTCTTGGTGTTAAATAACCATAAATTTTAAGGGACCTTAACACGTACTCGTGATTCATTATTCACCTTTCTTAATTTGTAACACTCGTGGACAAAAATCTCTTAAAATGGAAGTGAAAAATGATGTGGAAAAATCTAAATTTGAAAGTAAGGGTGGGAAGTTAAGGGTTGGTGTGAATGGCTCCGTACACGCATATGTAGTACATTAATTATGCATGAAGAAGTTGAGTCTGTTGAATCTCACCAGATTCTCACACACGACCGCCGGCCCGCATCCGGTTCTAGACAGAGACACTGCCGCAAAGTTACTGAGACAATGCAGCAATCCGTCCCAAGCCAAGTTTCTTCATTCACAGATCAAGAACTCCCATTTCAACGGAGAAGCCTTCTTCTCCAACTTGATCATGCACATGTACAGCAGACTGGGAGATCTAGATCAAGCACGCAACGTTTTCGATGCCATGCCGGAACGGAACGTCTTCTCCTGGAACATAATCGTCTCATCATACAACCAACGAACTGGCTTCTTACGTGATGCCAAGCATATGTATGAAAGGATGCCATATTTCGACATAGTGGCTTCGACTTCGATGATCTCCGCATTTGCTCAGACGGGGAATATGCAGGAGGCCAAGACAATCTTTAATCAGCTCCCTCGCCGGACTCTTGTTTCGGAGACTGCCATGATTGTTGGATATGGGAAGAGCGGGAACATACATGAAGCCAGGAACATCTTTAACTCGATGGCCCAGAGGGATAATGTATCGTGGAACGCATTGGTTAATGCATATGCCGTGAACAGGCAAATCCACAATGCAAGGAAAGTCTTCGAGAAAATCCCTTTCTGGAGCACAGTTTCATGGAACGGGTTGTTTACTGCACATGCGCAGAACGGGCATCTCTCGGAGGCCAAAGCGATGTTCGATCTGATGCCGGAGCCAGATTTATTCTCATGGACAGGCATGATTACTGCTTATGGACAGAACGGGCAACTGGAAAAAGCGAAAGCTGTGTTTGAGAGCATGCCATACAAGCCAGTTGCAACTTGGAATGCGATGATATCTGCGTTTGCCAGGAACGGTCATCTTGAAGAAGCTGCATCCATGTTTTATTCTCTAGAGAAGCCAACTGCAGAATCGTGGAACACGATGCTTGCTGCATATACCCAGAACGGCCAACTCTCCGAGGCAAGAAAGATCTTTGCCTGCATACGACGTCCAGAGATTGCTTCATGGAATTCTCTTATCTCTGCGTATGTCCAGAAGGCGGACATGAACGAGGCAAAGAAGCTGTTTGAGAGCATGACCGAGCGTGCTACAGTTACATGGAACGTAATGATCAATGGGTATCTTCAGAATGGCGATTTTGATGAAGCACAGAGGCTCTTCAACACCATGCCTGAGCCAGATATGGCATCATATAACTGCGTGCTCACTGCATATGCCGAGAGAGGGGACGTAGCAGAGGTGGAGCACATCTTCAAGAGGATGCCTGAGAAGAATGTTTTGAGCTGGACAGCTATGGTAATTGCATATGCTGAGAGCGGGAGCCTTGACAAGGCAAGTACCGTATTTCATGAAATGAGTGAGAGGGATATAGTTGCCTGGACTGCTATGCTCGGTGCATATGCTCAACTCGGGCATATCGAGAGAGCAAAGGCAATGTTCGATCGTATGCCGCACTTTGACTACATATCATGGAGCTCAATGATTGCTGTGTATGCTCAGAACGGGCGTCTAGAAGATGCAAAGCTCATGTTCAATGCATTACCGACTGCACGAAGCCCCATTGCATATAATGCTATCATCTCTGGGTATGCCCAGAATGGATATGGAGCAGAGGCTCTAGACTTGTTCCAGGCAATGGTTTATGAGGGGTTTCAACCAAACCACGTAACTTTCATTAGTGTGCTTGCCGCTTGCGGTCGGATGGGATCCTTCAAGAAGAGTTTAGACTACTTTGTATCGTTACATGGTGACTACGGGCTGGAGCCCAAGTTTGATCATTACATGTGTATGGTTGATATTCTTGCACGAACTGGACAACTGTGGAAACCGAGGACCTTATTGAGAACATGCCTTACGAGCCTGACTCTGTAGCGTGGACCATTCTGCTTGGTGCGTGCAATGTTCATGCTAATGTGAAGCAAGGTGTTCGTGCAGCTGACCGTGCGTGTAAGCTCGATCCAGGTAACTCTGTGCCTTTCTTGCTGCTCTCCAATGCCTGTGCTGCTGCTGGAGGATGGAGTGACACTAAGGGGGATGAAACATTGGAGGAGATGCCCTTGTTGGGCATTTGCAGTAAGGTTGCATGCTCTTGAAAGGGTGCTTCTGATCGTGTTGAACTTCGCTGTATGCAAGTTGGCATATAGCATTTTGTTCTGCAGACAGATTATGACTAATGGTCATAGGTTTGTGTAGTTGTATATGACAGACGGTTTCATAACTATGACGAACAGTGGTACATTTGGCATTGTTCAGAGACCAGTTGCAGCAATCCACATTCTGAATTCTGCTCCGACTCGCCGAGGATTGCGCAGTCTCAGGCACTTAAGCGGCCAAAACACTGTGTGCTTGGCAAAGAAGGCTACAGGAAGTCGTCCTGCTTCTGAGTCTCAACTTTCAGCTAGGAGAAACCAGAGGACGATGCCATCTTGAGTGGGTGAATGAGGTAATGTGAATTGCAAAGAATGCCATGAGTCTAAAGCTGCATTGTGTAGTTGGCAAATGATGCACTCCTAGTGATGCTTGGTAACAAGAAATCCAAGTCACTCATGGATTGTCTCGGAGATTTGGATGAGGCTGGCGAGTATCTGGTGAAAGAAGGCAAACTCGAGGCTGCTAGATTTGTTCTTGTCATAAACACATGCTCGACCACCAAGTAAGTGGGTGTTAGAGATAGCCATCTATCAAAATGTGTGTTGTGTGTGTTTCAGATAAATTTAGCGTTCTAAGGTGATACCTGAGAGCAATAAGTTGGAGGGGCTTATAAGATATGGGATATGCCTAAGAATGAAACTGGAGTAGATTTGGTAAGATCATGCAACTAAATGCTGTCATTTTCTAATTCTTTTGCTTTCAGCTGGATGACGAACTTATCCCTCCTGTTCTTAACCAAAAGAACTGTTGACTGCTCACTATTATGTATTTAAAGACGGATCCTCTCTCCTCTCTCTTCTCTCTCTCTCTCTCTCTCTCACACACACACACACACACACACGTCTGAAGGATATTGACACTTATTAGCATGAGAAGAAATTACGGTGACATGAATATCTTTGATTTTTAAACTGGATTTTGAAAAAATGTTTAAACACATAAAATATATAATTTAACCAGTTGAAAACCCTCAAATGGGATAAGGTATGGCTATGGCGATTGCTACTACTTTACCTTGGAGCAAGTTGAATTTACAAAGAACAAGGGGAACCAGGGTGTGTTGCTTTTATGAACAAGGTGGGTTTGCATCTACGAAACACATTTATTATTTAATATGTATTTCTATAATATAGGAGCTACAACTAGAAGAACTGCGCTGATTGCTTCGATTGCTGGGGCAGCATTTCTCAAAACAAAACCAGGTCTTGCATTGCAGTGAGTGGTTACTGCTCTATACTGCATATGTGATACATACATAGACATCATGACAGGACGGAGCAAGTCAAGGAAGATCAACTTCGTGAAGTCTTGCATGAAGTGGTTAACAAATCAAGAGCTCCTGGCTTGTTGAGGCTGGCCTTTCATGACGCCGGCACATATAATATGTCTCAACAAACAGGTGCGTTGGTCACACACATGCACATCCATATAACAAGCAAAGTTTAGGAGGCATGAACGGTTCAATTATATACGAGCTAGAGAGGCCGGAAAATGGTGGTTTAGAACGATCTGTCAAGGTCTAAGCTGCTTTTATTCAATTGAATGTTTTTAAAACATAGTTTAGAATCTCAGGTTCTTAGGAAAGCGAGAGAAAGGTTGGAGCCGTCTTTACGAGGTAATGTTCATTTCTTCATCATTCAATTATACTTCCCAGGTTTTTTTTATATGATGAACAGTGTCTTGGGCTGATCTAATTGCTGTAGCTGGTTCAGAAGCTGTCAAAGCCTGTGGAGGGCCATATATTTCCATAAGACTTGGAAGACTAGACACCAGGTTATCACTAGTTTGATAATGTAAACCTGTGTGTGTGTGTGTGTGGATTTTAGTGATGAAAATAACAAAATATGTGTCAACGGCTTGTAGTGTACCTGATCCGGAAGGTGAGCTTCCTAGTGAAGATTTAGATGCGACTGCTTTGAAGCAAAGCTTCAAAAAGAAAGGCTTTACGTATGATCTCTCTCTCTCTCACACACACACACACACTTGTGACTGATTTTCTATGAATATAGAACACAGGAAATGGTAGCATTAGCAGGTGCTCATACACTTGGAAGCAAAGGTTTTGGGAATCCAACTGTTTTTGACAAGAGTTACTACGAGGTGCTGCTACAGAAGCCTTGGATGGATCCAGGTGTATACAAAATATTAAACTAGCGCTAAAAAACACTTATATTTGTCTTTGTACAGGAAACAAAATGGCTTCCATGATTGGTCTTCCTTCAGATAGAGCACTTGTGGATGATAAAGAATGTCTACAGTACTCTCTCTCTCTCTCTCTCTCACACACACACACACACACACACACACACACACACATACACGTACTAAGTTATGTTATTTTTCTTTTCAGCTGGTTGGACATTTATAAACAAGACCAAACACGCTTTTTTGATGACTTCTCTGCTGCCTATATTAAATTAGTAGATTTAGGTGCAAGGTGGGAGGGCTAAATCGGGGAAATACTTTAATGACTAGATACACTAATTGTATATCATTTTCCGTCTCGTTGCATGTGGCACGTGGTCAGGGATTGGCAGATAACTACAAGGAATATATTATTCATTATACATATCTTAAATCCTAAACATATCAAATAAGAGCATTAAAGTTGATACTTTTGGGTTCACTGGATATGCACCATATAAATTGTAAATGTTTGCGACACATGTTCAGAGAAATCATTAACATGTTTTGTTTTATGCAGGTATTATACACATGCGGAGGGAGGAGGACAACTTGTCAAACAAGGATTGTTTGCACATCACTGTCCAGCCAACTTTCAAGTAAGTGGGGAATCCCAATCCCTCAGCCACTTTTCTGTCTTGATTTTTGGAAATTAGTCAGACCACGAGGATGGATGATCCTATGTATGGTAGACACACAAGCTTCATTTACAAGAGTGATACAATATACACATCCATTCACAAATGATTTGTCCTTTCTCATTTACAAAGTGACACTAAGATGGTCCTGGGACTCTTCGAAGGCTGTCTCGCATGAAGGACAGATGTATTATCAAGAATTAGCACGTCTCCTTTCTGCCATGGGAACGCTACCTTCTCTTCGTCGAGGATCTCCAGACAGGCTGCTAGTGCATCTTCAGGGAAGGCCTTCCCATCTCCGAAGAAAGCATCAAAGGATCCAGGGGGAGTGTTAGCCTTGAACACTTGTATTCCTGCTATTGTGTTAAACCAGACTTTCTCACCATTTGCTGGGTTTGTCTTTGTTCCAGGACATGGAACTGAGATGAACCGTGCTCGACCGTCTGGTAACCATTCCAGTCTGGAACCGACTTTCTCAGCTCTGTAGCGAACACGATGTCAGAATATGCTTCTTTTTGAATGCACAGGCACAGAATAACATACCTTTTCTCAGCTTGGAGCTTGTTGTCTGTCTGAAACATGGATCTCCAGCTTCCATCTCCGTCTCCCGCAAGCAGCTTTAAGTACCTCACACCCTTGGCATCGAGCTCTTCAAGGAAGTTCTGATGCCCTCTCTCACACATTCTCTCGTATACAGTTCTTCCATGAGCTATGAAAGTCGATCCTCCTGCTCCTGGTGGAGGCGGGGTTTGGCAAAAGAAGATAATCTTAGATGGAGAGTTTGGAAGCTGTTTAAAAATGAAACTAATCAGTTAACTAATCCCAAGTGAAGTTCTAAGCGAAGTTCACTTACGTACGCAACTTCGTTGTGGAAGCCTATGGACTTGTTGAGAGGAATTCCATCGTTAGCTGTGAACACCTTTCCGACCAATCTGCTCCTCGTGGCCTCACCTCCAACACCGTAGGGAAACTCCTCGCAGTCAATGCTCTCCATAACTTCATTGAAATCTTCAGCTGTGTCGAGCTGGAACCCCCGGATAAGAACCGCCCCGCTCTGCTGGAGGAGCCTGTGTACAAGCTCGGAGTTATGTTTGAGAGCTTCGAGAAGGCTTTGCTTTGTTCTTGACAAAGATGGCTTCAAAACCGCTGGAAATGCCTGTGAATTGCTTAACTTCTTCTGCTCCGGTATGCTACTTACTAAGAACGTTGCCACAGGAGGTATCTGCACCATACTGGACTCACACGAGATGGAAATGAATCACAGAACAGAAATTTTTATACGAAAAATTGAACTGGAGCAAAAGAGAAGTTCTTATATGATCTGGAGCATAAGAAGTTTTTATATGATAGATTGTGCGGTGCCATTGTATATATAGGATAGTTAGAGAGGAACAGCTAATACTTGTTCTGTTACAACTGGTGTACAGCGCGTGGTACACGCCCTCACTCGTGTTCTAGACGTGTAACATATAACAGTTATACGGATAGATTTAAAAAATGTTCGTGGGAATATTCTAAGCATTTACACTTTCTCTTTTTTGCAGCAGAACTTTGTGTGGCCACCGTTGAAGTTATCTTAACATCGGAAGATATAGCGACAAACGTGCTACATGTTAATAAAACACCGACAAACGTGATTATATATTATGACGTATGCTATTTTAAGGTTTATTATTTGAAATCGTAATTACCTTTTTGCTAATGTGGATAACTAATTGGGGGTGGTCAGCCCCACATGTTGGCGGCTATGGCTTCGTAAGAGACCCAAGTATTTGAGATCATTTTCACAGGATATACAACAATCATAATATACGCCCGTACATTAGAAATCAGATTGCTTGGGTGGTGACATGGCACACACGTGGCCGGCATTATAATTGTAAGTTTACACTTTAAATGTAATACATGAACAATAGTTGCTATTAATGCATTTTCGTGACTGCTACTTTCATATTTTACATTATTAGGTTATGTTATTAATGAAAATTTTGAATTGGTGTAAAACCCTCAACTATTAACGTTGATTTATCATTTATGAATGAGTTATGTGGTTGGTGCTTATTCAAAAAAGTGAATGTCAACCCCATGTTTAAGAAATGGTTTTGGGGTTTCTTTTTTAAATTAGAACCTTGATTATAATAGTATTATTTACATGGTGGTTTGTTATACTTTGTTGAAATTAATTATAATTGTCATAATTTATTATAATTGCTCTTTGCTTGAAGATTGATTATTTTATTTATTAAATACATTGATAAGTCATAAGTGTAAAAGAAATAAACCAGCTTAGGTATTTAGTGATGGTTCAACCAAGTGTCATTATGTATTTATAAAAAATTTCAGACAAACCTAAAACTTATATTAAAAAATTCTTCTTATTTTTTATGTCTCGATTAAGTTCTTGATTAGTTATGGTGAGTTGGCGCATTAGATATGGTTAGTAAACCCTAGAGTTGTCTTAATTATATGCTCATGTTAGGGTTTGCTCAAACTCACCAAGTATATTCTTATTAAGAATGATATTTCATACTAGCCCACTTTATAAAATATAAAAATAGGGAAGGGGCCTTTGTTACATATATTAAGTAGGATATGTAGTGAAAATTTATGGGTTTATAATTGATGCAAACTTTAACTTTTGTTGTTATCACAACCTTTCCTTTTCCCCTTAAGTCAACAAGGCAAGTTGTTTATAGCTTGGGTCTATATTCTACAATCTTTACCCATGTAGTCAACCCATTAGGTTACTCTTTACTCATTTGAGAAAGTGGATGTCCTCATTCATGAACTCAAGGGTTGTTACTATGCCTTCCTCCATAGGCACAACACACATGGTTCACATCCAACTTAAAGGCGATCTATACGTTGACCGCATGGCAGATGCTTACATCACATGTCAATTGGGCTAAAAGCGATATATACGTTGACCACATAACTGATGCTTGCATCACATATCAATTGGGCCAGAGGCGATATAAGAGACAAATGGCTATACATATGTGATTATTAGGTAAGAACAAATGTGCCAACTTTAGTGGCCTGAGCAAATTCACCCCTAATGGAAATCGAATTCAGAACTAACTGTACACATGTGATTGAGGGGTCTAGTTAGGTAAGGACAAGTAGTGGCCTAAGCTTTACTCACAAGTTCACCCTTGATGGGAATTGAATCTATAATTGGCTGTACACATGTGATTGAGGAGTCTAGTTAGATAAGGATAAGTGTGCGAACCTTAATAGCTTGAGCTTTACTCACAAGTTCACCCCAAATGTTAAAGTCTTTTCCCCCCTCGCCCCCTCTTTTAAGCCTATAAGGGAAAGGGTCAATTACTGTTTATGAGAAAATTCATAGTCATAATGACTCATGTTCACTTAGGTCTTTTTCTTATATATTCCACAATCTTTACCCAAGTAGTTAACCCACCATGTTAGAATTATAACAACAACCCTTTTATTATAACTTCCAGACTATAAAGGGTACATCTCACCTAGTTTTAATGTTAGTAAATTTAACTACATGTTTCAAAGGTCTTGTTAACTACATGTTTCAAAGGTTAAAGGTTAAGGCATGGCCAACTTCTTTCTCCATGTCAAACTAAGAATAATATTCAAAACTAAACAAGACGCATTTATGTTCGTGTTTATTTGTGGGCATGCGATCTTGATTAACAAGTTTTCTTTAAAAAGTTCCTGAGGGTTCACATAGGTTGGTGTTTATGAACCACATTTATGGCACCAGATGTAACTCTGATATGTGAAATTGCCTATATCTTGAGAAATAGTGTTGTATGAAGATATGACATTAGGTTAGATGGCACAGTACAATGGTCAAGGCACGCCCTTTGGAGTTGTCTCATGAGCTTAATGCTAAGGGGTTAATACTTTACTCGTATTAGGGTATTAAGCCTTGGACATTGGCTCAAGGGTAGTTAGGTCTCGTAAATGGGTGCACACTTGGTTAGGAAGTGTTCTCCTTAGGGTTCAAAGGTTGAACAACCTAAGTTCATTAGTAAAAGCCTTTTTGTGAGTCACTTACGAAGTTATGTACTTAATGTTATTTATATTTAACCTTAAAAAATTTACTTAGTAGAATACTCGTGTCTACCTAAGACACACACCAAGTGATCTAAGTATGACTTGGCCACTCAAATCCTTAGGTCAAGGTACCACTTGTTACCCTAAATGGGGTTTTACTTTTAGATAAGGGGTAAGTGATAATGCCTTATCTATATCATAAGAGTATGTATAATGCATGTCTCCTTGTGAGGTTAGGGCATGAGTCTGTTTAGGTATATTTTAATTCAACATCAATTATTGGCCGATCTCTTTTAATATTAAGTAATTAATATTTTTTTTCTTCTTCGTCTTAAAAGACTTAACATCGCTCACACATGATGTTAATGCCGAATGACTATTTCATAACCACATGTTCAACCTTGGAGTAAAAACTCTGATAATGAGGAGCAATTATAAATAACAATACCTTCCTATATTATTGGAGGCCATCTTAACCATCAACTTGTTTTGAATATTAGTCGAGCATGTGGGATAATGTGATTTAATATATACAACTTATTAAATGTATAGCTCAAGCATAGGTGTCTCTAACTCATTTAAGTTTATTAAAATAATTAATAAATTATTGTGGTACATAATTAGTTAACTTGTTGTGTGAAAGTTAATGCACTTTGAAATGCAATTACTATGTAGACAAGCTTTTTTCTATTTGACAATATTGTTTTAAAGCATTTATATTTTGTGAATACTATCAAACAATGATATAACATTCATTTAAAAGGTGTTTGAGTCTTTTTATGCTTGATTAAACATTATATACTCATTTACATATGCATATTATCTTAGTATTGATGAATCTATTAACTGATTAAATTAAACATTTAAGAGCATGATTTTCAAGTATGTTAACTTTAATTATACATATTGGAATTAACAATTAAAGTGTTGAAAATTTGCATATGTGACTGATTTTAAAAATTAATTGGCATTTATCTGTTTAAAACATTATATAAATATAATCCAGAGTTGTCAAGTGAGTTATGATTATTATTTACATTATTACGTATAAAGAATGTTAGGGGTGGGCTCAACATTTGGGTGTTGTCTTGTTCTTCTATGTGAAATTTATATCCATATGTGTATAGGAAAAAAATACATTAAAAATATTTTTAAAAAAACAAAATTCATTCACATATATTGTTACTCCATTTTCTATCTTGTTGGGTTACAAAAATTTATCAGGTGGTTCGCAGGATTGGTGCTTAAATATATAAGGTTAATTAACACATGAAATACATATTATTCATGTGATTCATATGAAGACATTTGATTGAACATTATACGTCTACATGCTTGGAAAGAGAGAATAATGTATATACATGCAAAGATGGCACTTGGATGGTGACATGGCAAACACATGACAATGCCACATGCCACATGGCAAGTCTAGCACTTATATTCATATACATGCCATGTGGCAAATACAAACATCTCCAGTTTCATATTTATATATTCTTTCAATAAATTGTTCTCAAATAAAATATTGTTTGATTTCTTAAAACCCACGTTTTCCAAATAATCCGTGGCACGTGGGAATACCGAGCCTTTTTAATTTATAAATGATCTCATCTTGTATGACTTTGTTCGCTCTTGTACGTAGGGGTTACATATGTAACACCAAGAATCAACTGCTGATCACACACACATGCACACACACACACGCATGACTTTGAGTGTCAATCAAAGTCATGCAATATTTGATTAGTCAAAACGTGCATACATTCGTTCACTCCCTTGGTAAAATATTTTCTGGTTTACGTCTCCTTCTTACCAACCTCTTCATGCATGTAACTATAGTGACAGCATTAACTGTTCAAAACAAAAGAAATAAAGCATATTTATTATTCATTATAGATAAATTTATTATCTTATTTTATGCTATTTCACTCCTAACCAGGTATAGGTATCTCACAGGCAGGCATGACAATTTTGTTGTTTCTAAAATAAATATGCAGCAGCATAATACACATGATGATGATGTGTGTGTGTGTGTGTGTGTGTGTGGAAAAGAGAAAGATTTGATTCCCAATATAACATAGTTTTGTTATCCGATTAACACGATGTGCATGTTTGCATGCACGTGTGTTGGTGTATGTGTGCACGACTGTATGTAGTATATGCCAAAATATGCTAATATATTTTCATTCAGTGGATCAAATGTGATTTTGAGTCTACAAGTAAGAGAGGATCCAAAAATATTTAAGAAAATTAATAAATATGTACTTCTATATACGTATAATTTCAGGGAACAAAAATTAATGAAATATACACATAGTTTATTAATTACCAAAAATGACGTGATTTTAATATTTACTAAAATGGATATATACCTTCTTCAAAAATTAACAAAACTACGTGGAAGTTTATGCGTATCTTATAACACAGTAAAAGTATATATTTAGCATAAACTTTATTAAGGGAAGAAAAAAAAAAAGAAAGAAAATCCGAATCAAAATAAAAACGACCTCTTATTAGAGTTGTTATATCGTGCACGGCATGTCTTACTAAATGTTAGCATTGTATGTCAATTTGATAATTATTAATAATAAAAAATTGGTAACTATTAAAAATAAATTAAATAGTTTGAAATATATACAAATATATATGCATGTGCATATGCTAATACATAAACAAAGCGGCGCTATAATCTATAAAGATACATACATACAAATTTCAAAAATACAAATTTGCAATGCTACGTAATAAGCATTCGTTGCAGCAGTCAAGATTGTACAGGACGGTACTCTTGTATTCTAATTGGAACATAAGCCTTCTAAGAAATATGCCTATGGATAGGGTTTAGGTTCAGCTCACATTCCAAGATCAACCTTTTCTCAGGCAAGACAGTAACAGCTTGGAGCTTGTTGTATGTTTGAAACATGAGTCTCCAGCTTCCATTTCCATCTTCCGCAAGCATTTTTAAGTACCTCACACCCTTGGCATCGAGCTCTCCAAGGAAGTTCCGATGCCCTCTCTTGCACATTCACAGTTCTCGCTATGAAAGTCGATCCTTCTGCTTCTGGTGGAGGATGGGTTTGGCAAAAGAAGATAATCTTAGATGGAGAGTTTAGAAGCTGTTTACAAATAATAAAGAAACTGTTGTAAGTGAGTCCAGAGTGGTAGGAAAGGTGTCCAACACAGTCCCACCCAGTTCTCTCCATAACTTCATTGAAATCTTCAGCTGTGTCGAGCTGGAAGCCCCGGACTGTACTTGCTTAACTTCTTCTGTTCCGGTGGTATGCTACTTACTGGAACATTGTCACTGGAGGTATCTGCATCACACGACAGAACCTATATACAGAAAATATTACATGAAAGTGCAGAAGATCTCACTTATATGAACTGGAGCACAATAAGTTTTTATATGAAAGATTGTGCAGTACCATTAGGTCTAGGGTTTAGGGGTGTGTAAAGCGCTTTATACACGGCCCCACTCGTGTTGTGTACCGTATAACATAACAGTTACACAGATAGATTTATTAAAAACCAGTATATTCCCCACGTTGCATTTCAATATACAGCGTCGACAAACGTACACTGTGTCAAATGTGATCATATATTGTTTTACGTATATATGCTGTGTTAAAATTCAGATTATTTAAAGTCTTAATAGTGTATTGGAACACTAAACACCGACAAATACTATTGTAGTTAGCTTGCTAATGTGGACAAGTAATCGGTGGGTGTTCAACACTTGAGATCACTTTCACATAATATACGGCCAAATAAAATTATACAAGATAATATTAAATACTTTAAATAGCAACGTGAAAATTAACAAAAGAAAATATTGTTTGATTTTCTTAAAACCCACGTTTTCCAAATAATCCGCGGCAACGTGGGAATACTTAACAATTTATAGTCTTTTAAATTTATTAATGACCACATCTCGCATGACTTATGTACTCTTGTGATGTATGCACGTAGAAATTTAGGAACTTGACGTGACTAAAGTCGTGAGATGTACTTCTTCTTTTGCTAGTAATTCGGTCATTGATTGAATCCAATATCATAATAATACACAAAACTCTATGCTATATAAACTAGGAAATGTTCTATAAATACACAAAACTCTATGCTATATAAACTAGGAAATGTTCTATAAGGGAGCTATAGAACATTTCCTAGTTTATTGGCGTATAGAACAAAACACACGCACAGGTGTATGTATATACATACAATTTGGTGAAAAAAGTTTAATAAACGTGGACTCAACTTGTCACACACCAATCGTATGTCTAAGTTCAGTTATAAATACATTCAGTCCACACACACATATATATAGCATATACAATGGGCCGATCCCCACGTAGTACGCAAATGTAAATTTATATATTATTTAATAAATTTGTTGATTCGCACTTAGTACATAAACTTAAAATCAATACCTACATTTATGTATTCAAAAGTTTATGTATTAAACGTTAAAACCATTTTAATCTGCACTTGACACAAATTTATATATTACTTAATGGAAATCCATTATAATCTTAAACAACATCTCCGGTGAGTGCATAAAATTTGCAAAGTACACAAAAATATATTTTACTAAAGATTCTTTAGGGTTCATGGTGCAAGGAGCTGGGACTGAACGGCGTGGTGAAGGTGTAAATCTTTCCTCAACAAATCCATCCCTACCAAATCTATTAGTAAGTTTCTTCTTCTCCTTTTTAGTTTTTTAATTGCATCTGAGTGTAGAAAATAAAGGACATCTTTAAGGTTGTTAACCTCAAAGGTGTTACAAAGGGCAGGGTGAAAGATAAAAACCTAGACGCCAGATGAATTGTTGGCATTGGTGTAACTAAAAAGATAGGAAATGATCGATCAATAAAAGTCTACATGTCATGATCGAGGATTGACATCTGATGCATGATGGGAAGTGATTTTCAAAAAGTAAGGATTGATCGTGATGCTAATGCATGCCAGAGGAGATGGCTCAATATTTGAAGTTACTACAAGAAGGTTCAAGAAAACCAGCTCAAGACTGAGGCATAGAGCTACTTCTCCATGATAGACACATTCAGAAGAGAAAGCTCCCTAGTGTGAAATTTGAGGATGAGTTATACAATGTTCTACATGGTTTTCTCGTGGGCCGACTTCAATTCATGTTAATAATGTGGCAGACATTAAGGCTGTAGCAACTGTTGCATCTGTAACTACTGTTGCAGAGACAACAATTTTGAAATTTAAATATAAAACCATGTGTAGATAAACATGTTTTTTAAAATTTATGTTTATGTAATATATGCGGACCAGACTCTATTTAAACATAAAATTTATGCATTAAAATTTATATATATGTACCATGTGTGCATAAAAAATACTTAAATAGTTTTGTAAACTTAAATTTTAAATAGTATGTGCAAATCAAAGTAGTACATCAATTTTAAAACTAGGTTTTAATAAATTTACATTTGTGTACTATGTGCGGATCAGCCCAATGTATAATAAAATGTATGTTAAACTGTGAAAATTCACATATGATATTACGATCACGTTTTAATAATTATGTGTTATGTGAATATTAGTGGTAATAAGGATTATACAAACTATAAATAGAGAGCCTAATGCAACGGTAATAGCACGAAGGGAACAGTAAAATATAATTGTAAAAATAAAATTAAGAATAAAATATAATTATATTTTAAGTATTATCATACTTACTAAGAACATAAGAGAGAATAAAAGAGAGAAATATAATTAAAATGAGATTAACGAGAGAAATAGAAATGAAATTAAGAAATAAAATGTGATTAAAACATAATACCATTGAATTACATCTTCTTTATTAATGTGAATTTAATAACAATACAGAATAATAATATAAATTTAGGACTCCTACTTCTCATTTAAAGAAGTCTGTGATTGCATTTTTACCGCTTGTTAATGTCTTTAATTATAGTGTAACTCCCATAATTTGTTCTTTTATTTCTATTATTTAAATTTGAATTTTCATCTTACTTTGTAATTAAGAATTTGATTAAATATTAAATATATAGATTTTTTTTTATTTTTGTTACTTAAACTTTAAATTTTCATGTTGATCATATGATTAAATCCATTTTAAGTTGCACGTGTATAATATAAAAAATGTATACGTGTGTACGTGTGTATGTGTGCATGACTTAATGTAGGATATGCCGAAATATGCTATGGATCAAATTTGATTTCGAGTCCAGTAAATTAAAGAGCGAATCATAAAAATATTTAAAGCTCTAGCGTGTGTGCATGTCTTTGTGTGTGTGCTTTGGCATACTTAAGCAATTCAGATGTGAGTAAAATATACACTTTCACATGTGGACAACAACTCTACCTATAGTGTGTGTGCATATGTTAAATTTTGTTTTGTGGTTAGATAGGAATCTTTTCGTTAATTAATAAATAATATTTTATAAATGTTTCATGGGAAAATACATAAACAATATATATTAAAAAAGTATCGACTATGTATAAAGAGACGATCGACTATGTATAAGAATAATGAACAAGGATGGATAAGACTATGGAACCGTTATAACAATGGAAGATACGACATATAAATAAGGATGATTAGAGAGGGGATATCATGTCTTCACTGTTATATTTTAATGTTATGTTAGTAATTCTTATTATCTTATTATGTTAGTATCCGTAGTAGTTTGTGTTTTTTTTTGTGAGTGTACCGTTCTCCCATGTATTTTTAGTGTGATCTTACTCATATTTTTGGTGAACAGTGTTGTGTGTGTATTTTGTTATTATGTTTTTAAATTTAATAAATTGTATTTTTAAAATAAAATAAATATAAATTAAAATTATAGGCTTCTCAATTATATAAAATTCTTTTATATAAAATAAATAAAATTAAAAATCTTAATTGTTTATTTTAATTATTTTAAAAATATTTATTTAAACTTGCGATAGTGAAACATTTCCAAGAAAAAGCATATTTTTACCCTCACAAATGTGAGGGAATTTAAATATATCTAACTAATTTAAAATCTTGCCCTTGAAATCTTTAAATGGGTGAGGGTAAAATGTTACATATGATCTTGTGAGGGTAAAAATATTCTTAAAGGTGAAATCACATGTGAACTACCTCTAACTCCACACTTTAAACTCCTCGAGTTAGGGCTTAGGAGTCTTACACTAAGCATCATTCCACTTGGAATGAGATTCTGTATGAACCCAGTTGAGAGAATTGAAAAATTGAAGGGGCTTTATCACATATGTTAAGTAAAGTATGTATATGTTAAAGATTGAAAAGTGTTTAGTTGTTTCATCCCCACTAAGATGATTCACTTACAGCACATCCCTTATGCTATCATAAGTGTTATAGTAAAGGTGCTTAAGAGGAAAGAGCATATGTAACTCCAATGAATAAAAAAATTTGATTTGATTTAAATTTTCCTTAATTGTTAGCATTTCCTTAGGTTCAATTTAAAGATCTTATTCATTATCATATTTGATTATTTAAATATTTATTAGGATTCATTCTAGTTACAACCGATTGTGATAAGTCTTTAAATTTTGTCATCTCATAAATTGTTCAAACTCTTAATGTTAGAGTTTTAACTTGAAAGGTCAACATATGACTGTCAAATGGCCATCCAATGTCATCACCTTATGTGAATAATACTAAGTCTTTTAAAGACAACCTTAAAAGTCTAACTCAAATGCTTAAATAAGTATGAGATTTAGAGTCCATCCTAAGTCTTGTAGAAATGACATCCCGAACCCTAGATGAAAACTCAAGTAGACTTTAGGGCTCTACCTCAGAAGACCTAGATAGGTTCATGCCTAACCTCATCAAGGAGACATGTCTCAGACATACCTTTATAATAAAGTTAAGGCATCATTGCTTACCCATTAAGTAATCACCCTCATTTAGGAGTACCACTTCTATAAGGTGACAATGAGTATCCTGAACCACAACTAACCATAAGGTTTGAGTGGCCAAGTCATATCCTAAACCTAGGGTTAGTACTTAGTGAGGACATGAATGTGCGTCATAGGCAAACATGAGTGTTATATTAAGTAAACTCTTATGAATAACCCTAAGTATAAGACCTCGTGAGTGCCTCACGAAAAAGCTCATGCTAATAAGCTTAGATTATTCTACCCTAGATTCTAAGAAGAACAACCCCTAGCTAAGTGTACCACTAGCATACCTAGTTACGAAACCCAACCTCCCTTGAATCAATGTTCAAGGTTTAACACCCTGATGTGAGCACAAGCACACATGCTTTCTAGAGTATCCAACCCCTTGGGACAAATCCATGATGACACAATTTTAAAGGGTGTGCATCAGGCATTATATTGTGTGTTATTTAATCCAATGTCAAATGTTCATGTAACAATGTTTCTAAGATGTGAGTTATCATGCCGTAACCCTTTAAATTCAAGAGTTACACTAAGTGCCACAAACATGGCTCCTAAATGACAACTCTAGAACCCTTTTGTGAACCTTCAAGAACTTAGTAAAGAAACTTGTTAGCCAAGATCTCACACCTGCAATTGGACAAAGACATAGTTGTGCCCTGCTTAATTGTGAGTACTATATTTAACTTGATGTGGAGGAGAAGGCTAGAAACATGCTTCAACTTTTGACATTTAAAATGTATAATTTGACAAGATTTCTTAGGTAAGGATTCATCAACATTAAGGATAGACTACCTCAAAGTGGAACATACTTTATTATTTGAAAGTTAAGGTGACACAACAACACAAGTTAAAGCTTACACCGATAAAAGATTAATGAACTCAGTCATGAACTCAGAAACCCTCACTACATATATTATTTAATATATGTGATAAAAGCCCCCTTTATTTTCCTATTTATGTAAGTAGGTTGACATAGAATCTTATTCTTAATAAGAATATACTTGGTGAGTTAACTTAACGACCTAATGACCCCTAAACCCTAACCCAAAGGGGTTTAGGGCATAGAGTTAAGTTAACCCTATATGTGTTTTTACTTATATTCGACATGTCAAACTCATCAAAACTAATCATTAATTCAACTGAGACACGAAAAATGAAGATAAGAATTTTATAAATGGAAGTGTTAACTTCGTTCAGAGTTTATTATAAATACTTAACGATATATAATTGAACCATTACTAGATATCTAAGTGCACTAAGCAGACTTATTTCTTACAACACCTAGGGCTTATCAATATAGTTCGATAAATAATAATAGTCAACGTCCAAAGTAAAGAACAATCTTATTCAAAACTATAACACTTAATGACCCGTTTAATAAGTGTCAACCCCATATATAAAATATTAACACACATATAATTTAGTATATTTATTTCACAATTAACACTATTTACAAATGTCCTTTTTTATTTTGAAAACATTATTTAAAAAAAAAATGCACACACACCATAATATAACATTAAATGAAAACTAATACACACACAAGTTAAGAAACATAAAACTTACTAGAAAATGTGGAATTGTAACACTATTAGTTCTGTTGACATATTTCTTGAGATGCTCTCGAACCTAATTGAAGAACAAAATGGAATAACCCAATATTAAAGTAATAAACTATATATTATGTTCAAGTTATCTAGCACATTTTTGATAATGAAGTGAAAAATCATTCCAAAACATATGGAATCTTCATTGTTCATGTATATATATTTATTATAATATATAAAACTTGTGTATAAAAATTGAACTAAGTTATGTTCAATCACTTAAAATTTAGAACTTGTGTATTATAATTGAATTAAATTATGTTCAATCATTTAAGATTTATAACTTGTGTATTAAAATTGAATCAAGTTATGTTCAATCATTTCAAATTTAATATTTATATATTTTAAATGTAATTTGTGTACATAAATTATATTTAAGGAATAATAATTATGTGGAATATGTAAGCATCCTTCGAGAATGAAGAAAAGGAACCTAATAGTGGGTTCAAGTTAAAAATTTGCAAGGCCGTAGCTTGAGCATATTTTGTATATGGCGGGACCCACGAGTGACATCATTTTTAGCTTTGTATTAATGAATTTTAAAAGCCATGTGTAATTATAAATATAAATTTTAATATATACAATAACACGTGTAGGGTAACTTACGTATTTACCGTAGTGTAAGTAAAATACGTAAGCTACCTTACACATGTCATTAATGTATAAGTTAGCAAGGGAAGATTCTATTATATTATGGGAAAATTCTCAAAGTGAGAATCTGCCGCACTATATATGGATATGGACAATTGTTGAAAAATACATATTGATTAAATGGTTTGGAACAACTAAATTTAAAGAATTCGCTAGTGTGGTAATTCAAGTTAAATAACGAGATTTATCTAGTTAATAGAGAGTTTTAAATATGATTATTAACCAAGATGAATCGTGTGTGTGTTAGTCAATGCAAGGAGAATGAAGCCTTTATACATGTTTACATCGATCATATGGAACTAAATTATAAGCACATAGAATTATTTTACTGTCTTAACTTGTTGCAAAGAAGGCAAAAACATTGTGTGCATGGAAACTAGAAATGATAATTCAAATGATCATGCAAGAAGCAGAAATAAACATAGAAATGTCAAGTGTGTTATTTGTTATTGTTAATAACATACTTGTCATTTGAATAAATAATATTAATTGTCTTGTTAATGTTCATTGCTATTGTTTTTCGATCTAATTTCTTCTTGTAATATTATTATTTTGTCTTTTTCATTTTTTATATTGCCTAATCTTTTGATATTATACACAAAGCTTAAAAATATGTAAATATTTATTTATAAATTTTATTAAAAAAAATTAATTTAAATCCATAAGAAACAACTCGAAATTCAAATTAAGAAAGAAATTTAATAGTTAAGCCATGTATACTCTGAAACCCGCTTTCTTTAGTGCGGCATTTAATTTAAAAATGAAAATGTTTAATGCTTTTAACATTGAACTTATTATATTTAGTTTTATAAATTGATAATTTTAATATAATGTATATGTATAATATAATATTTAAATTAAATTATATAACATATGATTTAAAAATAGAAAGATACACTTTGAAATTGTATAATTAAAAATAGCCGAATATATTCATATTATTTTTGACGTGTGAATGATTTGATCATCAGTACTATGCTTGAGAGAGGTTTAGAAAAGACTTCCAAGATCAACACCGACAAGATCGATCCCTTTCTTTCACCGACAAGATACGCTAATGGACAGACAGGGTCGAGGACGTGATTCTATAGAGATCATTTCTATAGGGTTTCTTGTTACGAAGGATCTCCCCTCCAGAACTTGATGGGTAGCCTGTTATACTTGTTCACCTCCAGCCCTCCTGAGGCAGTAATACATTTATCTCAATGCATTTAACGGCCACGCAAGAAGCATTGGTTCGCGGCAGTCAGGATTGTACGTTGAGACAACATTTTATTATTTAGGGTAACATACTTATACAGTTCTTAACTTATCATTTACAAAGTGACACTAAGATGGTCCTGGGACTCTTCGAAGGCTGCCTTGCATGAAGGACAGATGTATTATCAAGAATCAACACGTCTCCTTTCTGCCATGGGAAAGCTACCTTCTCTTCGTCAAGGATCCTCAAACAGGCTTCAAGTGCATCTTCAGGGAAGGCCTTCTCATCTCCGAAAAAAGCATCAAAAGATCCAGGGGACTGTTAGCCTTGTACACTTGTATTCCTGCAATTGTGTTAAACCAGACTTTCTCACCATTTGCTGGGCTTATTTTTGTTCCAGGACATGGACTTGAGATGAACTGTGCTCGACCATCTGGTAACCATTCCAGTCTTGAACCAACTTTCTGAGCTCTGTAGTGAATACGATGTCAGGAACCATTTGTATAAACTGTGTTTGGATTGGATACACAGGCACATACTGTAAACGAGACAGTAACATACCTTTTCTCAGCTTCAAGCTTGTTTTCTGTTTGAAACATGGATCTCCAGCTTCCATTTCCATCTCCCGCAAGCAGCTTGAAGTATCTCACACCCTTGGCATCGAGCTCTTCAAGAAAGTTTTGATGCCCTCTCTCACACATTCTCTCGTATACAGTTCTTCCATGAGCTATAAAAGTCGATCCTCCTGCATCTGGTGGAGGAGGGGTTTGGCAAAAGAAGATAATCTTAGATGGACAGTTTGGCAACTGTTTACAAACGATAAGAGTCTTGTAAGTGACAATTTCATTGGTTAATACCAAAATTAAGATCTACTTACGTACGCAACTTCGTTATGGAAGCCAATAGGCTTGTTGAGAGGAATTCCATCGTTAGCTGTGAACACCTTCCCAACCACTCTACGCCTCGTGGCTTCACCTCCAACACCGTAGGGGAACTCCTCCCAGCCAGTGCTCTCCATAACTTCATTGAAATCTTCAGCTGTGTCGAGCTGGAAGCCCCGGATAAGAACTGCTCCCGTCTGCTGAAGGAGATTGTGTATGAGCTCGGCATTGTCTTTGAGAGATTCGAGCAGGCTTTGCTTTGTTGTTGACAAGGTTGGCTCCAAAACCGCTGGAAATGCCCATAAATTGCTTAACTTCTTCTGTTCTGGTATGCTGCTTACTGAGAACGTTGCCACAGGAGGTATCTGCACCATAGTGGACTCACACGAAATGGACATGAATCACAGAATTACAACAGAAGATCTTTTATATAGAAATTTCTATATGAATGAAGGATCAGAAGATGGAAGTTTTTATATGAAAGATTGAACTTAGGAAGTTGTGGGATACCATTTTATATATACGACAGCAGTTTATACACGCCCTCACTCGTGTTCGTTATACGGATAAATTAATAATTAGCACGTTATTATGAATATTCGCATCATGAATTTGTCTACGTGTTAATAAAACACCGACATACTGTACCCGGATGTTAATTGAGAATTACATAATGTTTAGCAATGTATTGGAACACTAAACACCGACAAATGCGATTCTAGAGGTCCCTAATGCGGACAACGTTGAGCCCCACATTTCGGCGGCTACGGCTCCGTAACGCACCAAATCACTGTCAGAGGGTATATACAACAATCCATCTATACACTGGAAAATTAAATTAAGGTAGTACTAGATGCTTTAAATACACACGTGAATAAAAGAAAATATTGTTTAATTTTCAAACCCACGTTTTCCAATTTATCCGTGACACGTGGAATTTGTTGGATGATCATAACGTAATAATATCTCTTGCCTAGTCAAAACTCGTGTGAATTATCGGTCAGTGGCCATTCTTGTGCATTCTGGAAATTTTATGTCTACGCACACATGCAATCCTATGCTCGTGTGCGTGTTTTGTTCCATATCAGCAAATATCAGTTTTTTAACCCCAGCTTTGGACTTAGTTAATATTTCGAAGTAAATGTCTACCCTCTTACTCCTTGCATTTTTATTATTATATAACTAAGGAAACGTGAATATACAATTTAAATAGCTCAAATTAATTTTATATAATAAGTTGTCTATGTGTCTACCCATCCAACGGCATCTTAAATCCTAAAATTACGTAGCATTAAAGGGACAACTAATTACGTTAAGGATAATAAAAGTAATTAAATAATTAATTATAAATCCTTAAATTATTAATTTAGAGATAATAATTAAGTTAAGTGATTAAAAATTATATCTAGTATACAAATAAACCCATCGTATTAAAGATAATAACTAAATTAAGAATCAAACTTAAGAAATTAAAAAAAAAAATTATTAAGTTAAGAATAATAATTATACCAAGTTAATGATAATAACTGGGTTAAAAATTTAATTTAAGAATAAATTTATCAAATTACATACATTTTTATTCAATAAAATGAATACTTAAGAAATATAATATTCTTAGTTAATTTAAAATACATTAAATTAAAGACTGTGCTAAATATAAGCTTTATTTTGTACTAACATATATACATATATAACAAGTAGTCTACCTCGATACCTTAATAAATAATAAAACATAAATATATAATATATATATGTTTTTAATGCATAGCGGAGCTTTTGAACTCGTCTCTTGAAGTATTCTTAATAACGTGATCAAATGTGGGGTACTCTTAAGAATATTCGTAGTATCCACCTTTCCCCGGTATATGTATCGACATATTATTAAGCCAAGGTTAACACTAAACACCGACAAAAGTGATAGTAGAGGCGTATCCTTGTTATTGTGGACAACTAATTGGTGGGTGTTCAGCCCCACAGGTTCGGCGGCTATGGGTGCGTACTTTCACGAATAAAAACAATAATAATTAAATATACTTTTACTCCAAAATCTTTTAAATATTATCTTACATTTTATATTCAGATTTTCTATTATACTTTTTAATGTTTTCTGACTTAACAACTTGTACTGTTTGGGTGGGGTCATTGTTTAAATAATCAAGTTCAAAATAAATTATTGTTTGAATTTCTTAAACCCACGTATTCCAAAACGTGGGAATACTCCTAGCTAACTTGTAGTCTTTTAAGTGTTTATTGTTACACCTAAATTTCCTACGCACAAGAAAGAATGAACAAGTCATGCAATAAATCACACGTGCGCACGGCACACACACACACACACATGCCATCTGCAGTATATACATAGAGATGACTTTTGAGAAAGAAGTCCATGTAATATTTAGAATTTCTGGCACGATCGTTGAACCTACATAAGTTATTGGTAGACGGTCATTCTTGTAAATCCTGGACCTTAGTCACTTGCGCAGTACACACGCATGTTAAAAACACATAAAACAGCATGTCAGACAGTTCAGTTTGTTGATACACACGCACCTTGTCTATATAAAGTTTTGATGAACACAAGTAGACGTTAAGCAGGGCAGTCCACATACCTACCTTAAACAGAGGTTAGAGAACAGAATATGTCCACTTTGCAAAGGAGGAACTTGTAGACATACAAGTATATGCAGATATGAGAAAAGAAACTAAGCAAGCCACATGCAAGTCAGCGGCGAACTTCCTGCATGAGGTTACTACAACGAAGAGCTCCTTATCTAGAGCAGCTACAGATATTCTGCTGATGTAGGGAAATGCTACTGATTGTAATTTGGATTTTACGTTTTCATTAAATTATACGCAAATGGTGGTTATACATTGTTAAGCACCACTACGTACAAACTAGAGACCCTCACAAAACATCCGACCTCCCCGAGCTGTCTCTAGTCTTCACACGCTGCTCTCCAAAAGGCTTCCAATCTTAGTGTGCCCTTAATTCTCTTAGGCTCTTTAGGAATATTCTAACTTATAACTTTTTAGGGAATATTCTTTAATTCATTATACGGGTTGTAACAATCCTCCCCCCATTAGCAAGTCCTTGTCCTCAAGGGCAGTATAACTTACTCAACTGGTCCTGTATCATTAGCTCGTACATCCATAAAGAATCTACCCGGGACTTGTTCCTTGTGAGTACTCTTTTAACTGGCTAACATGAAACACTGGGTGCACCCTCACTCCTTCTGGCAGCCGTAGTCGATATGTCACCTTATTGATACGCTCCAAATCTCATAAGGACCTAAGTACCTGGAGACAACTTATCATTGTGTCCCTTCTGTAAGGCCACAATAATGTTCGCCTTACATGTGTGGCAAATACCACTCGGATATACATAATCTCCCACTGGAACTCTTGGAAGCTTCTGTGCTCATTAACAAACTTAATAGCTCGGCTTTGAGCTACTTGTAAGTTCTTCTTGCACAAACTCTGAATGTTTCTAAGCTCAACACTCAGATCTTTAGCTTCCTCATCCATGTTGCCTTGAGCTTTCTTACTTGCTAAACCCAGCTCAAAAGCTGTCTTGGAATGCCGTCCAAACATAGCATAATATGGACTCATTCCAATGCCACTGTGTCCTTGGCAAATGGGTGACAAAGTCCATAGAGATACTGCCCCATCGCCTGTCTGGAATAGGCAATGGTACTAATAGCCCACTTGGTTTTTCCCTGGGCACCTTTACTTGCTGACACTTGTCACAAGTCCTGCAGTACTCTATGATATTAGCTTTCATATTCCTCCAATAGAACCTTCTCTTGATCAACTCATACGTTTTCCTCCCCCCAAAATGACCAGCCTCCGGGTGATCATGATGGAAATATAGTACCTGGTTGATCAAATGGTCCACACGAGGAAGATACACACGGCCATTGTAGTACAAAACTCCATCCTAAAATGAGAATGGTGGCTCTAGTGTCCTCTAGCTCTGCACCTCAGCGTCTTGTGCTTGAGCATGTTGAACTACCTGGCTAAACTCACTGACCGTCCTTGTTAATGCATTACATAAGCGTGTTTGGAGTGGCTCTCCTAACGCGTGACAAAGCATATACCACCACGTTAGCCTTTCCCACGCAATGCTCAATAGGAAATTTGCCAAACTCCATGAGCTTAACCATCCAGCGAGCTTGCTGAGAGTTTAACTCTTTCTGTTTGAACAGATACACCAAAGTCTTGTGATCTGTAAACACTTTGAAACTTGCACCATAAAGATAGTGCCTCCAAACTCATAATGCATTAACAATAGCCAGTAGTTCTTGCTCATACGTTGAGTATTGTTGCTCTGCAGGATTCAAGTACGACTCTTATAAGCAATAGGCCTTCCCTCTTGCATAAGTACAACTCCAATGGCCACTCCACTTGCATCACACGATACCTCATAAGGCTTAGAGGGATCTGCAATACATAAAACTGGTGCACGTACCAAAGCTTGTTTCAAAGCTTGGAAACTGCTCTTCTCTGAAGCACTTCATGCAAAGGGAACGTCCTTCCTCAGCAACCTAGTTAACGGAGAAGCTTTCTTGGCATAATCCTTGACATACGCGGTAATAACCAGCCATGCCCAAGAAACTCCGTAACTCTTCTGTATTGTAGGAACTGGCCATTGCTCCACCACTGCCACCTTCTGTGGATCAGTCTTCACTCCACTTGGCGTCACAATGTGACCCAAATACTCCACTTTGCACTGAGCAAATGCACATTTGCTCTTCTTTGCATAGAGCTTGTTCTCCCTTAACAACTGAAGAACTCTTCGCAAATGCTGCACATGCTCCTTCATATTCTTACTGTAAATAAGAATATCGTTGAGGAAGATCTCCACAAAGTCGTGCAAGTAGTCACCAAACACCTCAGTCATCAACCGAGTGAATGTGACTGGGGCATTTGTTAAGCCGAATGGCATAACAGTGAACTCGAAATGCCCAACTATCTTGGTGAACACTCTGGCTCCACCGAGATGATCCATGATAGTATCCACACATGGCATGGGCATCCTGTCCTTCACTGTTTGCTTGTTGAGAGCTCTGTAGTCTATGCACATCCTCATGGTGCCATTTTTCTTCCTGACAAGCAATACTGGTGCACCAAATGGAGACTTGCTCAGTTGTATGAAGCCATATTCCAATAGCTCCATCACTTGTCTCTTAACCTCTTGCTCCTTAGCATGGCTCAGTCGGAATGGCTTACGGTAAATGGCTTTCGTACCCTATTCCAGCTCCACACCTCTTGCATGTGGTAGCCATGAGGTAGCTCAGGAGGGAAGACGTCAGCAAACTCCTCGCACAACAGCTTTGCTCAAGGTGACAGTAAAAGAACTTGTTTGGAGACTCAAGCTTTGTTCCAAACCAAGTGTCTTTCACTTCACTATACTCAAGCTTCATGTGCTTGGTGCTCCACTAGATCTTAGGATCCACACGCACTAGCTTCGCAAGAAAGAAAGTCTCCACCAGTGGGTTTTGCCAACCTCTAGCTGTAACTCCTCCACACAAGCAATTTAGCTCTGTGTGACAACTAAGCCCTCAATCTCGTATTGAGGCACAGTCTTCGTTCAGCTCCACCAGCTGGTTTTGCCAACCTACAGCTGTAACTCCTCCACACAAGCACTGTAGCTCTGTGTGATAGCTGAGCCCTCAATCTCGTATTGAGGCACAGTCTTCGTGCAGCTCCACCAGCTGGGTTTTGCCAACCTACAATGTAACTCCTCCACACAAGCACTGTAGCTCTGTGTGATAGCTGAGCCCTCAATCTCGTATTGAGGCACATCTTCATGCAGCTCCACCAGCTGGGTTTTGCCAACCTACATGTAACTCCTCCACACAAGCACTATAGCTCTGTGTGATAGCTGAGCCCTCAATCTCGTATTGAGGCTCTTCGCGAGCTCCACCAGCTGGGTTTTGCCCAACCTCCAGCTGTAACTCCTCCACACAAGCACTGTAGCTCTGTGTGATATCTGAGTCCTCAATTTTATATTGAGGCTCTTTACGCAACTCCACCAGCTGGGTTTTGCCAACCTCCAGCTGTAACTCCTCCACACAAGCACTGTAGCTTGTGTGATAACTGAGCCTCAATCTCGTATTGAGGCTCTTCGCACAGCTCCACCAGCTGGGTTTTGCCAACCTCCAGCTATAACTCTTCCACACAAGTACTGTAGCTCTGTGTGATAGCTGAGCCTTCAAATTTGTATTGAGGCACAGTCTTCGTGGGCAAGTTGCACTCCTCCACTAACTTTGTTGACACAAAGTTATCGCTACTCATGCTATCCACAAGGCTTCGCACTAGACGCTCACCAAGTCGTCCTTCCACCACAATAGCACATGTGTATGGCTCCTCCCGTGCCATGTAGTTTACTTATTGAGCAAGAAAAATAGAAATTTACCTTGTGGTTTAGAGAAGTCTCGTTTGTGCTCCTCTCCACGCTCCATCTCTTAAAGCTTCTTATGCGTCTACTTGTCCTTGCTACCATTGAAACCCTTGCCCTTGGGCTTGTTCCTTCTTAGACAATTTGCCTTTCAATGTTCAACATCTCCACACAGGTGGTATTATTCTCTTTTTCCCATAGGTCTTCATCTCGAACCTTGCTCCGATACCAATTGTTAGGCACCACTACATACAAATTAGAGACCCTCACAAATCACCCGACTCCCCGAGCTATCTCTAGTCTTCACACGCTGCTCTCCAAAAGGCTCCAATCTTAATGTGCCCTTAATTCTCTTAGATCTAGTATAGCTTTTTAGGAATATTCTAACTTATAACTTTTTGAGGAATATTCTTTAATTCGTTATACGGGGTAACATACATGTTTTGTCTTATAAAATTTGAAGACTGATCTTGTAAAATAATTCAAGTTCTAATGGTAGTTCTACAAGATTTATCTAGAGTTGTTCTTTAGAAAATTTAAAGATGGAAATGTATAAGTGGTACTCATTTTGGCAAACTGCAAGAACAGTAAATCACCATTAGAACTCTACCCATTGGAGGTTTGAATACGGTTTGGAGATCCATTTCTTTGTTTAAAGGACAAACATGAAACACCATTGAAATCTTAATGTTGTTTTAAGAATCTTAGGGGGGAGGCCATGTAAACCATTTTTAGAACTTCATCTAGTTTTGCATGTTTATTACACTTATTCATAAAAATCGAACTCGCTATTTAATTATTATTAAATTTTACTACATGTGAGTTAACTGTAATTAAAAAAAGACTTTAAAAGCCATTGTTTCTTTACATAATTAATTTATTCAATTGGTTTATGTTTATGAGAATGTAATAAGATGCATAATTGATTTATACTTATAAAAATGTGATAAGAATCTTATTTACCGTGAATTTCTTATCAAATGTTTTAGGAATTGAAAGATAAAAAAATTTAAAATAATTTTTGATAAATGATATAATTTATCAAAATTAATTACAAATTAAAACTCGCTAAGTAAATGTGCATTGCCTAGTTAAAACTCATATACTAGTGTACTAAATTGTTCATTTTTGAAATTAAATCACACTACTCATATCAATAAAGAAAAAAAAAAACTATTGGAATCCTTCATAAACACAAAATAAGTTATAAAGATAAAAAAAGTAATATTTATACATTTACATTACCTAAAGTTCTTTAGCACATGAAATGTATGATAAATGAGTTTAATAGTTCATATGAATATTAATCAGAACATTTTTATTTCACTAAATGTCATAATTTATTAACATAATTATGTAATATGATTTACTAGAGATTGTAATATATATCCTTTTTTCTTAATAAATGTAGGGGCGCATCACATAACAAATATTTTATATATGCTATCAACAAAGATTGTTGTTTATGTTACTTTGTTTTTCCCAATACATTGTGACACAATAGAATACGTTTAGGGTATTATGTATCAAATGTGTTAACTACCATTTAATAATATTAATTTTATAATTTAAAAAGAAAAATATATATTAATTAATGTATTTACGGTAAATTAAGTTTTTCTATTCTCAACACACAAATGTAAGAAAATGTGTGTACATACATCGTGTGCATATGTATGAACTATGGCATACATTTTGAAGATTCAATATGTTAAATACTTCATATGAATGTAAATCACACTTTTTTATTTGTTATTTATATATTTATGTGTTTAAACAAATAAATTTACTTGTAAATTTAACTAATATTAAAACTAATTTATAAAACAGAAATGCCAATACATACTTTAAATTCTCTATTAGTTTAATACATTTTAAGATGGATTTGATTTAGATTTAATATTTTAATAAATTTTTTTTCTTAATTTATAAATAAATACTCATATTTATAAACATAGGCCCTACAAAGTTCACTTAAAATTATCTACAAACTATCAGTATTCAAAAACTTAAGTATATAGTGAAAATTTTTTTTATAGTATTTTTATATTGCAACATTTTATTAAATTAAATAAGTGTAAAAGATATATATATATAACATCATGAAAACACATTGTTACCATACTTTTTTTAATATCTTTTCTTATATAAATATATAAATTAAATAAATTTATATAAAGTAATAACTATGTATAATATGGTATATAGATTATATGATATATATAAAATTATAAAATTTTAAACATTAATAACACTAATTTTCTCCCCATTTTAAGGTATTCACTTATATATACAGAAATCCTTTTTATGTCTTACTTATTCTAATCATAATTTAAAGTTTTTATACTCTTGTTTGATTGTTCCCGTATGATATAAACTCAATAATAAAAAAAAACCTTTTAAATGCATTTAAATACATATAAAATCTGAACTCCCAATGTTGAGGTTTTTAAGATATTTTAAATTTTAAATTTATGTTTTCTTTTTCCATATTTTTATATTAATGAGAATCTTAAATTAACATAAAATTAATTAAGAAACTTTTATTTCATAGAAAATGTAAAAAGTATAAAAATAAAAAATTAATTATAAATTAAATAAGAAAGTAAGGAGCTTAACTTGTATAGATTTTTTATACTATATTATTAATGTTAAATTTGAATAAAATAAATACATAAAAGAATTTAAATAATATACTAAATATAAAATTTAAAATAATTTAGTAAGAGTGACATCTCATATTTTATAAATTGAGTGTTGAAACATTTTTAATATTAAACTAAATTTAAAATAAATTTATTTAACCACAAATATACAGATCAAAAAATAAAAGGTGTGATTTTACACATATTGAATTTCCATAATATATGCCATAGACATATACACACATATTTTTTTCACATTTGCATATGCTTAATTTATATAAGTGCTAATCTCTTTTTAAATTATAAAATTATTATTAACTAAATGGTAGTCAACACAATGCATCGTATGGCAATTTAATTAGGGCATTTGCCCTAATTTGTCAGACAAACAAATTGTCACAGATAAAGACTCTGCCCAATTTTTAAGTCAAAGGTTCTTGTTAAAGTCATTAAATAATTCAATCTACAAAAACAAAGATAATGAAAAGGCTTAAATTCCCGAATGATGGTCCAAGTGTGGTTGTGAGAAGGATGTGTACTAACTACAAAACTTATAATCTAGTGAAGGGCACTAATACACTAGATATTGAAACTATATACAAACTCTTACAAACTCCCAACAATGCATAAGCTGTAAAAATGTTAGTAGTGTGCATTATGAAAAAGTAGATTCAAGGTTAAATTGTTAGAACTAGACTCCAAGGCTTTATACACAGAAGCAACTTACACAAATTACTAACTAATTAGAAAAATATTGTCTAGTTCGTTTGTGTGTGTGTGTCCATGTGTACGTGTGTGTGTGAGAGAGATACATGAGACACGACTTCATTGAAATCTTCGACTGTGAACCCCCGGATAAGAACCGCCCAAGCTTGTGTATGAGCTCGGAGTTGTGTTTGAGAGCTTCGAGCAGGGTTTGCTTTGTCTTTAACATAGTTGGCTCCAAAACCGCTGGAAATGCTAATAAATTGCTTAACTTCTTCTGTTTGGTATGAGAACAAAGGTATCTGCACCATGGTGAACTCCAGATGGTTTGTTTTAACTATTAGAATTTAACTTTTAACATGTCTTATTATTTAAATCTTCTCAACAACATGAACTAGGCATGTGTGGAATTTCCAAGGTATTGGCCATATGAAGGGAGAGCATGATGATGGAGAGCAATTTTGAAGAGACTCCTCCACATAAAAAAACTTAAATATGATGAAGTTAGGTTGGAAGATGTAGTGACATTTCTAATAATATTGTTGGTAGTACAAAAGGAGCTGACATGTTTTTTACATGGTTAAATTGGGTGGGACTATCTAAGGACGAGGTATTCACTTTGTGTCTAGTCTTATAGTGGCCAATGCATTGTCCTTGCATGTAAGGTAGTTAATTCTCGTTGTGAGACTAAAGTTTTTCTCAGCTTGGAGCTTGTTGTCCGTTTGAAACATGGGTCTCCAGCTTCCATTTCCATCTCCAGAGCAGCTTGAAGTACCTTACACCTTGGCATCGAGCTCTTCAAGGAAGTTCTGATGCCCTCTCTCACACATTCTCTCGTATACAGTTCTTCCATGAGCTATGAAAGTCATCCTCCTACATCCAATGCAGGCGGGGTTTGGCAAAAGAAGATAATCTTAGATGGACAGTTTTAACTAATACCAAGTGAAGTTAAGTGATATGGACTTGTTGAGAGGAATTCCATCGTTAGCTGTGAACACCTTCCCAACCACTCCTACACCGTAGGGGAACTCCTCTCAGCCAGTGCTCTCCATAATTCATTGAAATCTTCAGCTGTGTCAAGCTGGAAGCCCCGGATAAGAACTGCTCCCGTCTGCTGAAGGAGCTTGTGTATGAGCTCAGCATTGTCTTTGAGAGCTTCGAGCAGGCTTTGCTTTGTTCTTGACAAAGCTGATCCAAAACCGCTGGAAATGTCCATGAATTGCTTAACTTCTGTTCTGGTATGCTACTTACTGAGAACGTTGCCACATGAGGTATCTGCATCACACATAACTTACATACAACAAGGTTTATATTGAATGGACTGGAGTAGAGGATCTTATATGGAAGTTCTTATATGAACTGGAGCATAAGAAGTTTTTAAAAGATTATGCGGTACCATATAGTTTAGAAAGGAACACAGAATACTTGGTTTTTACAACTGGTGTACAGCGCTTTGTACAGATCAGTATATTCATGAGAATATGCATATCATCCTCTACGTTAGGAATATACGTATGTATGCTGTTTTTAAATTCAAAGTTTTAAAGGATCACTAAACACCGACAAATACAATTGTAGAGGTCCGAAATTACCTTGCTAATGTGGTGGGTGTTGAGCGCCACTGTGAAATACTCGAGACACTATAGAAGGTAATATTAGATATTTTTTCAATAGCCACGTGAAAATTAACAAAAGAAAATATTGTTTGATTCACGTTTTCCTAATAAGTCGTGGCACGTGGAAATACCTAGCAATTTGTAGCCTTATAAATGAGCACATCCGCGTGACTTATTCACTCTTGTGAAGTATGCACGTAGAAATTTTTGGAGTTCAACACACACGTATATCACATTTAGAGTCTACCAAAGTGATGTCCATATTTGTTTAGAGTTTAGTACTTCTGGCCTGCTAGCATACCTACACACATATGTAGAAAACACGACTATGTGCTAATACAATTTCCTAACTTATAACCTTTTAAGGTATAACTATTTAAGATTTTTTTGGTATAATAATCTTTAAGGTATAATATAATATTTTTTTTTATGGTACTTAAGAATTAAAATTATAATTTAATAGTATATTGGTGTGTGATTTTTAACCTTAAACTTGCATATATATTTAAAAGTTTATATAAAGTAAATTGACTGAGAGTTTTAAGAGTGTTATATTTCATATTGCAGGCAAATCTATATATCATAATTTTTATAAATTTATTATATAATGTCATATAAATTATAGTATAAATAATAATAATAATAAAATTCAATGGTGTAATCGTACATCTAATTCACATTAAATTTGACTGTGTATACAATTTGTGTTCTACATGGTATTAAAAATACATTTGATACTTAAGAGCAACAGTAAATGATACTTATTATTTAATAATATGTATTAAAGTTTTATTTTCTTAACAGCTGTAACATTGACATGAGAGTTATTAGCAAAATTTATGCTGAAAATTAAACATTAAATTTTGTAGATAATATTAGGGAAAATTACATATACTATCATGTAAAAACTAACAAGCTTGTAACAGAATACACAATAATTTAGCATTTATTTAACACATTTAATACGGACTAAAATATAAGGTTAATTAATTAAATTAAACATTGAGAATATGGTTAGTGAAGAATCCAATCTCAAATGCAAGATTCACGAGCGTTTATCTCCAAGTTAAAAAAAGACTTTTAAATTGTTTTATAAGAAATTTGTTTCTTATATTGTTTTCAAACCTGTAAACTAAATTTTATAATATGAATTTAACAAATTAGTTAATTATAACTAGTGAGAGAGTTTGATATTTGAAGTCCTTAAAAACTTCTTCTAAAATCATAAAACTAAATTGCTAACTATCAATATTATTTGCTTAAAATATATTTTAAAATACTTACATTTTATTCCTAAATTTTATTATGTCCATTAGATTATCATTAATAGTTTATTATTTTATTACTATGTGAAACTTTCCGAAAAGCACCATAAATTTTGACCACCCTATTTTATTTTATGGAATTAATGTCCAACGGTATTAACCGCTTTTGAATTTAAAAAGTTTGAAGTAAGGTTTTCATATATGATTTTAAACATGTTTATTAACTGAAGTTCATATTAATTTTCATTTAAATTTTCATAATTATTTATATTTACAATAATACATGGCACGTGGCTTGTCTAGAGAAGATAACACAACACGTTCATTATACGGAGATGACTTTGAACATGGAGTCGAGAAAAGTCCATTCCAATATTTATGATTTCTGGCATGGTCATGACTTATTGTAAATTTTAGAAACTTATATAACATCAGCCACTTGTCAGTATATATACACATGCAGGCGCGTGTTTTCTGCGTGTATATTTTTAAAACATATAAAAAGTATGTTGGTACTGGTGTTTGTTGATATGGAACAACATACGCGCGCACCCGCGTTGTTTATATAGACTTTTGTGAAATCGCAAGAGTTGCACCATTATCCCCTTTCAGTTTAAATAAAGCAGAGGTTGGAAGGTGAAGAGTTAGCTCCTAAAGAGAACAGATGACATAACATACAAAAGCCCGGCATATGCGTATATCAGACCCAGTAAAGACTAAAGGTCACCAGTGGAAAACTCATAATTTAATTTTCAATGGTTTCAGTAGAAAAGTTTAATTTGTTAGTTAGAATAAAGAACATTAAAAATTAAATTATGAGTTTGAATGCAAATTATAATAAGTTTAATTGGTATATTTATTGAAAAATTTAAAGCAGCTTGCATTTTGCACTTTGATTTGTTGCTAATATAAAACAGAATTACGTACACAAAAGAGCAGTGATGGCAAATGTCTATGTTCATTTACAGAGTGAGACTAGAATGGTTCTGGGAGGCTTTGATGGCTGCCTTGCATGAAGAACAGTCATGTTATTCACAATGAGCCGTCTCCTTTCTGCCATGGGAAATCAACCTTCTCTTCATCAAGGATTCTCATGCATGCATCTATGAAATCTGCAGGGAAGACCTCTCCATCTCCAAAGAAGGCATCGAATGATCCTGGGGGCTGGTCGCCTTATAAACTTGGATACCTGCTATCGTGTTAAACCAGACCTTTTCACCTGTCAACGGGATTATCTTTACTCCTGGGCATATACTTGATATGAACCTTGTGCGGCCGTCTGGCAGCCATTCCAAACATGAACCAGCTGCTGCAGCTCTGTAAGGGAGGAGAAAATAGGTGTACGTGTGTGCGAGACAGTACGATAGTTGTATGTTGTTTATTTAACACGACAAACACGCGTTGTCTAAGTATCTCACGCACATGCGACATTTTATTTATTTAACACTTGTTTACGTTGAGTACATCTATGATTGCGTTACTATACCTTTGTTCGGCTTCAACCTTGCTATCAGTTTGAAACATGGATTTCCAGCTGCCATACCCATTCTCCGCAAGCAGCTTTGAGTATCGGACACCTTTGTGTTGAAGCTTCACAAGGAAATCCTCATATCCACTCTCCAGCAGCCTCTCATATACCGTTCGCCATGAACAATGCAGGTTGCCCCCCTGTCTCTGCTTTAGGGGGTGTTTGACAAAAGAACACAATCTTTGATGGGGAATTTTGAAGCTGATGAATAAAACAAGTTCATTTAAGTTCCCATAGGTTAATTACTTAGTGAACTTACGTATGCAACTTCATTATGAAAACCTATAGGCTTGTCAAGTGGGATACCATCATTAGCCGTGTAAACTTTTCCAACAAGTCTCTGTCTTGTTGCTTCACCACCAACTCCATATGGGAAATCCTCCCAACCAGTACTCTCCATTACCTCATTGAAATCTTCTGCAGTTTCTAGCTCAAAGCCTCTTATAAGAACCGCGCCACTGTCCTCGAGTAGTTTATCCAGCATTTGGGAGCGGCATTCCAGAGTGTGCAGCAGGCTCTGTTTGTTACTTGATGAAGATGGCTGTAAAACTGCTGGAAACAGCATAAGATTGCTCAGGCTCTTCTGTGTGGGAATGCTGCCTATTGCAAGGATAGTTGAGAGTGGAACCTCTGTCACCATTCTGACTCTCCCAGTTAATCAGAGAAAGCTTCAGTAGATCAAGAGAATGACATCCTCTACTGTGAGCTTGCAGAACTGAAGGATATTGCGAGCATTTAAATCTTCCATAGTTATGGTTGCAGAGGAGACAGATTTAGCCATTATGTGTACAGTAACTCTACACGCGCGCTGACCCGTGTGGTATATTCCTTACCCTATTTGTCGCTTAGAATATTCCTGAGAATGACCAACAAGACTTGTTGTAGTTAGAGATGAGAAATGTGATGCTTTTTTATACTTTGGAAGGATCGCTACTTTTGAACATGGACATTTAAGCACACACATACACATACAATGAACCACGGGTCTTATTCAATATCGCAATAACTAAGCACTTTACCTATCTGCAAATTGCACAACTTGACCTAATTAGCTAACTATAGCTTGGAAATAGCTTACTATAATAATATATACATATCACTTTTATAGATGCAAATATGTACATGTAAGTAATATAATACGTAATATACAAAGACAAGTAGGCTAACCACCACTTGATGGACAAAGACTTTAACTGATACTGACACAAAGTAGAGAAGTTACATAAGCAGAAGTCTGCGTCAGGAAGTCACGTATGCAGAAGATTCATCCTCTGTAAACGCTCGCTTTCAAGTAGTGTATTAGTCTATAAGAAAAACACTCCCTTAAACCATTGTTTGTCACTAATAGTTATTATTAAATTTATAAAGGTTATTAATCATAAATTTTAATTTAAAATTAATAATCTTTATAATAGAAAATAGAAAGAATTCAACCTCTCCCAATACCTCATTCCTCCGTAATTGGGTTTAAGCTAGAGTGTGTGTATTTGGAGTAAATGTTGCTTAAAACCTTGTCTCAGTGCGTGCGTGCGTGTTTTTCTATATTAATTTTAATATAGAAGAATGTCACATTGAAATCAGATTATTGTCGTTAAAAATGCTTATTCAATTAGAAGAAGAGTTTTGTTGTTGAACATGTAATTGCTGTGCTGTGATAAAGTTAGTGGAGATAACCTTTAATAATTAAAGCACATCATAATATTAAAGTGAAAGAGCCATCCATGTACTACATGAATCTAACGGGATGAGCTTTTATGGCTGATGCAGTTAACATAGATGATAGCATCTGCCTATCTACAGTTGAAATCACACTTACAATTGGAACTAACACCCAAAGTAAACAATAATCAGAGTGGACATTTGCAATATGCAGACAGAATAGGAAATTATAGCAAGGATCTACCAACTTAATAAACCATGATAGTTAAAGTGCTATTTTAAATCTGAAAATTTTATAATATTTAAGATTCTTATACATTTCTATAAATTAATTAAATTTTTATCTGATTATAATTAATTTACATATTTAACTCTTTTACCCATGATATGTGATGCATCTTCTATACACAGAGTAAGAGAAACATAATTTTTTCCTTATATTTAGATGTAAGTTAATATGTAAACAGGTTTGCTATTTTGATGAAGGCGCTTCATCCAGATTCATGGCTAGTTAAGGATGGTGAGTGGCATTAAAAAAGTCAGACATACTCTTATTCTTATTTGAGAAGCAACAGTTTAAGAACTTAACCAGACAACATTAGATCGAAAGTCAGGGTAAAGTTTTAACCTTCTTAATTACGAGAGGTTCATATTGTATTTGTACACAAATTTCTTCATATTAAGGACGTAAACGACCTATTTTCTTGTGAATTAAATTTCAATTACTTTAATTACTTTCGTAGTTACCTTACACTTTAATTTTTTATAAATGGTAAAATAAAAACTACTTAACTAAGCACATGTATAACTCTGATATATCATAACTTTTTATTTTTTCTCAATCTTAACAAACGTTTACCTTTATACATCAAATTATTATACACGTCACCATTGGTGGGCTTAAATATTTAATTATAATTTATTAATTAATAGATTTTATACTATTTAACTTTAATAAACTTATTTTTAAATTAAACTTTTATTTAATTATTAATTTTAACTTAATAAATTTATCCTTAAATTCCTACGAGCGATGTTTTCCTTTTGGGCAATTTGCCAGGCCCAGAGATCCTCCGGGTTGATCCGAGCCGTACACATGGCTTAAAAAAAAAGTTTTTAGGTTTAGTAGGAAATGAGGCGGTGGGACAACGACAGATGGATTGGGATTGTTGAGACAATAATAACTCGTGTGTGATAAGTGGTCACATTTATTAACACTTTTTCATTGTATATACGTGTGTGTGTGGTGTGTGTGTTTAAAGCGGCAAATATGGAGATTTGCAATGTGCATTGACATAGTTTTGTGTTTTCTACATATGCGTGCATATGTGTGTAAGTATGCTACCAGGCCAGAAATACTAAACTCTAAATAAATATCGACATCACTTTGGTTGACTCTAAATGTCAAAGTCATGCATGTGTGTATATATGTGTGTGTGTGTTTTAAGCTCCAAAATTATCTACGTGCATACTTCACAAGAGTGAATAAGTCACGCTGGATGTGTCTCATTTATAAGGTTACAAATTGCTAGGTATTCCCATGTGCCACAAATTATTAGAAAACGTGGGTTTAAAGAAATTAGATTGTGCCTCTAAAAACAAGTATGATGTAATTTTTGTAGTAGTCACTTGCTCAACAAGGCGTTTTCACCACCAATTTAGAGCTTGCTTTTCCTTTTGCATTCCTGTCTATAACTACGTCTCAACAATAGGAATGCAGCTACAAGCTACTTCAACACCTTAACTTTCAAGCTCTTAGATCCAAGTCAGTGAAAGTGATTCAAATGATTTACGGAAGATCGAAGCTAGGAAGGGGAAGATGTGGACACTAGAGGAGACGATCACTCTCAATTATGCAAAGCACTTAAATGATGCAAAGTATATAGAGGGTGGATCTATGGAAAAGTCTAAGGGGAGAGAGACAATAGGTGGAAGTAGATTTAACAGTACTATTGTGAGAAAAAATGTTACCGTGACTATCTCCAATGCAAGAAGAAATGGGAGGACATGAGGAATGCTTAACTTAACATTTGGAAGTGGGAGCTTGATATTTCAAGTGGGCAATCAAGCTATTAAAACATGTCAAGTGACAAACGCATCACTTAGAAATTGCATCACAACTTCTCGAAGGAGCTATACAATGAAATGGATTAACATGATCAAGAGAGTAGAATTGTAGATCCATGTGGCCTTGTTTTTAACACATCCGGACAAAGATTTGCTACTTCTAATGAGCACGATACACCATCTACTCAACTCTCACAACTGGCTGAACCCTCACAACGAGTTGAGCCTTTGCAATTTGAAGCTATGCTTGCCATATGGTTTATAAGCTTTTATTGCATTTTCTGAGGTCAGCTTCAAAGAGAGTAAGGGACAGCACTCCAGAAACCGTTTTGAAGAGATGGAGGGCACCAAAGGGTGTTGAAGGGATGGTAAAGATGATGGAGAAAAGACAGGAAGCTCAAATGAAGCTTGCACAAATCTTCATGAGCAATCCATAGCAAAGCAACAAATGATGATTGACACTTTGAGTTTGAAATCACAGCAGACATAAAAATGCTTGAGTAGTAGTCTACAGAATGTGAGGGAACAATTTACTTGTTCAAAGAGATGTAGATTAGGAAAAGAATGTAGTTTTTTTATTGGTGCAAACTCAATACATAATCCATTATAATCTTCTTAAATCTTGATCCAGAAGTACTTATAGCAACATTACTTTCTTTAGTGTTATAATCTAGATTGTGGCTACTGCCAACCCACTCCTCCAAAAACCTATCACCACTAGATGTTGTGCATAATAGCAAAGCTGTGATGCAGTTAAATTCCATATAAGGATCACCCCAATAAAGCTTCATGTTCAAATACGTCCACTGCATCTTTAGTTGACCAAACACTCGCTCAATTGCAATCTTAGTAAAGTAGTGCATGAAGTTATAATTGAAATAGTCGTCTCCGACGCTGAAAACAGAGTAAGTATTCCCATATTAACTCATAGCCACCATTTGCTATCAAGTACTTGGGGATGTCTCCAAACCTTGTGTGTAAATAGGACCATTCAGACGAGTAACATGTGAGTTAAAGTTGTTTGTGGCCCAAACCCTTTGATCATTTGTAAATCTTGGGTATTCAACTCTCAAGTCTAGAAAATGAAATTCATTATTAATAACTTGCACTTGCATGTTGAATCGCCATTTATAATCCCTCCACTCCCGTCCATCAAAACCACCTAGAAGCTCTATTTGGATGTGTGCGCAATCAATAGCTCCAAACAATTTGAGAAACATGTAATCTCTGAAAACCATTCTTCAATATTTGAAGCTCTTCCTTTTTGGCCACCTAATATATGTGCTCCCATGCTTCTCCACAAGTGCTCTCACGAATTTCTTTAATACCTTGATGCAAGTCAAGTGGTGACATCTAAACTTCTCTGAAAGTGTAGGCCACATATCCCTATGACTAACCTCCATAAAAAAATGGCCACATGTTTTGCCATTGAGTTCTTCCTACCTGGAATGTTGCAAAGACCTTGTGGAGGATTTGTACTGAGATCATCGTCTGACAAGTCACAAAGAAAATCGAATGTGGATGCTGAACTCGAAAGTAACTTTTCCAGTGACTTGGATCGACAACCCTCGTACAAGTGTAGAACAAATGCCACCAATGAAAACTTTGCTCCTTGATGTTCATATCTTCAACACACTTGTCTCTCATGACCTTGAGTGGAATTTTCCCACCTAGAAATCCATTAAGCACATCGCTGAATTGCCGCATTTGAATAAGTGTGTTGTTGATGAGAGAAGAAGTAGCAAAACTACTCAAAGTGTAGCCTTTCATGTTCTTGAAGTGTGTATTGAACAACAAATTCACATACTTTCATCACTATTTGAGATTGATGAAGAATGTTGGAGACCACTACAAACTCTTCTTCCTTGCTATCATTCTCATTCTCCGAAGTCACTACCTTATCCTCCAAGTCACAAGCACCTTAATCAAGTACGTCATCACTCTCAATTACCCTCCTTGAGCTCTCGGCCTTGCCCTCCTTTCTTTTTCGGGAAGCGCTTGTTCATACGATAAAGAAAATTTGAATTAGGGCTTTTTAAGGCAAATTTAGGGGCCTTAAAAAAATCCACATGTAACATGGTGGCCCTAAACTCGAGGTCTAATCAAGATCAATTAGGGACCCTAAATTTACTCATGCTTAGGATTAACTATTTAATAACTCTTAACTTAGTCAGTATTTTTAACCTGGTGAGTTTATTTTAAAACAAAATTAACCTAATTGTCACCTTTAACTTGGTGAGTTTATCCTTAAGCTCTTATGCATAGGCTTAACTATTTAAAGATCCTCAACTTAGTTGTTATCCTTAACCTGACCATTAACCAAATTATTAAGATGGTCATTAAATAAGATTTAGGATGGTTATTTATAGACTTAACTATTTAATGATCCTTAATCAGATTGTTATTTTTAACTCAGTGAATTTATCACTAAACTGGACCCTTAACCTCCTTCTTAACCCAATTGTTATCCTTAACCTAATAAGTTTACCTTTTCAATTGTTATACTTAATGTAGTGAATTTACTTTTAACTTAATTATTATTCTTAATGTCAAAGTTTTTACTTGGTGCCACAAAGGCAGCTTGCCAGATGCCAACCCTAGAATCCCCTCCCTAGAAACCCCATGAATTTTAGTAAAGTAACCCACATTAAGAACCCATCCCTAGAAACTTAAACTGCTAATTGACTAAGTCCATGAAGGTGGCTCACCTTGTGAATTAGTATGCGGACTAGCCAAACTACATGTATCATTCCTAACTTAGCGTGGTTGAGGTGGCCGGAGCAAGGCCTCAACCATTAGTTTTGCAGAACGTAAACTTGGGCAATGCCTTTCAGCTTGCGAGCATGTTTTCAAACCAAGGAATTTGACTAACTCCTTGGAAGTGACGTACCCAGTCACAAAGTCGAGATCTTCCCAACGATAAGGATAGTTTAACCTAAAAATGGGATGTACCCCTGTCGTGTGAAAATTAGGGTGGCACAATAAAGGGTTGCGCCTTAATGACACAAGCTTAGCTTGCATTAATAGAAGGTTAACGAGCTCTTTTGGACCCAAGAAGCCTCACTACAGATACTCTACCTTATTTATGTGACAGAGCCCTCCCCCCAAGTGAGTAAGTGGGCTGGCACATAAATGCCAGTCCTTAATGAAATGAGATGCCTAAAACCCTAACCCTAACACTAACCCTAGGGGGGTATTAGGGCATGGGGTTAGGTCAACCCTAAGGGTGTCCCTAACCCTTTTTAACACGTTATACCGAAAAACCTAATATCAAACAGAGGGAGAGTTTTCTAAATGGAAGTGCTAACTTCGCCTTGAGTTTCTTACAAATATTTAATGACACTCGGCCAATCATTAGATATCCAAGTGCACTATGCGGGCATGTTTTTCTACATCTAGAGTTCGTCACACAACTCGGCTGGTAATAACAGTCAAACCCCAAAGTAAAGGGTCGAGTCATAATAAAACTATGACACACTCCTTGCTTTTGAAAATGTCAACGCCCTCGTTGATGTCCAAGTCTAGTCTTGGAGTTGGACGTCAACGAGGACATTGACATTTTCAAAGACGGGGAGTGTGTCATAATTTTTATTATGACTCAACCCTTTACTTTGGGGTTTGACTATTGTTACCTACCGAGTTATGTGACATACCTTAGATGTAGTAAAAAATAGGCCTTCTTAGTGCACTTGGGTATTTGGTGACATTAGGTATTTGTAGAAAACTTTAGGTAAAGCTAGAACTTATCTTCTAGAAAACTCTCTTCTAGTTTGATGTTCTAAATAGGTTTCCTCAAAAGAGTATAGCTTGTCAAAAGGGTTAGGGGCACCCCTAGGGTTAACCTAACCCTAGGGTTGCCCTAAACCCACGCCCTCCTAGGGGTTAGGTTTAGGGTTAGGTTAGGCATCTCATTTTCTTTTCCTGCCAATCCACTTACTCAATTAGGAAAGAGGGGGGTTAGGTTTAGGGTTAGGTTAGGCATCTCATTTTCTTTTCCTGCCAGTCCACTTACTCAATTAGGAAAGAGGGGGGGGCTCTCCATCACATAAATAAGGTATAATATGTGTAGTGAGGCTTCCTGGTTTCAAAAGAGAGTTTGTTATCCTCTTACCAGTGCAAGCTAAGCTTTTGTTGTTAAGGCACAACTCTTCGTGTGCCGCCCTAACTTCCACATGATAGGGGTACGTCCACCTTTGAGTTAACTTACCCTTATCATTGGTAAGATTTTGCCCTTGTGATCGAGTACTTGACGTCCAAGGAGTTACTCAATTCTTGAGACTGTCAACCCGCTTGCAAGCCTGGAAGGATTGCCTGAGTTCACATTCCACAAAACTAGTAGTTGAGGCCTTGCTCCAGCCATCTCATCCACGCCAAGCTAGGAATGATACTTGCAGCTCATCTAGCCCACACATCCTGACTCACGAGGTGAGTCTTGATTGTGGACTTTGTTAGGAGCATAGTTAGACATTAGTAGAATTTCTTGTTATTTCATGGGCAATGTAAATGGGAAAATATCAAAACAATATATATTATGGAAAACCGAGAGTGGAAAGGATATATCGGAGTACGAGTTACTGATGCACCACCGCAATACGGGGCAACACGCAATACGGTAGAAGCGGAGTACGGCATTTATGGATAAGGATAAGGAGGAGTTATAGTAACCGAATGGATAAGGCTAGGAGGCAGTTATGGTAACTGCTAGTACGGGTATAAATAGGCTAATTAAGGACTAGAAGGGCATCCCGAGTATACTGTTGTATTGTACTATGTGCCGTGAGCGGACATAATATAAGTTTCCTTTCTCTCTCAATACGTCTATCTCTTACTCATATTTCTGTGATGTAGTATACTATTCTTGTTTTCCAGTACTATGACGGGATCCGTAGTACTGCTACCTACTATACACCTTGCCATCCTTACCCTCTTTCCTGATTTCTGATGTCTGATTACGTCTGTAATTCAATCCGACAGACCCTTAGTACGGGTTTATCGAAGTACGGAGAGTAGGAAAATTACGGGTTTAACATATGGCGACCACGGAGGGATGGTCGTGTTAGTAGGTGATTGATAATGTGTTTGTAATATGTAGCAGGAGAGGCAGATTGATACTCAAAGGAGTTGTGACGAAAGGAAAAAGATTGAGACTAGGCGAGAGTCTTGGATGCGTTTGGTGTAGCTATGGCGAAAAGGGAGCAAAGTGAGCCGAAGACCTCGTGAGAATGGATCTGTGGCTTATAGTAGGTGAATGGATGATTATCGACGTATTCTTGCAGAACGCCAAAGATATGAAGAAATTAAGCAGAGACAGCAAAGAGAACGTGAGGAGCGGTATGTACGGCGACAAGTAGTAATAGAGACACGGCAGAGGATTGAAGAACGTGAGGAACAGAAAAGAAAGGAACAAGCCAAGCTCGAGGACAGGAGCAACAAACGACAAAGTGCGGTGAAGCTACATGGAGAGAAGGACGTGAATCAGGGAAGTGACAATCACGAGTCCCGAATATCAACGCGAGAAACTGGGAACAATTGTTAGGAAGAGTTACGGATGAGATGGGAACATTAAATTACGGGGAAGGTATTACCAGCTACTTTTTCAGGTCTTGAAAATGAAGATACGAATCGACATATTCAGCAGTTTGAGAAGGCGTGCATAGCCAATGAAATCAAGGATGAAGATGAGAAATTACGAATATTTCCATTTACGTTGAAGGGGATGCTAGCGATTGGTATTACGAAAATGCTAACACAATTGATAAGTACAGTGTACTACTTACAGTATTCAGGAATTATTATGTACGAAAGTATCGAAAACGAGATCCGACAGTGCAGTTGCAAGAAATACGACAAGGACCTACTGAGGCAGTGGAGGATTACACTCGACGATTTCGGAGATTATATAATCGCTGCGAGGTCGAGATATCAGTGATAAACTTGCAAAGAAATGGTATATCAATGGATTACGAGACAATTTACAGCTTCAAGTACGACTGATTAAACCGCCTGATTTAGAAGCAATTAAAGAGGCAGAACAACTTGAAGTGGTGATACCCCAAAATATGTAGATGAAGATGAACGGAAAGAAACAAGAAGGCAATACCGGAAGGATAGCGAAATACGATCAAGAACCAAAGCAGTATTTTGCACAACATGCAAAAATGAGGGGCATAATTCTTCTGAATGTAAGATACCCAAATGTCAGATGTGTGGAGGAATAGGTCATGAAGCGAGGCAATGTCGGAACATGGGACGTACTGACAATTTTCCATCACAACCTAGATGGAACAACAATCGGAATGCTAATTCATACGAATATCCACAAAGATCGTATAATGGGGAACGCAGAAATGGAAATGGAAGGAGATTTCCCGTGAATCTGGAGCATTATACCGACAAATAATAATATGGATATACCACGCAGAGGACAACCTTTGTTACCAGCTCCGGCACAGTTAGGACCACCGTTATTACCACAATACCACCTCCACCAGCATTACGAGGACAGAATCCAAATGTGACATGTTTTAGATGTGGAGAAAAGGACACTATTCTACTGAATGTAATCGACTTAACAATATTCGCTGTTACACATGTGGAGAGTTGGGACATTATTCACAGAATGTCCGCAACGTGAATTTAACACCGGAACATCATCCACTGAACCAGCGACACGAGAATTGAAGTGCAACAAGAGATAACTTACCAGATGAGTATCAAGAACAAAATTTCGAGTGTAAATGGGAGCAAGATGCAGAATTACCCTCAACTGAGACGTATGCGGTAACACGAGCCAAGCGAGTACGAATGGAGCCAAACAAAGAGGAACCAATACGGAAGAATTGGGAGAAAGAAAAGGCTACAGTACAACGTGTAACTGATCAAATTCAGAAAATACAACAAGGGGAAGTCAAGATTCGACAATTAATGAAGTAAGCACACAGTCAAGCAATCTACATCAACAGTACCACTTGGAGATCGTATTGTGGCGGTGATTCTGCAACAACCTGTACAGTTAACTATAAAGGAGTTATTGACATTAGCACCATTTTTACGAACAGATAACAAGTGCTTTGGATGTTCAAGGCGATACAAGTCAGGTAGGAGTGAATACCACGGAAGTTTTTACAGATGAGAAGGACTGGGATGAGGAGGTAATGATTACGGCTCGAATTGGTAAAAACAATATTCAGAATATACCCATTGATGGAGGTTCAGGAGTCAACATAATTGAAGAACAGATTTGTAAACAATTGGGACTGGGGCCTATTGAAAATGCGCCTTTCTTGGTACGGATGGCGATCAGAGGAAAGTAAGACCCATTGGTATAATCAGATCTGTGTGTATGGAAATTGCAGGAATCAAGTTTAAAGTGTCTTTAGTCGTATTACGTATCGAGCAGACTAGTAAACCATACCAGATATTATTGGGAAGACCATGGTTAAGGATGCGAAAGTACGACACAATTGGGAGCATGACGAAATGGTACTCTATAAAGTGGACGAGAAGCGGTTGTTCGAACGCAGCAGAAGAAACCAATAGGACGACCGACCCGACCATTGCAAATGGAGGATTTCGACTGGCATTACGGTTTGAATAGAGAAGAAGAAAATCCTATTCGAAAGTAATCCAGACCTTATAGAGATAGCACAAGCGGATTTATACCAGATGACGCCGGAAGAAGAAAACATGGACAAGACAGTAATAGTGATCAACAACACCAACACATGAATACTCTTGGACTAACGGATAAGTTTAAACAACCTGTGCAGCAGCTACAATTCGAGACGGAGCATGAACAAAGCATACGTACTCAAAAAAACTGGAAATTACTACGAATGAGAAGACTGAAGAAGTTGAAATTAAAACAAGTGAATATGGACCACGAAAAGTGCGAATAGCAGTTGATCTCGAGCCGGAATACCGAAGACAATTGATATCATACTACGTCAAAATGCAGATGTTTTTGCATGGAGCTATGAAGATCTTAAGGGAGTTCCACCTACGATTTGCACTCATAAGATAGAATTATTACCACATGCAGTTCGAGAAACAGCAAGCATATCGAATGAATCCAACATTTTTAGCGAAAGTGAGAGAAGAAGTGGACAAATTATTACAGGCATTCATATATCCAATTGAAAATCCGCAGTGGTTATCACCGATAGTCGTAGTCCCAAAGAAGAATGGCAAATTACGTATCTGTGTTAATTATAAGAAGTTGAATGATGTAACGAGGCGAGATACGTACCCAATACCATTCACCGAAGAATTGTTGGATACAGTAGCAGGACATGAAATGTATTCTTTTCTGGATGGATTTTCAGGATACAACCAAGTTCAAGTAGATCCTGAGGATCAACCGAAAACGGCATTTCAGTCCTTGGGGTACATATGCGTATCGTGTGATGCCTTTTGGGCTATGTAATGCCCATTTACCTTTCAACGTTTGGTTAGCGAAACATTTCGGGATTATTTGACCACGTTTATGAAAGTTTTCTTGGATGATTTCAGTATTTATGGAGCGCAAGATATACACTTGGACTGTTTAGCTAAATGTTTTGGGAAATGCCGATTGAACAATATAGCTCTTAATCCGGAGAAGTGCGTGTTTTCCGTGAGATCAGGGATTTTGCTTGGACACATTATCTGCAAGGACGGAATAATGGTGGATCAAGATAAAATCAAAGTTATACAAACAATGCAACCACCTAAAGACGTAAGTGGAGTACGACGGCTTTTAGGAAGATGGGATATCATCGAAGGTTTATTAAAAATTATGCAGCAATAGCGAAGCCATTAACAATGCTGTTGAGGAAAACAACCATTCAAATGGGATGCGGAATGCGAACAGAGTTTCAATACACTGAAGCATGCATTAATGAAGGCTCCTATCTTAGCGAGTCCAAATTGGCAACAGGAGTTTCATGTACAAGTGGATGCATCGTCATACGCTATTGGATGTATATTAACGCAAACCCAAGAGGATGGGAAAGATCGACCATTATATTACGCAAGTCGACGATTAGCACCTGCGGAAGAAAATTACACGACTACGGAAAAAGAGGCTCTCGGAATGGTTTATGCAGCAAAGAAATTTCGACATTATTTACTTGCAAACAAAGTCAAGTTCATTGTTGATCATCAAGCTTTGACACATTTGCTAAGCAAGACTAAGCTAGAAGGAAGATTAGTACGCTGGTTTTTTATTACAGGAGTTCGATTTTCAAATCATTCACAAACCAGGCAAATTACACCAACAAGCAGATTTCCTAAGTCGAATTACGAATGACGAAGAAGGTGTTGGCGTGAATGATGAATTACCAGATGCTAACTTATTCCAGGTACAACAGGAACAACCACAAAGCAGAGAAATTACGAAGGATATCTGCAAGATATTAAATTTTCTTAACTACTGGAACAGCACCGATTAAGTACGCGACAACGCAGCAGCGAAAGCAACTCGTATTACGATGTAAGCCATACTGCATAGTGTCAGGTATATATATAAGAAAGGCAAAGATGAAGTGTTAAGGAGGTGTGCCAATGGAAGAAGTACAGACCGTATTACGGGAAGCTCATTCTGGAGAACATGGCGGACATTTTGCAGGAACATTAACAGCCGAAAAATATTACAGTCTGGATTATGGTGGCCCACGTTATTCAAGGACGCTATCGACTATTGTCAAAAGTGTTTGAAATGCAACGAACACCAACCAGCTCCACATCATCAAGTACAACCATTGCATCCAACGGAACCATTAGCTCCATTTATGAAATGGGGAATGGATTTCATGGGACCAATCAATCCTAAAAGTAGTAAGCGGAATCAATATATATTGGTACTCACGGATTATGTTACTAAATGGGCAGAGGCTATCGCATTACGGGATTGTCGCGCAATACGGGTAGCTAAGTTTATCTATGAGAATATCGTAGTACGATTTGGCGCCCCAATGGAACTTATCAGTGATCAAGGAAGTCATTTCGTTAACAACGTCATCAAAGTACTTTGCAACGAGTATTTAGTAAAACATTACACCTCTACTGCGTATTATCCACAAGGAAACGGACAGGCAGAGGCTACCAACAAAATATTGAAGACAGTACTAACCAAGATAGTAAACACTAATCGTAAGAATTGGGATGAAAAACTTCCATCAGCATTATGGGCATATCGTACTACGTATAAAGTGGCCACAAAGTTTACTCCATTTCAACTTACATATGGATTGGAAGCAATTACTCCTATAGAGTATATTATACCATCATTACGGATGTCACTTGAATACGGCATTGGGGAAGCAGAGCAAGTTAAGCAACGGCTACTACAACTAGAAAAACTTGATGAAAAACGGCAACAAGCAGTTTTTAATATACAAGCTATACAAACCCGTATTAAGGCATGGCACGATCGTTTACGACGGTACAACGACGACCTTTATTCCGAGTCGGAGACATGGTATGGCATTATCAAGGGAATCTTCGACCGATTGGTCATAAATTCAAGTCCAAATGGCAGGGACCGTATATAATTACCGACATACGAGAAAAATACGGTCATATTGATGGATGTTACAACAAGAGTCATACTTACTACGAATATGAATCGAGTACGGAAATATACAACGAACAAGCCAGCAGAAGATCTCGACAACGATCCGGAATACGGACGGCACGATCCGATGGACACAGACATATCAGTATTAAACATTAACACGGAATACGATCAAATCGTAACTCGGAAGACGATAAGGAAAAATGTGTAGCTAGTTGGAGGGTCGACGTCAGCAGAATCTTCTCGAAACATCAACAGAATAAGTCACACGAGCGAAGGACAGAATCCAAGATAGCAAGTCCGAGGAATGCAAAATCCAATGATGAGATATTTCCTATCAAATCTATCGAAAACCAAGGAAATTACACATACAACCAATCTAATTTGACACGTGGGCAACTGTGCAGAAATTGACAGACCATAAATTTCGGAGTATAAGTTAAGGGTACTCGGCCGCCGCCAGCACTCATAGGGTTTCAAAATTCTTCCTTAGTTTCTTCGTCATTTCCAACTTCCAATTTTCTTTTCTTTTCTCTTCCTTCTTCTATTTCAAGGGCGCGTATGGAATCCATGGATGAGTATACTGATACGACAAGCAATTCGGCAACAGGGTCAATGTCGATTCCCAATCGGAGCCAGCGGTGTCAATTCCACTTGCGCCAGTGCTGTATCGGATTGTTCGTCCAGCACCAACATGATTTCAGACATTGCGAATGGATTGAGAGGATGCAACTAGAGCGATATTTCGAAATATTCGTGCACAAGCGATTGGACCAACAAGGGGAACATTTGGTCGATCAGGCGATTAAGGCGTATCTACCACAATACAAGGCTTTGCAACTACAGGGTGGAGCATTTGCGTTTTCAAGTAAGCTCATTCGCAATCTGTTTAGATTTCCAGAACCAGATATTGCTTATGATCCAATTCCAAGTCCATACATATGTTCAACATTACACCGATAACATGGACAAGTTTCGGCAAAAACAGAAGACGGCAATGCGGCACCAACATCAATCCTGCGAGAACCGCATAAGGGACGTATTAAGGCTATTACAACTGCCTTCGCTTTCCGCAAAACACCAGCAGGATTCAACAAGGAGATCGGGTATATTTATCACCAATCTGAGCAGGGACAGAAACCAGATTGGGGGGAACTAGTCGTGTAGGGCTACTACGGGAGTTGAATGCTGCACAACCCGAAAGGCAAGGACAAGGAAACGACGTATTTCCAATGCTACATCATATTCTCACCAGTTGAATATTACGTATGCGGACTTAGCACCCAAGGTACACCGGTAATTACGTCGAATAGGTTTTTGGTTAGGTCTAACAATCAGTATCCTGATAATGTGTTTGATGTCTAATTTGGATGCGCCACTACCAACCAAAAAAGAAGCGACCACGGACGCAATCCACGAAGCTAGAGGAGCCACAGACAAAGGAGCCCGAAATCGTAATCCGGCTTTTGGATGAGGATGAAGGGGATGATCAAGTGTTGCAGCGGAGACCATTACCACGAGGAGATCAACGAGAATGCGAAATAAGCCACAGCATCAACTTCTGTACCACATACGACAGGTGATGGTACATCACTATCAGATCATAATACGACTACAGGACGAGTTCCACACAACCATGGAGTATGACGATTCTGTGCCATTCACTAGTACGAATCCTCCCGTAGTTCCGTCACCACTCAGTACACCACCAAACTACGACAGGTACATTACTCATATCATACCTCAGGTAGAACCTCCAGCGCAGCATGTACGGGAGTCCACAGTATGACATTCAGGACAAGAACCGAATTTGGCAGAACGACACCTGGACTATCTACCAAGAACGACAACGAATACGATAAGAGGAGCACCCGCAACAGCCCTATTCACCGATACAGCAGATGGGTCATCACGCTTCGGATCGACAGGAGCGCGATGTCTCGAGAAGTTCGAAGCGCACTCGTGACCAAACAGCTTCACCCGGACTGCCACCACAAGACCCACATAGGATACGACAATTGAAGGTCAGCTCACTCATCTTCGAATGTCTTTGATGGTATTACGCAGCAGATAGCACTTCAACGTGTGGAAGCTACTTTCAGTCAGCAGCTTCATGACCGTTGCAAACGCTTGACAAGCAGTATTCGGAGCAGTCCAATTCATACGCCATTGTATGATCAAAACAAGGTACTTATGGATACCGTGCATACATTAGTTGAGCAAGTCCGTAGTATCCATGAAAAGGTCAGCGACTTCAACCGGCCGCAACACCAACATCGGATGATGCGGACGAAGTACGGAAGTTACGTGAAGAAAATCTCAAGTTGAAGAGCTTCATCAGTTCTATGTGCGCACATGCGGGCACATCATAAGGTTGCATCGGGACGATGCACACTTCCAGTTTGGGGGGATGTTAGGAGCATAGTTAGACATTAGTAGAATTTCTTGTTATTTCATGGGCAATGTAAATGGGAAAATATCAAAAACAATATATATTATGGAAAACCGAGAGTGAAAAGGATATATCGGAGTACGAGTTACTGATGCCCACCGCAATACGGGGCAACACCGCAATACGGTAGAAGCGGAGTACGGCATTTATGGATAAGGATAAGGAGGAGTTATAGTAATCGAATGGATAAGGCTAGGAGGCAGTTATGGTAACTGCTAGTACGGGTATAAATAGGCCAGATAAGGACTAGAAGGGCATCCGAGTATACTGTTGTATTGTACTATGTGCCGTGAGCGGACATAATATAAGTTTCCTTTCTCTCTCAATACGTCTATCTCTTACTCATATTTTCTGTGATGTAGTATACTATTCTTGTTTTCCAGTACTATGACGGGATCCGTAGTACTGCTACCTGCTATACACCTTGCCATCCTTACCCTCTTTCCTGATGTTCTGATGTCTGATTACGTCTGTAATTCAATCCGACAGACCCTTAGTACGGGTTTATCGAAGTACGGAGAGTAGGAAATTATGGGTTTAACAACTTGGCTAACTAGGGGTATGAGTTCCTAAAGTGACAAGTTCCTAACACGAGTACTTTACCAAATAACATGGGGGTTTCCAGAGAGGGATTCCAGGGTTGGCATCTGGCAAGTTGCCTTCATGGCACTAGGTAAAACTCTGACAGCAACCATATGAATAGCTTTTGGCAAACATGGTTGCCAACTTGGATGTGTTAATCATCAATCTAGGTAGACATTATAGGTGTGTTATATATGTCCTAGGGTCCAACATGCCCAATAGTGAACCTGATTACACTGACCTACAATGTTTTGATTGATTCTACTTCTATGGCTTTTGACACTTATGTCATGAGCAAGAACATGCGTTGCCCACAAAGTCAACCGCAAGGTAAATCTTGAGCATTATGATGACCTTAAAAAGGTGGTCGTGATGCCACATATCCACCTCTATCATCGCAACAGGATGAGTAGGAGAAGCAGGCAATCCAAGTGAACCTTAGCCGTCACCAAGTACTAACTCAAAATGTTGAACCAAGATCACTAAACATGATACTAAAGCACATGATATACTCATTAAGTTGTTGCCATATTACATGCAAAGGTGAAAAACATCATCTGAATCCTCAACCTTACTAAACATCCTTTAAAATAATTAATTAGACATGTGTTGCCTACTGAATCTCTAATGCTAGTCCATTGTACCACTTGAGAGTTGCCCCTTGAAACTCCTAAAGTACATCTTCATTGCACAAATGATGATAATGAACAATTACATGAAAATAATATAATCAATAATAAATATATCTTATGGATCACCCCAAAATCTTTGTAGATAACCTCTTTAATATGTGGAGTTAGCAAAAGGTGAAATAGAAAATGCAAATGTAAAAAAAGACGATCCACCATTAAGGAGTTGATCTAAAAGCTTAGTTTGTGTCTCGACAATAACTACCATGACACAAAAGTTCGCCTCCATATCCACTACCATGAGGAAAAAAAATAAAAAGGGAAAAAATTGAAGCCCAACATGAAAGAGAATATAATTTACAACCAGAAGATGTTTTGTATGTAAGAGAAATTCTAATTATATAGTTGGGTCTCCTTGCACGTGGCACACATGATAGATGACACCGACACATGGGAGGTCACGTTACCACCCTTATGTCATTATGCATGTGCGATATTACATGCAATATATACACATGCATAATGTATGCTACTTTATTGTCATAGTTTTTACTATGACTCGACCTTTTTACTTTGGAGGTTAATTGTTGTTACATATTGTACTATGTTGGCGGACCCTAGATGCAGTGAGAAACAACGGGTAGTTCGGCCAACTGTCCTTAAATATTGTGAGAAACTCTAACGAAGGTAACACTTACTTTTTAGAAAACTCACCCTCGATTTTGACATCCCAGTTAAATGCGGGTTAGGAACACCTAGGGTTGACTTAACCCTACAGTTTCCCTAACCACATTCTAAATCCCACCCCCTTGGGTAGGGTTTAGGGGTAGGAGTTTAGGCTCATCTCAATTAACTAAGGGGCTAACATTTCGTGCCAACCCACTTACACATATAAGTAAAAGGGAAGAGGGGGGCAGGCTCCGTCACATAAATAAGGTAGAGTATGTAGGAGATGGTTCCTGGGTTCATGACTGAGTTCGTTATTCTTCTCATGGTGCAAGCACTAATTTGTTTCATCAAGGAACAACCCTTTTTTGTGCCACCTCAACTTCCAAACCATAGGGGAGCATCTCACCTTTGGGGTAGCATACCCTTAACGCTGGCAAATCCATGTCTGAGAGGTCTTGTCGGACTGCATGTTTCAAGAGTCAGGGATTGAGGCTTGTCTCCAACCTCCTCCTTCACGTCAAGCTAAGACTAACGCTCACAGCTAAACAAGGCACGTTCATGTTCTTGTCCAAGGACCTTGGCTAGTAGGTAAGGGATCATAGAGGGGTTCTAAAGTTGGCATTGAAAAGCAACATTTGTGGCACTTGGTGCAACTCTCAAATCTAAGGGGCTATGGCATGATAGCCTACATCTGGGAAATAGTGTCACATGAAGATGTGACAATGGGCTAGATGGCGCATAGTGCAACACCTAAGACACACTTTTTGAGGTTGTCTTATGGGGTTAATGCCGAGGGGTTGGATACTCTAGTAATTAGGTGTACTTGTGCTCACAATAGAGTGTTAAACCTTGGGCATCGACTCAAGGGATGTTAGGTCTCGTAACTAAGTGTGCTAATGGCACACTTGGTTAGGGCGTGTTCTCTTTGGGATCCAAGGTTGAACAACCTAGGAGCCCTTTTGTGAGACATTTGTGGGGTTGTGTACTTAGGGTTATCCAAACCTAGTCTTGGGGAGTTTACATAGCAAAACACTCGTGTTCATTTACGGTGCACACTTGTGTCTTCACTAAGTACTAGCCCTTGGACTAAGGTATAACTTGACCACTCAAACCCTTAAGTGTTAGTTGTGCTTCAAGGCACCCCTTGTCACTTTAATGGGGTTGGACTCCCCAATGAGGGTGATTTCTCAAGGGGTAAGTCACGATGCCTTGACTTTGTCACGAGGGTATGTGCAAGGCAAGGGTTGGGGCATGAGTCTATCTAGGTCTACTAGGACATGATCCTAAAGTTTACTCGAGCTACCCTCTAGGTTCGAGGGATGGTCATTCTAGAGTAGAACTCTGAGTCTTCTACCTAATTAAGCATTTGAGTCAGACTCTTGAGGTCATCTTGAAAGACTTGGCGTTGGTCACACAAGAAATTGATGCTGGAAGGCCACCTGGCAACCATGTGTTAGCCTCCGGGTTAAAACTCTAACAATTAGTATCAAAGCTTATTCTCTATGCTCAGTAGGATTGCCTAAAGTGTAGTGTGTTTTAGGGTTTAGTTAATTTTAAATTCTTGAAGTACTCTATCACTTTTGACTAACACATTTGAATTCTACATAAAGAGTTGGTCCTGAGGTCTATAACTCTTTAGAAAACACCTACTTCAAAAGTGGGTGTGGGTTATGGATTCCAATGTTGAGGGTAGCATTAGGAAGTCAACTTCTAAGTTGCATGCCAGTTTACTTTACCATACGGTTGTCCAGGTTACTTACTATACACTTTCACAAAGCGTGGCAAGCTGGTTTGTTCTGGCTTTCTTTAACGTGTTTGAATTTGAGATAACGCATGACTTGAAAATAGACAATATCCATTGAATTTTGGCTTATGTCAAGATTCAATATCGGGTTTGGAAATAGTGGTCAAACGGGGAAAGACTTATGTTCAAATGTGCGTCTTTGACTTCGAAAAATGAACATATTCAAACATAAGAATGAACAACATTCTAAGCAAAATGAGTTTTCATTATAGTGCATATTATTTTTGAGAATGTAACTCAAGAAGCAGAGACTATGGTGATGAACTTATAGTACAATAGAAAGTCGGATATAACATATCATGGATATGCTAAGTAGTTAGTTTGAAGATCCAATGTAATCAATGTATTAACCAATTTTCGTAATATTTTAATGACACTAGTTACAAGTAACATTAGGTAGAATAGTTTACTAAGTTCAAGTCACCTAATTTGAACATAAACAACTTGAAACCTTAGTTAGTTATAAGCGCGCACTCTGTATTCAAGTTAGTTAGCTCGACTAACTTGATTATGAAGTTGTTTCATGTGGGGTCATAAGAATGAGATAGAATAATAGCTTTTGGTAGTGGATAGATTTAATGCTATATTCCTATCAGTGTAATTTTGAGGTAGATGGCACGATCTACCAGAAACAAGAATGTTGGAAACATACGTTTACATTTTCAGCTTGTTTTTAGTAATGAAGAACTTGCATAGTGAAGGCGTTCGGCGCACACTTGTGTATTTTCATTGTTAATTATTTGATCTTGAAATGTAACATTATTTGCAATGTGGGGATAAGCTCTTGAACAAGGGTGATTTCTTGGTTAAGAAGAGCATAATTTAGGGTTCTTCACTTTACTTATTGACTAAGTAAGGAAACTTGTTAAGTTTGATAGCTTATGTTGGGAACTATTATTGAACCAGTAACAATTGGATTTCCATTGGGGGTTTAAGTGCATGTGCCTCCTTAGAAAGTTGGTATCCGGTGGGATTTAAAAGTTAGTGTTGGTTTTCGATATCAACTTCATCTTAAAGTGGAATACAGTTATTTGGAAAAGTCAGTTTCTTGACTCGGGATCATGACTTTTCTTAACTCAAGGGTTGGTGGTGTTCCTTGAGTTTAGTTCAATATTTGTGTAAGTACGATATTAAGTGGCGACGAGATTAGCTCAAGAAGTTAATGTCATTTCTTGAAGATCATGATTCATGATTCCTAATGTATAATCCAATATCCAGTTCGAGAATATGAGGTTTCCTATCATTTCATCCATTGATATGTATACTGGATTTTGAAAGTATTTGTGACAATCTTTATAAGATTGATTATAAATTACTTGGCAAAGTATGGTATGATATCTTTTGAATATTGAGTTTAGAGCGCTCAATATTAAGACTTAGTTATGATCACATATGAGATGGCCATAATCATGAAATATACAGACTCAAGCAGATATAAGTTTGACAGTTTGGTAGGGCAGTACCTTAGTGTTATAACTTAAAAAGTGTTTTTAAGTTAGTTGAATACATTGCTTGAAGAGCAATGTGGTACTTTGTGGATTGCTAGATGTCCATAATGAATAGTGTATCTTAATTCAACATATTAAACTAGATATCTTATTTATGTTTGGAGAGATATGTTGAATTATGAGACATGATTCAAACATGAAGTTAGTGTAGCGCTTTGGTGTCATGATGACATTAGTGTGGAAGATAATATCTTACTAAACTAATTAGATGAATCGAATATTAATACATGATTTCTCTTAGTCTCTGAACAGTTCCTCGAAATATTGAAGTAACATTATGTTTCTGTCTCAAACTGAAGCTTGATTCATATTAATTAAGTCCATGCCCATATTAACATTTTGATAAATTGATGTCAAGCCACGATTCACAATCCAAAGAGTAAGGAGGCTTGACTCAAGAGCAAGACAAGAACTAGGAACAAAACGAAAACAGGAAGTAAGGAGCAAGACAAGAACAAGACAAGAATAATCGTAGAATGATTGGTGTTGATAATAACTGATTATACAACAATTAGGTCGGAACTTTTATGCTCACAACTCCAAGAGCTAATCTAGGCATGAGCTAAAAATACTCCAAGAGCTAATCTAGTCATAAGCTAAAACTAATGTCCTATATCTTGTAGGCATATCCTCCTGTATCCTACATCCTATATCATGTATCTTATATCGGGTCATGACAGCACTGTCAAGCCACGATCCAGGAACAAGGAAGAGAGCAGGATTCCAATAACAAGAAGGCTTGACTCTGGAGCAGGACAAGGAGCAGGACAGGAACTAGGAACTCAAGAGCAAGACAAGGCGCAAGACAAGATCCAGGAGCAAGACAGGAACAAGATAGGATCCAGGAGCAAGACAGGAAGGCGCAAGACAGGATCCAGGAGCAAGACATGAACATGACAGAATTTGGGAGCAAAATAAGAGCAGGACAGGAACCAGGAACAAGACAAGAGCAGGAGGCAAGGACCAAGACTCGAACAAGAAAAGAACAAGAATGATCGTAGAATGACTGGTGTTGATAGTAACTGATTGTACACAATTAGGTCGAAGCTTTTATGTTCACAACTCCAAGAGCAAATCTAGGTATGAGTGCTAAAAGTGGTTGCATGCATTTAAAAGTGGCTATATTCATGCAGAGGCTAAAACGAGTCCACATGTCCCTTATCCTCTAGACATATCCTGTAACATATCCTGTAGGCATATCATGTAGGAATATCCTGTAGGTATATCCTATAGGAATATCCTGCAGGCATATCATGTATCCCATATCCTGTATCCGAAATCTTGTATCCTGTATCGGGTCGTGACAACACCTCTTCCTTAAGGATGAGTTCCACGAGTATTGGGACCTAGTTTAGCAGGATAATGCCGATGGAAGGCAGCAACTTTGGAAGAAGCATGGAGTAAGTTGGATGCAGGTTCCCAAGTGCGATCGGTACGTAAATAATCTTTCCAATTCACCAGGTATTGAAGTTGGCGGCGATGAAGATGAGAATCAAGGATGGTTGCAACTTCGTACTCAGGTTCATCGTCAATGACCACAGGAGGGGAGGAGAAGAAGCACGACCAAGAAGAGAAGAAGGATGATATGGCTCCAACAAAAAAGTGTGAAACACAGGATGAAGTTTCATCGTAGATGGTAACTCGAGTCGGAAAGTTACAGGATTGACCTTCGCCGCAATCCTGTAAGGGCCCAATTGTTGAAAATCCAACTTAGAAGAAGGCATGTTGGTGTGAATATGTTGATGAAGAAGCCACACGAGATCACTAATCTTGTATGCAGGTGCCGGCTGATGATGAGTATCAGCATGATGCTTGTACCATTCTTGTGCCTGCTGAAAATGAACCTAGAGATCATCCTATACTTGACGAAGATGCTGGAGACGATCCTATACTACAGGAGCGGAAGAGGGAGAAGCAGGAGGAGCAAAGTCAAAACGTGGATGGTAGCCTGTAAGAGCAAAGAAAGGTGTCTGGCTTGTAGATGCATGAACAGAGTTGTTGTAGGCAAACTCCGCCATTGGAAGAAGGTCCAACTAGTTGTCTTGTTGATAACTGATGAAGCAGCGAAGATATTGCTCCAAGGTCTGAATCGTGCATTCGGACTGCCCATCAGTTTGTGAATGATATCCTGAAGAAAGATCCGTTTTCACTTGTAAACTTCGGAGAAGCTCTCGCCAAAACTTGGACATGAATTGTGGGCCTCGATTAGAAACAATGCTCTTATGAAGACCATGATGTCGGAACACTTCACGGATCACTAACTTCATCGTTGTCTGTCCTGTAGCCATCTTGTTGTAGGGTAGGAAATGAGCATGTTTGGTGAAACGGTCAACCACCACAAAAACTGCATCGAATCCACGAGAAGGAGGAAGATCTGTGAGGAAATCCATAGAAATGGATCTCCAAGGAGCAGAAGGAACAGGAAGAGGACGAAGAAGACCAGAGGGTGCATGACGAGGCATCTTCGACATGTTACAGGTGTCACAACTCTCATATAAATCTTTCCACAAAACCTCGCAACCCAGGCCACCAATAGTTACAAATCATTAACTCCACTGTCTTGGCCACACCAAAATGTCTTGTAGCTGGGGTATCATGACAATCTTGTACCACACGAGTCCTGTAAACACCAATAGGAAGGTATAGGAGACCTTCCCGGTATAGGAGTCCATCCTATATAGCAAACAACTTGTAGTTTGAACGGGAACTAGAGGAAGAGGAATTTGCGATGTCAGGATTAATGTGTGAGAACACATTCTTTGCCAAGTCGTCTATAGCCAACTGTGAATAGATATCATGTAGAAGTGTTGAATTTGCTGGAGCCTGATGAACATGTAGTGCCACAAGCCAGAATCGATCAGGACCCAATAACACTTGCCTTTGACAGTCATATGCAGGATTGCCTGGGGTCGGTGCAAGGTAAGAGCGTCTAGACAATGCGTCCACCTTGCCATTTTGAAAACTGGGCCTGTAAACGATGACAAAATCAAAATGTGATAGGAATTCCGCCCATTTAACCTATCGTCGACTGAGAACTCGAGTTGTTTGAAAAAACTTTAGGTTCTTGTGATCCGTAAGGATTTGTACATGATGCACAGCACCTTCCAGGAAGTGCCACCACTCCTCGAATGAATCCATAATGGCCTTGAGTTCCTTGTCATGAATCTCGTAATTGATCTCCATCGAAAGAAACTTACGAGAGTGAAAGGCTACAGGATGGAATAACTTGTCTTTTGCAATTTGTGATAGGATAGAACCTACCATAAAATCCGAAGCATCTGCTTCAACGAAGAAGGGACGGGAAGGATTAGGATGTGCTAGGATCGGAGCTGTTGTGAAGGCGTTCTTGAGTGAAGGTGTTCGTGATCAAAGTCTATCCCTGCTCTACTAAGGATGTTTCTGTTCCTCCTGCCTTACCAAAGCAGTATGCCGATTTCGTAGACGTCTTCGACAAAAAGAAAGCTTCTGCCTTGCCACCGCACCGTGATACGACTGTCCTATCGATCTCGTTGAGGGTAACCAGCCGTCCTCCGGTCCCATTTACAGTCTCTCACCAACATAGTTGGAGACATTGAGGAAATACATTGAGGAGAATCTTGTCACCGGATTTATTCGTCATTGCGATCACCGGCTGGTGCTCCAGTATTCTTTGTTTCCAAGAAGGATGGAAGTCTCCGGCTCGTGGTGGACTACGAGATCTGAATAAGGTCACCATTCCAAACAAGTATCCTCTCCCGCTCGTCTCGACATGCTCGAACGTCTTTCTGGTGCCGGTACTTCACAAAGATCGATTTAAGAGGAGCGTACAATCTCATCCGAATTCGAGAAGGGGACGAGTGGAAAACAGCTTTCGTACACGCTACGACATTTCGAGTACGTAGTAATGCCGTTCGGCCTGACAAATGCACCTGCTGTGTTCCAGCACATGGCTAACGATATTTTCGGGACTTCTTGGATTTGTTTGTCATCATGTACCTAGACGACATCCTGATATTTTCCAAGACTCGAGAAGAACACGAACGGCATGTACGGTTAGTCTTGGAGAGGCTCGGAAGCACCACTTGTTTGCCAAGTTGGAGAAGTGCTCTTTCAGTCAGCAGTCTGTCGAGTTCCTGGGGTACATCATTTCAGCTGAAGGTGTTCACATGGATCCTGCAAAAGTCCGGACTGTATTGGAGTGGGAGAGACCATCAAATATTCGTGATGTTCGATGTTTCCTCGGGTTTGCGAACTTCTATCAACGTTTTCGTTGGGATTTCTCCAAGATTGCATTGCCATTGACGAAGTTGACTGGCAAGGATGTTCCATTTGTCTGGTCCTCTGAGGCTGAGGAGGCGTTCGAGTTCCTAAAGAAGGCGTTCACCTCGGCACCTGTTCTTATCCATCCTGACCCTGCGAAGCCATATTTGTGGAAGCTGATGCCTCTGACTTCGCCATTGGTGGAGTGTTGTCCCAGGAAGGTCCAGATCATCTTCTCCATCCCATTGCTTTCCATTCCCGCAAGTTCACTGCACCTGAGATCAACTACGATGTCTACAACAAGGAGCTGCTGGCGATCGTCGATGCCTTTGAGGAGTGGCGCAGATTCCTTGAAGGTTCCCCGCATGTGGTTAAGGTGTATTGTGATCACAAGAACCTCCAGTACTGGGCAACACGAGTTCTCAATCGACGTCAGGCGCGATGGGCACAGTCTTTGTCCCGGTTCCGATACGTGATTATTCATCGTCCCGGTCGTCTAAATGGCAAAGCAGATGCCTTATCTCGTCGCAGTTACCTAGCTCCAGTACCAGGTGAAATCCGATTTGATCAACAAGAACAAGTCATCCTGAGCTCCGACCAGTTGTTGGTAAACGCGCTTTCCCGTTCTTCTGCTCCAGTTGACACTTCGTTTTTGGATCTAATCCGAGAAAATCTCCCTCAAGACGAGTTTGCTCGTGATGTCCTTGCACATGTTCGACGAGTTCAGCCATTGTCTTCAGGGTCACAACTACGAGATTATGCTGCTTTCCATCTTCATAATGGGTTGCTGTACCACCACATCCAAATCTATGTTCCGGACGGAGAACTGAGGTTGCGAGCTGTCCAACACTGCCATGACAACACAACTGCAGGACATTTTGGCATTCGGAAGACGATCGAGCTGGTACAACGGGTGTTCTGGTGGCCTCGGCTTCGCGTGTATGTTGAGAGATTTGTGCGATCTTGTGACACGTGCCAGCGTACAAAGCTTCCTCGTCATCGACCGGTTGGACTACTACAGCCTCTTCCTATTGCTCAGCGGCCATGGTCATCCATCACCATGGATTTCCTCACGATTTACCGCCTTCTAGAGGGTTTGATGCTGTCCTAGTCATTGTTGATCGTTCTCTAAGATGGCGCACTTTGTTCCTGCAACAAGACATTTGGGTCCTGATGCTGCAGATCTGGTGTACCGGAGGTGTTCCGTCTTCATGGTCTTCCTGATGAACTTGTCATTGATCGAGGTCCCCAGTTCACTTCGGCATTCTGGCGGAGATTCCTAGATTGGCTACGTATCACCGGAAGTTGTCTACTGCACATCATCCTGAAACAGATGGACAATCGGAGCGCACGATTAGACTCTGGAACAATATCTCCGGTGTTTCATTTCTCATCTGCAAGATGATTGGGTCGATCTCCTTCCTGCTGCCGAGTTCACGTACAACAACACGGCACACTCATCCATAGGTGTGTCGCCATTTTTCACGTTCTCTGGTGTTCATCCTCGCTGGTCTACAGCTTGCCCGTGGTTCCTGGCCTCACCACTGTTGCCGATGATCGTGTTGAGCATCTCCGACAGGTCCATGAAGAAGTGCAGCATCATCTTCAACGCGCTCGGGATTTGCAACAACAAGCTGCTGATCGTTCCCGTTCCTCTCCTCCAGCATTCACAATTGGTGACCAAGTGTGGCTCCTCCGGCATCATTGGCCAACCACACGTCCCTGTGACAAGCTGGACTATAACACTTGGGGCCATTTGCATCATCAAAAACTCTCTGATGTGACGTTTCGTCTCGAGCTTCCGCCAACCATCCGGATCATCCTGTGTTCCATGTTTCTTTGTTGGAGCCTTATCATGCTCCTTCTGAACCTGGCCGACTTCTTCCACCACCTCCTCCATTACAGTTGCTGGTGAACCTGAGTTCGAGGTTGCTGCAATTCTTGACTCCAAACTTGTTCGTGGTCAGCTTCACTATTTCGTGGACTGGATCAATTCTTGACTCCAAACTTGTTCACTCCAAACTTGTTCGTGGTCAGCTTCACTATTTCGTGGACTGGATCAATTCTTGACTCCAAACTGGATCAATTCTTGACTCCAAACTTGTTCACTCCAAACTTGTTCGTGGTCAGCTTCACTATTTCGTGGATCAATTCTTGACTCCAAACTTGTTCACTCCAAAACTCCAAACTTGTTCACTCCAAACTTGTTCGTGGTCAGCTTCACTATTTCGTGGACTGGATCAATTCTTGACTCCAAACTTGTTCGTGGTCAGCTTCACTATTTCATGGACTGGATCAATTCTTGTTCATGGTCAGCTTCACTATTTCGTGGATCAATTCTTGACTCCAAACTTGTTCACTCCAAACTTGTTCATGGTCAGCTTCACTATTTCGTGGATCAATTCTTGACTCCAAACTTATTCACTCCAAACTTGTTCGTGGTCAGCTTCACTATTTCGTGGACTGGATCAATTCTTGACTCCAAACTTGTTCACTCCAAACTTGTTCGTGGTCAGCTTCACTATTTCGTGGAAATAGTGGACTGGATCAATTCTTGACTCCAAACTTGTTCGTGGTCAGCTTCACGAAATTCACTATTTCGTGGACTGGATCAATTCTTGACTCCAAACTTGTTCGTGGTCACTTCACTATTTCGTGGACTGGATCAATTCTTGACTCCAAACTTCTTCACTCCAAACTTGTTCGTGGTCAGCTTCAATATTTCGTGAACTTGTTCGTGGTCAGCTTCACTTTTCGTGGACTGGATCAATTCTTGAAACTTCTCCAAACTTGTTCGTGGTCAGCTTCAATATTTCGTGAACTTGTTTCGTAGCTTCACTATTTCGTGGACTGGATCAATTCTTGACTCCAAACTTGTTCGTGGTCAGCTTCACTATTTCGTGAGCTTCACTATTTCGTGGACTGGATCAATTTTCTTGACTCCAAACTTGTTCGTGGTCAGCTTCACTATTTCGTGAGCTTCACTATTTCGTGAGCTTCACTATTTCATGGACTGGATCAATTCTTGACTCCAAACTTATTCGTGGTCAGCTTCACTATTTCGTGGACTGGATCGGTTATCCACCTGGCGAACGCACTGGATCAATTCTTGACTCCAAACTTGTTCGTGGTCAGCTTCACTATTTCATGGACTGGATCAATTCTTGACTCCAAACTTATTCGTGGTCAGCTTCACTATTTCGTGGACTGGATCGGTTATCCACCTGGCGAACGCACTGGATCAATTCTTGACTCCAAACTTGTTCGTGGTCAGCTTCACTATTTCGTGAGCTTCACTATTTCGTGAGCTTCACTATTTCATGGACTGGATCAATTCTTGACTCCAAACTTATTCGTGGTCAGCTTCACTATTTCGTGGACTGGATCGGTTATCCACCTGGCGAACGCACTGGATCAATTCTTGACTCCAAACTTGTTCGTGGTCAGCTTCACTATTTCATGGACTGGATCAATTCTTGACTCCAAACTTATTCGTGGTCAGCTTCACTATTCGTGGACTGGATCGGTTATCCACCTGGCGAACGCACTGGATCAATTCTTGACTCCAAACTTATTCGTGGACTGGATCGGTTATCCACCTGGCGAACGCACTGGATCAATTCTTGACTCCAAACTCCAAACTTGTTCGTGGTCAGCTTCACTATTTTATGGACTGGATCAATTCTTGACTCCAAACTTATTCGTGGTCAGCTTCACTATTTCGTGGACTGGATCGGTTATCCACCTGGCGAACGCACTGGATCAATTCTTGACTCCAAACTCCAAACTTGTTCGTGGTCAGCTTCACTATTTCATGGACTGGATCAATTCTTGACTCCAAACTTATTCGTGGTCAGCTTCACTATTTCGTGGACTGGATCGGTTATCCACCTGGCGAACGCACTGGATCAATTCTTGACTCCAAACTTATTCGTGGACTGGATCGGTTATCCACCTGGCGAACGCACTGGATCAATTCTTGACTCCAAACTTATTCGTGGTCAGCTTCACTATTTCGTGGACTGGATCGGTTATCCACCTGGCGAACGCACTGGATCAATTCTTGACTCCAAACTTATTCGTGGACTGGATCGGTTATCCACCTGGCGAACGCACTGGATCAATTCTTGACTCCAAACTTATTCGTGGTCAGCTTCACTATTTCGTGGACTGGATCGGTTATCCACCTGGCGAACGCACTTGGGAGATAGTGTAAGGATCATGAGTTATTTTTTGCCTTTCATAAGACTTGAACCCAAGACCTTTTGGCTAACACACACATGTGTTAACCAACTGGTCCGTATGATCCTGGATGCTGAACTACACCATCAACAGCAAGGCGTATATTCATACGCATGTTCCAGACCAATTGTGGACCACACATTCCAGACCAGTTGTGGATCACACATTCCAGACCAGTTGTGGACCATACAATCCTCAGGACCTCAAATATATAAACAGGGTTCCAGTTCCAGGTTTCTCAGAATCATTCAACACCAGTCTTCGGCCTTGTGTTTCATTTTGTATTCATTTCTTTTTTGAATACAATCTCCTCCTTTCAGCTCAAAGGTTCTGCCCTTGTTCTAAAGGTTCTGCCCTTTGCACAAGGTCGTGACATCCGCTAAGGTTTAGGCATCCGATAACGTAAGGAGAAAGTCCTTCACGTCATCCCTCAACCCAAAACAGAAGTGTTTGATCAATGCAGTCTTGTCTCATGGAATGTTTATGCAAAGTTGTTGAAATTCGGATGCATAGGTAGAAGTTGGTCAGAATCCTTGTGTGAGCTTCCTTAACTTCATGCATGCGGATCAAAAGCTTGATTTGATACAGGAAACCTTGGAAATCGGCACGATTGCCACTGAACTTATCTGGCATGCTAATCTTTGGTTTTGAAGAAGAGTTTGATGGAGAAGAAATCACAAATGCTTAAGAGAGAGCCTGCGCAGCAGCATTGGAGGATGCATCAGCAACTGCATGCGCCACATTGGCGGAACCTTGTAGATCTGTGACCACTTGGCGCAAAATGGCCAGCTCATGAAGCAACATTTGGTGCTCACGTTGAAATTGCTCAAAATCTACCATGATTTATGAAAAAAAAAAAGAAGAAAAACAAGGGAGAAGAACAAAAAAAAAAAGTAACTAGAAATCGGAGAGCTATGAAAGTAATTATTATCAAATTGTCAAGCCACGATCCAAGAGTAAGGAAGCTTGACTTAGGAGCAGGACAAGGACTAAGAACAAGACAAGAGCAGAACAGGAACTAGGAACAAGACGAGAACATGAAGCAAAGAGCAAAACAAGACAAGACGAATGATCATAAAAAGACTGGTGTTAATAGTAACTGATTGTACAACAATTAGGTCAGAGCTTTTATGCTCATAACTCCAAGAGCTAATCTAGGCATGAGCTAAAAATATACTCCAAGAGCTAATCTAGTCATGAGCTAAAAATGGTGTCCGTTATCCTATAGGTATATCCTATAGGCATATCCTGTATCCCATATCATGTATCCTGTATCTTGTATCAGGTCCTATAAGCATATCCTATATCCTGTATCGGGTCCTATAGGTAGATCCTATATCCTGTATCCTATATCAAGTCCTGTAAGCATATCATGTATCCTGTATCCTGTATCGAGTCCTGTAGGCATATCATGTATCCTGTATCGGGTCATGACAGGAACAAGATGAGAACAGGAAGCAAGAAGCAAGACAAGAACAAGACAAGAATGATCGTAAAATGACTGGTATTGATAGTAACTGATTGTACAACAATTAGGTCGAGGCTTTTATGCTCACAACTCCAAGAGCTAATCTAGGCATGAACTAAAATATACTCCAAGAGCTAATCTAGTCATGAGCTAAAAATAATGTCCTATATTCTGTAGGCATATCCTATAGGTATATCCTATAAGCATATCCTGTATCCCGTATCCTAAGGTTATATCTACTAATGTGATAACTAGTTAATGAACTTTAGATTTGAACGTTAAAATGATTGAAATCAGTTTGAGAGTTGGAAAAAGATATAATGTTATAGCGGTATGTAGTATTACAGGTTTAGGGAGACTCTTATCGTGAAAACTAAGTTTTAAAATTTGGTATTTTGAACTTAATGAGATAAAGAGTTAGGAATTATTGAACGGCATCTAATATGATGTGCTTTTGGAGTGTCAATTAAGACACATGCTATCTAAAGATTGCTAGAGATGGGTTGAATTTCTTGGTTTTCACATTGGTTTGTAAGAAATGTATGTTAGCTTATTTGTCCCTGAATTGGTTAGTGTTATGAAAGAGTACAAGGTTGGTTGCGAAAAGTGAATATTAGTGCTATAACACTTGGTAAGTAGATTTGACCTGAATTTGATTCCCATTAGAAATGAAGTTATGTCAATGAAATATTAAGTGGATGGGATAATTTCAAATTGGTGGGACCTTGTCATATACATGTGTACAGCCATGCGCCTTTAGGATTGCCTATAGCTAGATTGACATGTTTACAAAGAACAAGGTTTCGAGAATAATACTCTAGTATCAAAAAGAGCTTATGTAAAGGGGTAATGAGAAACACCGAGGGGTGTAGAAATGTGAGGCTATAATATCATAACATGTGGAAATGTGGAACCATTAGAAAATTAAAGAAATGCAAAGGCATTTGGTCTTTGAGATTAACTTAGAGTGCTTGTTATATGCTAAATGATAGAGGTCGTCAACAATGTTTAATATTAAGGAATAAAGCAAGCCTTTATTTTTGTTAACCAAGGAATACTAATTAGAAGCCTCCAATATAAATTATAATTAAGTAAAGAAATTAACCATTGTGTGGGTTACATTAGATAATAAACTTTGTATATGTACAAAAGGTCTTCAAGTAACTTCATGTCATAAGTGGTGCCTCTAGCTGCTAAGTTTATGACTCAATGAACGATGATTATGAAGTATTTGGTTTCATGTAATGCAAGGGGGTAATGAAAATTATGTGAACTTTTGACTGACTCCGCATAAAGTGATAAGTGATATGAGACATACCTTTCTAAAAAACTAGGACCTTTCTTGTCTCATACCCTAAGCTGGTGTATGAGACAAGAAAGGTATGTTAGCATATGAGACATTACTTAGGGTTATCCAAACCTAGTCTTGGGGAGTTAGCTTAGCAAAACACTTGTGTTCGCCTATGGTGCACACTTGTGTCTTCACTAAATACTAGCCCTTGGACTAATGTATAACTTGACCACTCAAACCCTTAGGGGTTAGTCATGGTTCAAGGCACCCTAATGGGGTTGTACTCCCTGCTGAGGGTGATTCCTCAAGGGGTAAGTCACGATGTCTTGGCTTTGTTACAGAGTTATGTGCAAGGCATGTCTCCTTAGCAGGGTTGGGGCATGAGTCTATCTAGGTTTTTTGCTTAATTATGCATTTAAGTCAGACTCTTGGGATCATTTACTCACATAGGGAATTAATGCCGGAATGCCACCTAGTGGCCAAGTGTTGCCAAGTGTTAGCGTTCGAGTTAAAACTCTAACATTTACAATATGTGTGTGTACATTTTATTTGATATTATCAAATTTAAATATGACCCAATGATATTTCAAAAATACTATGGTATATTTAAGTTAAAAAAGTTGATCCAATGTCTTACATCAAGACTTTAGATTTAATAATTTAGTTGAATTACATATCAAGGATGTAAAGAAGAATTCACTTATTCAATATAGGTCTATTATGGGTTGAATAACTTTTTTTAACGCTTTAGATTTGGCACGCAACAACAAATATATTAGTATATCCAATCAGATTATATTTCACTTATAATTTCAAATTTAGAAAGAGATTATATATTTTTCTATCTATAAACTATAAATGGTATTTACATATATATGAAATTCTATATATAATATATTATATTTAATTATATATTTAAGTATGTAATAATATTAAACTTAGTAATGTGATTTTTAATATATATAATTGATATATATAAAAAAATACATTACTAATTTTAAGATTAAAATGTAAAGTTTTGTAATGAGTTTTTATTTTTATATAAAAAATTTAAACTTACATTTAAATTTTAAAATTATTATGATTGTCATAATGAATTTATTGTTGTTGATATATTAATATATAATTTGTTCAATTTAACTTTTTTACCCTATTCTATGCCCTACATATGTAATTGTATAAATTCCTTAAGAATATATAAATATGTTTTTTCAAACCATATTAAAATATTATTCTATTTTTCTAAAAAGTAATTTAAAAACTCAACTTGGCATACTATAAAGGAGTCCCCACAACAAAGGAGGTTAGGGATTAGAATATATTAAAATCTTTACCTTTAGTATATTGAAAAATTACTTGTTTTAAAGGGTTTGACTCTTAAGAAATCCATGCCCTTCAAGTTTTCAAAGGAAAAAACAAAGAAAAGTTAAATGAGGGAGAGGGGTCATTTAGCCTCCATTAATGACACTGTGACATATCTTTTCGGCGACATTGCATTGCCTACTATCTTATTCATGCCCTAATTTTATATATATTTATTATTTTTTAATAATTTTTATAATAACAAAATTCATTTTAACAATTAAAAATATAAGAAATTTTTTGATGCACATTATTTAAATCATGAATACTATACATCTTTTAACTAATTTTTATAACAACAAAATTCATTTTAAATATTAAAAATGTAATAGCAATTAACTACACACATATTATTGCTATAAATATTTTAAATATACTTGAAATAAATAATGTTAACTTTAATGTAGATATATTAAGGTAACTTGAATATAAAAGTTAAATATAGATACATTAAGTTATCTTAATATAAAAGTTAACTATAAATATATTAAATTAATTTGAAATAAATAATATTAACTTAAATATAAATATTAATTATTCATAATATATTCAAAACCATTACCTTTAATATTTTTATTATGATTATTTAAACTTTAATACAATTCAAATAAAAGGTTAATACAAATGTAAAACCTTTAACTTTTTTTTTAAAGGACTGTTGATGTAAATCAAATTCACTTTTATTTTGAATTGATGTGATTTAAATAAAAGTAAGAGCAAGTGTAAAATGATATTGAGATGTTAATAAGATGATTTAGATTGTATTTCAAGTTTAAAATTAAATTTTAATATATAATACAATGGTAATTATAAAAACAATTAGAATATTTTAATAATATATTATGATTTAAGGGGATAGAATTTAGATGATGCAATATTTAAGGACATAATAGCGTATTTACTTACATTTTTGTTAAATAATACATATTAAATAAAAGTTTATGAGTTAAGGACAAACAAATCTCTAATAAAAACTTTCTTTCACTTTTTTCTTTTTTCTTTTTAGAAAAGATATATATTTATTGTCCATTATTACAAAAGAGGATTTATATTTCAAACTGATCAAAAGAAAAAACTTGATAATAATTTTTTTTATAGAATCTAAAACTTCAATTATGATTAAGATGACATATTATAATTAGATCTAAATATTTTAAATAAAAAAAGTTATCTAATATTTTGAATTATCTATCGGTGTGTTAGTAATCTTTTAAATAAAAAATATGAATAAAACAATCGTTCAAATTTTTATTACTTATTTATATAAATTAAACATTTTAAAAATAATGTGTCTTAAACTTGTATCAAACTACGATCGTGCAATTTTTTTTATTACTTATTTGGCGCAAATTAAACAATTTAAAACTAATTGTATCAAACTATATACTATACACAATTTTTTAAATTTTGTTGACTTATGTTGAATATCTTGAATACTTGCGTATTACAGTAGTAACTTTTTTATAACATGTTTGAATTTTGTACATGAATGTTATAACAATAATTTATGACCATATAATATTAATTATTTCTATATAAGAAGAATATACCACATTTCTCAAAAAATTATTTAAAAAATATACTCTGTAGGAGTTTCAGCCTGTGTTGTATCAATGGCAACGGCAGCAGTGTGTCCAGCGATAATACTCAATCGGAATTCAGCCAGGCATTTGCAACACAAGCAATTCGTCGACATAAAACAATACGGTACGCAAATACTAAGAATTAGGGGCAATAGAAAACGTATACAACGAGCAGCAGCCCAAATACGTGAAGAAGAAAAACAACCCACATCCCAAATCCCACAAGGTATGTGAAATCGAATAATATAATTAATATCATCATTTTAGTTATTTACTAACATTTGCAATGTTAAAAAATGATTATAGGATATAACGAATCAAATAAATGAGCCTATGTTCATTGAGTAATAATATATAACTACTATACAAGTGGGAAATATTTTTATTTGTATACAGTTAATCTACTAGAAGCTAGTTCAACAAGTGATGATGTAGGATGGCTTCCAGTGCTGCCTCATGTACTCACAGCTGCCATGGCAAACTTCATGTTTGGTTATCACATAGGGTAAGCGTATGTGTGCTGGATGTTTTTTGTTATAAAGTGTTAAAGAAGATGGATATTCCATAAACTTATCAATTTTTTAGTAGTGTTACCAATCAATAAAATCAAAATAAAGTTTACTAATTCTATAATACAGTGTTATTAATGGACCACTGGAGTCCATTGCAAAAGAGCTAGGTTTCAACGGGGATACCATAATGCAGGGATTTGTAGTTAGTATATTCATTGTTGGTGCTTTTGTTGGAAGTATAAGTGGGGGAGTTTTATCTGACAAGATTGGTCGCCGAAGAACCTTTCAGCTTGATATGATCCCCCTTGTCATAGGACCAGCAATCAGGTGTGAGTGCGTGTGCGTGCGTGCGTTTAGTTATAGTTTTCTATGCTGAGTTTTATGCAGTGCTAATGCACACTCAGTGAATGAGATGTTAATTGGAAGGGCATTAGTTGGACTCGGCATTGGTGTCAATACCTCTTTGGTTCCCCTATACATTTCAGAGGTTTGTTTGTTATATATATAAGTACATATATATACCTCACACGATAGTTTGTTTATGTACATCTAACAGGTATCTCCAACGAAATATAGAGGTGCATTATGCAGTTTGTGCCAGATTGGGACGTGTATCGGGATCATAGTTTCATTACTTGCTGGAATTCCTGCACAAACTGATCCTCATTGGTATTGATATTTTCATTATGCATGTTAATTTAGATATCATTGAAATATATTTATATGTATAAGATTAAGTTTTACATTTTTTCAGGTGGAGGGAAATGTTTTGGATTGCTTCTGTACCTGCTGGTTTGCTTATTATCGCAATGCAGTTTGCTGTTGAAAGTCCTCGCTGGCTTGCAAAGGTAAGTTGCATAATTATGTATATACACGTACAACACCACGTATACGTGTATGTGTGTGTATATTTATGATGACTAGACAGAATGGACGATGGGAAGAAGCAGTCTCAACTATAAAACAATTATGGGGAGGAGCTGAAGTTAAAAAAGCACTAGATGAACTGAAGAATGCTAGCGGTGGAGAGGGTGAACAAGAACAAGCTTCATGGGGAGAGCTTCTCCTTGAGAAGAACAGAAAAGGTTTTTATTTATCTCTTATTTATATTTTAATATTATGTTATTAATTTTAGCTTATCACATTTTAATATTGTGTATGTGCAGTTGCACTTATAGGAGGAACTCTATACTTTTTGCAACAGTTTGCAGGCATTAATGGTGTGCTTTACTTCTCATCCTCAACCTTCCATGATGCCGGTGTTAGTGATAACATGACGGCAAGTGTGGCTGTTGGTGTTGTCAACTTTGTTGGTATGTGTATATAGAACAGTGTGTGTGTGTGTGTGTGTGTGAGAGAGAGAGAGAGAGAGAGAGAGAGAGAGAGAGAAAATCTGTGTATGGACACGCATATATGTATATGTAACATCACACAAGACATGTTTTAGGTGCACTTGTTGCTTCAGCTCTGATGGATAAAGAAGGTAGAAGAAAGCTCTTAATGACTAGCTACACCGGCATGGTAACATCTTGGTTGAAGCTTTAAAAGAATGTTAATTAGTAGATGATTAAGTAAATTAATCAAATTACACTATATTAAAACTAGGTATATGCGAAGATGAAGCTTTATTTAATTATTTTTTTTCTTTTCATTTTTTTAATTAGCTAACTAACTCATCTTTATTTTTCAGGCCATTTCGATGGCTATTCTCGTGATAGCGTTGAACTCGCCAGATGATTCCACAGCACACGTCTTCTCAGTGATTGGAACACTGACGTGAGTATAGCAACTTTCATACTTTGTTGCTTTCGATACTTTCTCCAATATTTTATTCATATAACTTCATGCTTTTTAATATATTTTTTGGTAAACATTATCAGGTACATGTTTACCTTTGCTTTGGGAGCAGGCCCGGTAACCGGCATTATCATACCTGAGCTTTGTACCACAAGAACCAGGGCAAAGATAATGGCTTTCAGTCTATGTGTGCACTGGGTACGAACTCGTGTGTGTGAGCGTGCGCGTGCGTGTACTCTTTAATATAGACTATATATAGGGATTACTTATCACTACTAGACTGCACGCATTGCATATAGGTCATATTATACGGTAGATCGCACTATTTTACAGCCAATAACAAAACACATATATGATTTTATATGGTTAACATACTTTTTTGATGCTGTCTATAGTCCCGTACAAAATTATATGATAGTACTGTTTTTTACTCTACTTACGATCATATACGTTATTATACACACAAGTACACACTTACACACACATTTTATGGTTTCGTTTTTTAATCGATATCAAACAGGTGTCAAACTTCCTTATAGGACTTTTCTTCCTGGATATGGTGCAGAAATTCGGCTTACCAGCAGTATACACCAGTTTTGGAGCTGTCTCTTTAATCACAGTTGCATTCTCAAACAGTTTCATTATTGAGACTAAAGGCAAGTCCCTTGAAGAAATACAGCTTCTAATCAACCCAGAACAATAACTTGTCTTATACTATGTAATATATATAGATAATGATTTCATTAATCTGTACGTGCGTGCGTGCGTGCGCGTGTGTGTGTTGGGAGTGTTTAGAGTACGTAATATGCAAGTTAAAGATATTGTCCTGTCACTTAATGTCTCAAGGCGGAATAAAGCTATGGCAGGATTGTCCATGCTGAAAGAAAACAACTTTGGGATAGATATGTACCTATGCATGCATGACAATTTGTTTGTATAGGTACCCACTATTATTAAAAAAAATAAAAGGTACGGACCTAAACTGCAAATTAAACTAAATATTTAAATAAAAAAAATGTATGCATATTGAGTTACCAATAAGAACTTAAAGTCTGGTGTGGGCATACTACCAATGAACCTTTAAAAGTTTGAAAGTCACCGACAAATCAATTTCGCATGAGTATGTACTAATTTACATTTAATATTATATATTCAATTAATATATATTATATAACATATTTCTCATAATAGTATAGTTTAATATGAGTAATTATTTCCCATCTATTAATTTTTGCGTTTTAATTAAATTCACTTTAAGGTTGTACAAGTCTCCATTGCTGGTTACATGAATATGACATTATTATTCTCTTGCATATGTAGTCAATTGCGTACACTAGAAGTTCTAAAATTTCATGTATGCCCCTCTTGAATGTTTTTAAGTTTACTAAAATTTCATTATATTTTTAATTTGAATAAAGTAAATATATTTAATTTGTAGCAGATTTGGAATGAAACAGGAGTTATTAAGTGGGCATCGATAAAGTATTACAATAGCAAATGTTAGTAAATGCCATAAACTTTTAAATAGCTATATTATATAAAGACATATGGTATGTTTTGGAGTTAAATACCTAAACTTCTTGTATAATTATTATAAATATACTCTAATTTTAGATTTTTGAAAGTTATATAAGACAGTAAATTTCTTCTTACATGTCTCTATTTTAGGTGATGTATTTATTTCGTATAGCACTAGCTGAGTGGGAAAAGATGGCTGCAAACTTGTTGTTCACTCCTATCACATTCCATTGTCTTAATTAATAGAGTGTGACAAACTGCTACCGTATGGGACCCTCTCCGTATAATGCAAAGTCGCAAACTATATGTAAACTTTCTGACTATGAACCACAACCAACATTGTGCAATTCCCAGATAGAGACTTGAGGGCTCTACTGTTTCATATTAGAATAATATATAAGGATACATATTAAGTTATTAAACACTGTATTCATGCAGTCATCCATAATCCAAGGATAATATATACTATATTAAACAATGAATTCATGCAGTTTAGGAGATTTGCACTTGTCTAACGTTAAACTCATAAATATCAAATTGCGGCACCCCAACAAGAATCCCCAACACGGAGTGGCAGCTTTCTTACACAGTTCCAGGGGTATATTCCAGGGGGCGATGGGATATACTACGAAGCTCTCTAGAATCTGAGCTTCAAAAAGCTTGGAATAACATCTAAGAGTACCGTTTTTCCCCGATGTGTCTTGAAACTTTTGTAAAGGGATAACATATGCTTCTTTTTCTTCTTTTTCTTTTTCTTTTGTAGGTGGATCGATTGAGATCCATGTTGTTTTCTATTCGCTGCCGCTAATAGGTGGTTCCACAAAAGATTTCTATCCAGAAGCATATAAGAAACTATGTGGTGCTATAAAAGCAGCCATGCCCACCAGCAAGAAGAAGAAGAAGAAGCCAATAATATCAATGCAGTCTCGGACATTGGAATCCCAGTCTCGACCGATTTCGACCTGTCCATCAATAACAGTGGCAATTATCAGGCACACAACAGAAAGAAAATGAGTCTTAAAGCCTCAATTCTCTTCAAATTGACGCTCTTCATAGGAATTGTGGTAATTATTGTTTTCTTTGCTCTCATTTCACATAACACATAGATACACACATCATAATTCTTCATCATTCTAGCATTTATGTTCTCTCAGAGCCACATGGTAGCAAGTCTGCTAATCCGTGCTTAGTCCATGACAATAATCACAAATTACAATACAAATAAACGAAGTACTTTCTTACGTGCACGTGTTGATACAGATCATATTTAGTATACGCATTCTGTACATATGCATGCGCATTTATACTTGTATATGTTTATATAATTCAAAGGCTTTTTTTCTTTTCTCATTTTCTAAAGTTCAACCACAAGCACATCCATGGGAACATATGTTATATACGTGTAATAATATGTTTCCGTATATATACAGTAACTAGATTTAAGCATTCTAGGTTGTCTCGTCTTCTGGAGTGTTAGCAGCCGTGTTGTGGTTCAAAACTCACCAGCAACTGGCGGATGAGATAGGCAGACGACTCGAAGCAGTGTCTGTGCTTCGAAAAGAGCAACTCAATGACTATATAAATGGGGAGATCGACAAGATGGTTCTTATTGCATCCAGAATACAGATTGTCAACAATTTAGCAAACAGGTAAGTTTAGTTTACAATATACATGTACACACTGAATGTACATATAAAGCAGTAAGCATTTACACACATTATATAACACCCATATAAAAATGTTTAGTAAACAGGTCAGGAGTCTCTCAAAGCACTGCCCAGTATGACTTGCAATCTGCAATCTCTGCAATTGCAGAGATTACTGGAGCTGCTGTGTACAACCGCTCTGGGGCCCTTCATTACACTACGAACAACCAGAGTTTTAGTCAGTTTAGCGAGTTCATCTCTCGTGAGGATTACAGAAAGGTCGAAGCTGGTCCTGTACAGATTGCATTTCCTAAGTTCCGGGATAAAATCTGGGAGTATAACATCTCCAAGGCAATCATGTTGGTAAGTGTTTCATGATTAAGGGTGGTAGCATGCATGATGGTTAAGGGCAGTTATGGTGAAGTCAGTTATGCATGGTCCATGTCTGAGTATGAATAACTAGCGGTTATGAATTATCAACATTGTCTTGCTTACACAGAATCAAACTATGATGGGAGTCTTGACTGCATGGATCAATGCAACCACTTTAAAGACTTTGATACATGATAGGACCGGGTTACAGAAGACAGGGGAGTTACTAGTGGGAGTTCCAGTGGGAAATAATACTGTTCATCTTTTGTTACCTCCTCAAACACACCCTTCTATTACGTCTGTTCCAATGAATGGTGCAATGGCTAGTGCTATAAATCATCAGACTGGCATTCACCGTGAGAAAGATTACCGAGGAGTTGAAGTTATATGTGCTTACAGACCTGTTGGCTACTCAAATTGGGGTAAGTTGTGTGTGTGTGTGTGTTTTACAACTTAACTTTCGGTTTGATGATCAGGATTGATCGCAAAGCTGGATATCAAGGAAGCATATGCTCCAATATCCAACATACAGATTGTTATTGTTGTCACCATTGTTGTTATTCTAGTTGTAGGCATAATAGCTTCTCTATGCCTTGCAAAGGTACATGTGTAGGCTTCTCTCTCACTCACACACACACACACACGATATATATAATGTGCTAATCTTTTGGTTGATACAGGTGTTTACAGCGCCAATAATTGAGCTAGGCAAAGTTGCAGCAGCGCTTGGGGGAGGGGACATGAGAGCCAGAGTGAAGAGTAACTCTGCATGGTTCCGAGATGAAATCCATGAGCTTCAAGGCATCTTCAATAGCATGGCTGATCAAATATCGGACCACCATTCAACACTTGAACAAAAGGTGTGCTTCCAGCGTGCGTGCATGTGTTATTAGAGGTGTTAAGTGATGTCTTTTAGGTTGCAGAGAGAACACGAGATCTTGCTCGAGCAAACGAGATCCTCGCAAGCGAGATTGAGGAAAGGAAAAGAATGGAGATGGAGTTGCAGAAAGCAAAAGATATAGCTGTAGCCGCGGATAAGGCCAAGTCGGAGTTTCTTGCGAATATGTCCCATGAGATCCGTACTCCACTTAATGGTATTATCAACTGCACGGAGCTTTGCTTGGATACCCAAATATCCACCGAGCAACAAGAATATTTAGAACTTGTACGTGCTTCATATACACTTATATCTGCGTATGTACATACACACAGGCACACCATAAACACATGTATAGCTTGGATGCCAAACATCCACAAGACAGATTTTATGTATCTGGAATTCACCAACAGCAAATGCAATACTTTGTAGTCATTTACACACATACATGTACATAATATACGGGTATGCGTACCCAGGCATGTTAATATATTCATGCATACAACATGTATGTATGCATGTATGCATACTTGATGTCTAAAGATAAACCAGACAACAAGAATGCTCCCTATCCTTGTGTGTGTGTATACATACTTTTATGTTTGCAAACATATAGCAGACATACACTATATGCCAAAACACAAACGCTGCGCGCGCACAACATGATAATAAAGAGTTTGCTCTCATGTTCTTCATTACCACAGGTACGTTTTTCAGCAAAGCACTTGCTACGAATAATCACGGATATATTAGACTTCAGTAAAATAGAAGCTGGGAAGCTGGCGATGGAAGACATACAGTTTTCATTGTATGATCAACTCGAACATGCGGTGTCTGTGCTTGCAGCTCGAGCACATAAGAAAGGCTTGGAGCTTGCATGGAGTGTTGATGCAGATGTCCCTGATCAAATAATCGGTGATCCTGGAAGACTATTCCAAGTATTTGTTAATCTCATTGGTAAGTTAACGTTCATCTTAATGATAAATTTTTCATATAATTACAATCTAACAGGTAATGGCATTAAGTTTACTGAGGAAGGAGAGGTTGTGGTTTTGGCAAAGGTGCATAACAAAGCCAAAGACACTGTGGAGTTGCTATTCTCTGTAAATGACACAGGAGTTGGAATTCCCAAAAACAAGCAATCCCTGCTATTTCAAGCTTTTTCTCAAGTAGATTCCTCCACTACAAGGTGTGTGTGTAACGAAAGTTAAGTTCTAACAAACATGTATAGCACTAATATAGGGGCATATCAACACTAGGGATGATTTGACCATGTAGTCTCCAAATGAACATATCACATGACTGTCGTTGTTATTGAAGGTTGTACGGTGGGACGGGGTTAGGGCTTGTTATCTCCTCCAAGCTCGCAACAGCAATGGGTGGAAGAATGTGGGTAGAAAGTGAAGGCAAAGGCAGCACATTCTACTTCACTGCTACATTTCATATACCTCCTGCATGTGTAGTTCCACCATCTCCACGAGTAGAGAGTCTCAAGGACACTCCTGTTCTTGTGGTGGACGATAACAAGACAAGTAGAGACATCCTCGTTCGTATGCTCAGGGTAAGTGTCTAAGCTTGTGTCATCTGTGTGTTTTCTCATCTTCTTTTTAGATGTGGAATATGGTGGTTGAATCTGCAAATGGAGTTGAGGAGGCATTGAGCACATTACAGGGAGCAGCTGCAGCAAATAAGCGGTTTAAGGTGCTGCTGCTGGACATGTGGTTAAAGGGGACAAACGCAACAGAGCTTGTAAAGCAGCTACAGGGAAATCCAAACCTGATCCAGAATGCATCCAGAGCAAGAACACAGAATGGGATAATCAAGCCTACACGCACCCTACATTTAAGTCGGATGAGCAATGGGGACGAGGTCGAGCCAGAATGCCCGCCAATACTCATTGAGAAACACTTCAAAAACGACTCCACAAGGCTCAAGGCACCTCCAGATTCTCCACCTCGAACAGATAATCCAGACACCGGCCAAGTTCTGTCAATTGTTATGCTTACGTCCTTGGATCATGCAGATGCAGCCAGGTAAATTATTTCCATCTCTCTTTGGGTATCTCTCTAATCTGTTCAGTTTGAAAGTAGGTGCAAGCAAATTGGTGTTGATATACACATCTCTAAACCTATAAAACGGGCTTTACTCATACGTGCTCTCAACACGGCCCTTGGAATTCCTGAAGATCAGGAAGTCATTAAGCAAGAACCGCAGGTAAACTGTATTTGTATACACACATTTAAGTTATAACTTGTCATCTCAGGAGAGGTCGCTGAAGCAAGTGCCAGAAGGAAAAACAAAATCACTTAAGATTCTTGTAGCCGAGGATAACGTGGTTAACCAGCGGGTTGCAATGACATTATTACAAAAATGGGGACACTCTACTGTGCTTGCTTGTAATGGTGAGGAGGCTGTTGAAAAATCTTCAGAAGAAGACTTTGATCTTGTCCTAATGGATGTAAGTCATACAGTATATATATACCAAATAACATTTAATCAAAATGTGTTTCTACAGTTGCAAATGCCGATTTGTGATGGTTTTCAAGCAACAAGGAGAATAAGGGAGCTTGAAAAGGGGAAGGGTGTGAAGAGCACACCAATCGTTGCAATGACTGCACATGCCATGTCCGGGGACGGAGACCGATGCATTGCAGCTGGAATGGATGGTTACATAAGCAAGCCGCTCAATGCAAACAAGTTGAAAGGTTTACTGGAGCTCGTTGCAAATGGTACACTAAGACTAGATGTTGTTACGTATACGTAGGTTCTTATATATCTCTACCCAAGAAGTTTTGGTACCTTCTAGTCTTGGGTTCCTTTATAGAGGATTCACTTGTATATTACACATTATAGAGGATTCACTTGTATATATTGTGTAATATAAAGATGTTTGTTAACTCCTCTCTGTCTCACACACACGAGTGGACATAAAGTGACGAGTATATGTTATTTCTGGAAAGATATATCTGCAAAAAGTCTTTATATGCATATATATAGTGACCTTATCTATCTTGCCATGTGCTGTTGTTGTGGGGCATCATATATACGACCAACTACTTCATACCCGAGTGCAGGATCGACTCCACGGTTCTTGAGTTCTCGGTAGACCTGTGCAAGGGAGCAACACAAACAGCAGCAGTCCACACACACATCATTGCAAGGAGCCTCAGGCAACCCATATTTGTGACGAAGCTTGCCTCTGTACAAGCAGCTATATAAAAAGCCCAATCCAGTTAAAAATTGCACGAGGAAAAACACCGCTCCTGCCGCGAATGGAGCTGTATCAAACAGACACAAGTTATCATCCATAGATCAACAACATTCACACAAACTCACATGTGACTCCACGGTCAAGAATGTTGGCTGTCTGTCCGACTACCACGCACGGGCACCAGCAAGAGCAGCAGCCTGCATAGAATGAACAAGACTTGTTACACAAACAGTCATGGATCTACTCTCTATGTCTTTTAATTTTTTCAGAATATCCACTTACAAGAAGAGCAATCCTCGCCACAGCCGCAGAGTCCGGTAGTCCACCTTCCCGAATTGGGAGGTGTATAGTTGAGATCTGGCTGCACTGGCCATGGATTTGCATGAGGAAAGTGAGGAGGAGGAGGATTAACAGGATTGACAGGAGGATATCCAACTACATGCTCCTTGTCGGATGCTGCAACGTCGGGATAGAGCGGAGGTGCTGTTGCCGAGTTCATTTTTCTGGTGTATTCGAGATGCTTGAGAGGCTATAAATGTCGATCAACAAACGCGTTTCTTGACCAATTCCACAGTCAAACACCCCACATCTCGTGTGTATATAAGTTACCAAGTAGGATAGTAGTAGTAAAACCAAAAAATATATTTATGTAGGCACTCTTTGGAGGTTTGCAACACATTTGATACATAAATTATTTTTATAATATAAACAATATCATAAAAATATTGTTTACCCAGGAACACGTCCTCGGAAATACACGGTCGTCATCATGCGTATTTTCAAATCGTATCGAAGTGTCTACACGGACGGGATTTCTTCGTTATCGTGAACGTCCCGTCGTGTATATATATAAACAATATATTACATAGAATTCTTTTCAGTTCGTTCTTCTTTGGGCCGAACCAGCGTACTTTAGTAGAATATAATAAAATATATTACATAGAAGTCTTTTCAGTTCGTTCTTCTTTGGGCCGAACCAGCATACTTTAGTAGAATATATATAAAAAAAAAATATTCAATATATTCTATATTAAGATATTTAAGGGTCGTTTGGCACAAGGGAAAATGGAGATTTATATTGGTCATTAAATTATTGTGACTTTTATTTAACATTTATAAGGGTGTGACCGCTAAGGGCAATAATTTACACCAAATCCCTGCCTTTAAAATTTTGAAAAGGAATAAAAAAAATATAAAGAAAATTGAAATGAGGGGGATATTTAGCCTCCCTTCAAAATTTGTTCAATTTGGTGGCCTAATTTCACCTTAATTTTTTTGAAATACATCTTTAATTAAGTTTTATTATTTTTATAACAATAAAATTCATTTTAAATATTAGAAATATAAATAAAATTAAGTATGCACATATTATTTAAATCATGAATATTATAAATATATTTTAAATATACAACTCAAAATAAATAATATTAACTTAAATATAAATGTCAGAGTTTTAACTCAAAGGGCTAACACATGACAACATGTGGTTGCCAAGTGGCCTTTCGGCATTAATTCCTTATGTGAGCAATGCTAAGTCTTTTAAGATGACTCCAAGAGTTTGACTCAGATGCGTAGTTAAATAAAAGACTAGTCCTACCCAAAGTCCTTTAAAATGACCATTTTTTGAACTCTAAAGGATAACCCGAGTGGACTTTAAGATCCTTTCTTAATAAACCTAGACATGCTCATTCCCTAACCCCACAAAGGAGATGTGTCTCACACATGCCCTCGTGACAGAGCTAAGGCATCGTCACTTACTCCCTCGAGGAATCACCCTCATCCGGGCGTACAACCCCTTTAGTGCGACAAGGGGCACCCTAAACCACAACTAACCCCTAAGGGTTTGAGTGGTCAAGTTATACCCTAGACCTATGGCTAGTACTTAGTAAGAACACGAGTGTGCGTCGTAAGCGGACACAAGTGTTCTGCTAAGCAAACTCCCTAAGGCTAAGTTTGGATAACCCTAAGTATATGACCTTGCGAGTGCCTCATGAAAGGGCTTTTGCTAACAAGCTTAGGTGGTTCAACCCCTAGATTCCAAGGAGAACACTCATCTAACCAAGTGTGCCAAAGCACACCTAGTTACGAGACCTAACCTTACTTGAGTAGATGCCCAAAGCTTAGCACCCTAGTGCGAATACAAACATGTCTATTTGCTAGAGTATCCAACCCCTTGGTGACAAACCCATGACACAACCCTAAAGGGCATGCCTAGGGCATTGTATCGTGTGACATATAGCCCAATGTCACATCCCCATGTGACACTACCTTCCACGATGTGGGTTATCATGCCATAGCCCCTTAGATTCAAGAGTTGCACCAAGTGTCACAAATGTGGCTCCTAAATGCCAACTCTAAAACCCCTCAGTGAACCCTTAGGAACTGGGTAATGTAAATATGTTAAACAAGATTCCATGCCCAAGGACACGAATGTGCCTTGCTTAGCCATGAGTGTTACACCTAGTTTGACGTGGAGGACGAGGCTGGATATAAGCCTCAACCTTTGCTTCTTGGAATGTGCATTCTGACAAGACCTCCTAGGCATGGATTTGCCAATGTTAAGGGTAAGCTACCCCGAAGGTGCCATGTCATTTGGAAGTTACGGTAGCACAACAAAGGGTTATACCTTAACAACACAAGCTGAAGCTTGCACTAGCAGAAGAGCAACAAACTCAATCATGAACCCATGAGCTCTCCCACTCATACTCTACCTTATTTATGTGACGGAGCCCCTGCCCCCTCTTTTCTTATATGTGTAAGTGGGTTGGCACGGAATGCCATCCCCTTAGTTAATGAGATGAGTTTTGCACACTAACCTCTACCCCTAAACCCTACCCAAGGGGGTGGGAGTTTTAGGGTGTGGGTTAAGGCAACCCTAGGATTAGGTTAACCCTAGGGGTGTTCCTAACCCTATTTAACATGCCAAACTCATTTAACTGGAACGTCAAAATCGGGGATGGGTTTTTTAGAAAGTAAGTGCTACCTTCGTTTAGAGTTTCTTGCGATATCTAAGGATAACCGGTCAGACTACCCCTAAACACCTAAGTGCACTAAGCGGGGCTGTTTCTCACTACATCTAGGGTTTATCAACATAGTACAATAAGTAACAATAATTAACCTCCAAATAAAATGTCGAGCCATAATAAAAACTATGATAATAAATATATTAAGTTAAATATAGAAATAATTAAGTTTAATAGTGTTAATTTAAATATAAATAATTAAATTATTTATAATTTATTTCAACCTATTACTTTTAATATAAGTATTTATGTGAATTAATTTTCCTTAACACAATCCTTTAATTTAAGTTAAGAATTCAAAATCTTTATTTATATTTTTAAGTTAAGACATGTGCACAAATGAATGCATTGTGTGTGGGAGCTCAATTTTTCTCCATCGAGGAGTGCAAATCAATGGTAAGGGATGCATTTATTCGAGATTAGGTTGTGATCAAGTTGGATTGGCATAAATTATGTGCAACTATGGATATTTTATGCCTCAACAATGTCCTTGTTTTTACTTTTCACTCTACACAACCCCTGACTTTATATTTCGTAACATGCTTGGGAACAGTTGGGGTGTAGACATAATCTGTATAATATACTTAGGCATTGACGGTTTAGGTTTGGGTCTAAGTCATTAGAACTAGAGTAAACTTTACTTAGGTCATTACTCACTTATTATAAAACCTACCCCTTAGGGAAGTCTTAGAGGTATTGATAGTTATGGATTAGGGTTAGGTTTTAGTTCAAGCGAATAGCATATGGCATGGAGATTCCACTTGCTTAATCCTTAATGGGGAAGGTGGTCCCTCAATGTCATAACTATAATGTAGTGTACCATCTTGATTTAAGAGTTAAAGGCACTACACAATGTCCTCTTGGGACACTGTTGAGATATAACTTAGTGTGTTTGCACACTAGCTCAATTGATTCTTATTACCTATTTCCAAGCATGGAATGTCGCACAACATAGAGTATGTTGTCACAGGGAAATTTGGACCATCACCTTGGTAGCCCATGGTATGCATGTCGTGGATTAGTCTTTTACCTGTATTTATACGTCTCTATTTCACTTTACTATTCTTCTTCTTTGTCTTTTCTTGCATGGTCAAACTAGTCAACATTATTATGTTAATGCATATGGTTAGTGCTTGTTTTGACCATGCATATTTTCTTTGTCTTCTTCCATGCACCTTATTTGTCACCTTCCCAAGTCAAAGTCAAGTCACCTTCTTCCATGATCCCCCACCATTTATGGGTCAAGTTAACCTTCTTTCATAACCCCCACCATTTATGGGTCAAGTCAAACTTCTTCTATAACCCCCACCATTTATGAGTCAAACCCAACCCTCTACCATTATTCTTATGTAACCCCCATTTAACACCCTCTCTTGCACCCCTACCCTACCTTACATGCATTCTTTATATTATTTGGGTATATAAAAACTAAGGCTCAACACATATAAGAATATAGAGGAGAGTCTCTAATTTCTTCTTTTCTTTTCTTACTTTATAAAAAGGTGTGATGAGATTATATTGCTTATGTGCCCTTATGATGAAATATAAAAATTAATTAGTGTATCTTTTGTGTCATGAGTTTCATTTCATGTTTTCCCTTTTTTTTTTTTTTTCATGTGTGTGATCATTAGCAAGGACTACTATGATGGGCTATCATTAAAGCTATCAAGTCCCAAACATATAAGTCCCCGAGTGATTTTCCTTCAACAACGTCACAATTAAGCATTAAGCTAACTCTTAACCTTAACTTTTGTTAAGGTCACATGATAGACTCTAACACATAGTTAGGTGCAAGTTCCTATCCTAAACAAGTAGTCAAGGGCTTTGCTATAGCTGCCTTGGCTATGCCACGCTAGAGACTAGTGCTCGAACATCTACCAACTTATGAACATGAATGTTTTGAGAGTGGGTGTTAGGGATTAAACCTTAGGGGTTTTTTGGATGGCCCAAACAACCAAGTTTGGTTTCTTGCTTTGCTTTTGACATAGGTTTTCACATGAAAGCGAGTCGGCCAACCTGATTTTCTCACAAAGATGCTTATTTGGCGACACTCCACATGGAACCAAATAAGAACTGTTAAACAATGGAATAATGAGGCTAGTGCCAAGTGGGTTGCTAAGAAGTATACTCAAAAGTTTCAGGATCAATTAGAGTATAAGCCTTTTCAACTTGTTGGAGATGTAAAAGATGAGCATGATATAAAGATTAGCTACCATTTGGCTTGGATGGTAAAGAAACTACCATAATTAAATTTATGGTAGTTAAGAAGAAGGTTACAAGTTGTTGGAAGGATTTAGTGACCGGATGATAAAACTAATCTTGGCACCATTGGTTTTCTTCAATAAAATCATGAAAAGTACTTTTGACTTTGAGAGCTAGCTTGAGTGATTTTCATCACTATCGTAATTTAGATGGTATATTCTTGATAAGTAATATATATAAATAATCCAATCAGTGAAGGGTAATGCATCTTTAGTATCCAAAAGCTAAGTATAAAGGCATATTGTTGACTACAATAGTAGTAAATGCTTGTGATAACTTGTTCCTCTTGCATGCAACTAGGTTGGCATAAAGAATGACAATAATTGGAGTTGGTTCTTAATAAGTCTTCATAGTTGTTTGGGACTTGAGAAACCTTTAGTTTTCTTATGTGATTGCAATAAAGGAGTGATGAAAGGTGCAGCCATTGTTTTGGGGAAAATGCTATTTATGGATATTACTTGAGGCACTTAATAGAAAACTCCAAGAAGCAATTCAAAAATATTGAAATTATGAAGCTTTTGTGAAAGGTTGTTCATAATGAGACAATTATCAAGTTTAAGGAGGTGGTTCATGAAATTTAAATGATAGAATCTTGATTTTGTAATATTGCTGAGTCCTTGAATGTTTGGTTGCTTGAGTCAAGAAACAAACCAATATTATTCATGATGAACATGGTATGTGAAAAGAGAACATAATTATTTAAAAGAAGGAAGCAAAGTAATAAAGCATGGATGGCTATAGAACACAATAGTTTTGATGTGGTAAAGGAGGTGGATGATGAGATTAAAGATACTGTTTCTTGTGATCGCTACTATAGGGTGTTTCCTATTGTTAAAAATCTTTTTAAAGTTGTAATATTGAAGCATGAGCATGTTATGAATTTGCAAGTTGAAATGTGCTCATGTTTGAGGTGGTAAAATTCAAGTATTCCTTGTGCTCATGTTGCAACATATTTTATACAAGAGGGAGCAAGTGCAATCTTACACTTACATGTTCTATTGCAAATGTATTATGCAACTTATAAAGATATTATTATTCATGTGCTACATAGAGTAGAGCACGAGGAAGCAGAGATGGATATGCTACCCAACTACATCTTGCATGTGTGGACGACTTAAAAAGCGACATTTTTGCTTGTTAACAAAGAAGAAAGAAAATAAGGAGATTTGTTACTTATGATGTTGTAATGTTCGACACAATTAGAGGTCTTATGTGATGAGAGTGGTTATGTGCTTGTGTTTTTGTGTGTTTTATAAGAAGATTAAAAAGGGAAACTTACCAAAATACCCCTAAACTCTTGCATAATTACAAAAATGCCCCTTGGGCAAATTAGGGTATACAATCATCAAAATATATTTACAAAAATGCCCTTGAAGTTTAGTAAGAATTACAAATTTTGCTCTTTTTTTTAATTTTATAATTTCCACTAAACTTCAAGGACATTTTTGAAAATATTTTTGCGTATTATATATCCTAATCTACATCAGGGGCATTTTTGTAATTTTTAAACTATAGAGACATTTTATAATTATGCGAAAGTTCATGGGTATTTTAATAGGTTTTTCTATATAATATTGAATAAAATTAAAGAAAAAATATTTACATGTTGAAAACCCAATTTATTGAGTTTTTTTTTGAAGTCCACATATAGATATGCACCATGTAAACTCTTGTTCTTAAATTAACACAAACGAGTCACATGTTCTTTCTTTTATATATCTAGCATATAAGTAATTGCAACTTATATTCTTTTATTGTATGGCCAAAATTATTACACTTAGTGCATCATACCTTTGCCTTTACTTCCTTCTTAATTATCATTTTCTTGGAGATTTTTATTAATTGAGCCAATGCCTTTTCATCAATTAGATACTTACAAAACTTTACTACGTTAATTTCCTCCTCATCATTAAAGGATTCCTCTTTCCTTCTGTATACTTTCAATTTGCATTTTATAATCGCTCTTACTTGCCTTCTTTTCTTGTCATAAATTTTTAACTAATTAATAAGAACATCTCTATATTTTTCATTGATAATAAGTCTTGGTATGGTTTAAGCAACCCTTATTTATATTATTGAAATAAGGCATCAATTTTTACATATGTTTTACATTTTTCTTCATGTTTCTTAAACTGATGTGTATATTCATTTACCTTTTATGTTTTACCCTAAAAAATATTTCTAAGTTTCTTTAAATGTTTCCTCAGGGAATTCCTACTTAAAATATTCCTTAGAAGCATCAATAACCTTATGATAATCCTTTCTTACTTCTTTTTCAAGGTCATAATACCAATTAAAGACATTTTCCTTTTAACATATAATAATATAAGTAGCTTTTTTACATTAGTCATCTTATATAGTTTAACTACCTCTTTAAAATGTTATAAATGTCTTTTCGAGTTTTTTTTCTTTCTTGCAAAGAATGTTGGATACATCACTTTACTTCATAACATTTTTAAGAAAAGTGCCATATTTGAAATAATTTTTTTTTCTAGTGTACTTCCTCTTCCACCTTCCTCCCTTTCTCTCAAGGAGTTCTTCCACTTTCCTCTCTTCCTCTTAGGGAGTTCTCAAAAGATACTTCTTTTTGTATTCTTAATATATATTGAATAGGCATTTTTTTCTTTCCTCTTATAATCTCTTCTAGACCAGCCATTTGATATTGCTTCCAATTCTTTGAATTAGTCTCAAATTTTTATAATGTTTTTACAATATCTTTTATTATCTTCCCAAAGATATTTTGATGTCTATTTTTGTCAGATTTTGATTGTTTTTAAGCGGCATGCCTTTGATTCATTTAATCAGTTAATACTAGATTAGGGCGATGATTTTCTTTAAGGTTCCATTCATTTTTTATCATATACATATCAATTCTACACCTTCTTAACCATTTTTATCATTGAAATTTTTGATAAATTAAACAATGTAATGGTGAAATCCTTTGTGATTGCCAATATTAAATAGAAAAGGGCCACCTTTACTTATTTAATAAATACCTTCACATAACAATTAAAAAAGGCTAGACGTTTTTTCATTTGTTACTCTTAGTGTATTAAATCATTTTCTTATGGTGTCGTAATGACTAGTCTCCAAAGTCAAGGGCAAGAACATATTTTGGTTATTGCTTGCTACACAAATCCATTGAAAGTACATATAAATTATACATAAGAGATTTTATAATATGCACTTACTTTACTAACATAAATACAAAAGAGAAAGTGTTAAGACTTCTCTCTCCCTTATTCAACTACCTTTCTATATTTCCTCACCCCATCCTTTTCTTTCTGAGACTTCTATTTTCTTTTCCTTTCTCCTTTTCCTTTTTGATAAGGATTTCCTTCTTCGTGACCTTCTTTTCAAGCTACATACAGACCTTCCTACCCTCATTCTCTCCATAGTAAGATGTCTTATGCTTTTAACTTTATACCTTTAACAACCACCATCAACTTCTTTTGCATATTGTTGGTCCTCCAATTCAATGTCTACATATATATGCCAATAATTGATCTTCAACTTCAATCTAAGACGGTTGATTAACATCTTCAGATATAAAAATACATCAGCCTTTCTTTTAGAAATAAAAAGAAATATCTACAAAATACCTTTACTAGTATAATATGTTGTTGATAGTCTACCCATTAGGAAGTTCACATGCTTCTTATACTCAACTTGACTATATACTTGACTTTTACCACTCACAAGCTTGCATTCACAACATATGCATGCCACTTTTCCTGATTTTTGTCTTTTGCAATTGTTATTTGGGAGCTACTATAGGCAATTTCATGTGATATCTCCTACCCTAAAGGACCGCAACTGTTGCAACAACATGTTATGAATGCCTCATAGTTCACCATAGATGTCAAGAAACCTTTATGTGAGTACATAGCAAACATAAGCATGAACATACTTAAACAAAATAAAATTACACATTGAATTAGAATGTCAAAGTAGGGAGTTATGATCCCATTAACCAAGTGTTCAAGCTAAGCAATCACTTTGGAAGAAGTATTGCCCTAGCTCAATTGTAGTAGCTTAGAGAACACAAATGCTTCTTAATCTAGCTAGTACTAAGATCATACCCTCAGTTGCATTGGATGCTCAATCGCACAACATCTTCCCCAACTTGAAGCATATTCCCAAGTGTCAATGCCCACTAGCCCTAGAAACACAATTTAACACTACACTAAGCCTTACAACAAGGTTTTGATGTTCTCAATTCTCTTTGGCTAGGGACTGTCACGACCTTGTGCAAAGGGTGAAACCTTTAAAACAAGGGTGGAACCTTTGAGCTGAAAGGAGGAGATTGTATTCAACAGAGAAATGAATATTAAAAATAAAACACAAGGCCGAAGATTGGTGTTGAATGATTCTGAAAAACCTAGAACTGGAACCCTGTTTATATATCTGAGGTCCTGAGGATTGTATGGTCCACATATGGTCTGGAATGTGTGGTCCACAACTGGTTTGGAACATGTGTATGAATATATGCCTTGCTGTTGATGGTGTAATTTAGCATCCAATTATATGAACAAGTTGGCTAACACATATGTGCTTTAGCAGAAAGGTCTTGGGTTCAAATTTTGTGAAAGTTAAAAAAATAGCTCATGATCCTTACACTACATTATTCCCCCTTTGATGACGAGCACCCGCGTCACTGGTCCAGGTTTTACAGGATATCGATGATGGAACTCAGCAACAAGATCAGGAGCATGAACAAGATGAGCAGCAGGCTCCCAAGTGCATTCGTTGGGTGGATAACCGACCCAGTCCACGAACATAAACAAGATGAGCAGCAAGCTCCCAAGTGCATTCGCTAGTTCCATCAACAAGATCAGGCTCATGAACAAGATGAGCAGCAGGCTCCCAAGTGCATTCGCTGGGTGGATAACAGACCCTGTCCACAAAATAGTGAAGTGACCACAAACAAACTTGGGAGCCTGCGCTGGGTGGATAACCGACCCAGTCCACGAAATAGTGAAGTGACCACAAACAAGCTTGAAGCGGCAAAAAGATCAGGATATTGATGATGGAACTCAGCAACAAGATCAGGAGCATGAACAAGATGAGCATCAGGCTCCCAAGTGCATTCGTTGGGTGGATAACCGACCCAATCCACGAAATAGTGAAGTGACCACAAACAAACTTGGAGCCTGCGCTGGGTGGATAACCGACCCAGTCCACGAAATAGTGAAGTGACCACAAACAAGCTTGAAGCGGCAACAAGATCAGGAGCATGAACAAGATGAGCAGCAGGCTCCCAAGTGCGTTCGCTGGGCGGATAACCGACCCAGTCCACGAAATAGTGAAGTGACCACGAACAAGCTTGAAGCGTCACATTAGAGAGTCTCTTGATGATGTGAAATGGGCCCAAGCGTTGATAGTCCAATTTGTCACAGGTCTAAGTTTGTAGGATATCGATGATGGAACTCGACAACAAGATCAGGAGATGGAACTCGGCAATAAGATCAGGAGCATGAACAAGATGAGTAGCAGGCTCCCAAGTGCGTTCGCTGGGCAGATAACCGACCCAGTCCACGAATTAGTGAAGCTGACCACGAACAAGCTTGAAACGTCACATTAGAGAGTCTCTCAATGATGAAAATGGGCCCAAGCGTTGATAGTCCAATTTGTCACAGGGACATGTGGTTGGCTAATGATGCCAGAGGAGCCACACTTGGTCACCAATTGTGAATGCTGGAGGAGAGGAACGGGAACAATCAGCAACTTGTTATTGCAAATCTCAAGCGCGTTGAAGATGATGCTGCACTTCTTTATGGACCTGTTGGAGATGCTCAACACGATCATTGGCAGCAGTGGTAAGGCCAGGAACCAGCAAGGATGAACACCAGAGAATGCGAAAAATGTGACACACCTATGGATGAGTGTGCCGTGTTGTTGTACGGGAACTTGGTAGCAGGAAGGAGATCGACCCAATCATCTTGCAGATGAGAAATGAAACACCAGAGATATTGTTCTAGAGTATGAATCGTGCGCTCTGTTTGGCCATCTGTTTCAAGATGATGTGCAATAGGCAGCTTCCTGGTGATACGTAACCGATCTAGGAATCTTCACTAGAATGCCGAAGTGAATTGGGGACCTCGATTAGTGACAAGTTCATCAGGAAGACTATGAAGATGGAACACCTCCTGATACACCAGATCTGCAGCATCAGGACTCGAACATGTCTTGTTGCAAGGAACAAAGTGCGCCATCTTAGAGAACGATCAACAATGACTAGGACAACATCAAACCCTCTAGAAGGCGGTAAATCAGTGAGGAAATCCATGGTGATGGAGGACCATGGTTGCTGAGTAATAGGAAGAGGCTGTAGTAGTCCAACCGGTCGATGACAGGAAGCTTTGTACTGGCACGTGTCACAAGATTGCACAAATTTCTCAACATACATGTGAAGTCGAGGCCACCAAAACACACGTTGTACCAGCTCGATCGTCTTCCGAATGCCAAAATGTCCCGCAGATGTGTTGTCATGGCAATGTTGGACAGCTCGCAACCTCAGTTCTCTGTCTGAACATAGATTTGGATGTGGTGATACAGCAACCATTATGAAGATGGAAAGCAGCATAATCTTGTAGTTGTGACCTGAAGACAATGGCTGAACTCGTCGAACATGTGCAAGGACATCACGAGCAAACTTGTCTTGAGGAAGACTTTTTCAGATTAGATCCAAAAAAAAGTGTCAACTAGAGCAAAAAACGGAAAGCGTGTTCACCAACAACTGGTCGGAGCTCAGATGACTTGTTCTTGTTGATTAAATGGATTTCACCTGGTACTGGAGCTAGGTAACTGCGACGAGATAAAGCATTTGCTTTGCCATTTAAATGATCAGGACGATGAATAATCACGTATCGGAACCGGGACAAAGACTGTGCCCATCGCCCTGACACGATTGAGAACTCGTGCTGTTGCCCATACTGGAGGTTCTTGTGATCACAATACACCTTAACCACATGCGGGGAACCTTCAAGGAATCTGTGCCACTCCTCAAAGGCATCGACGATCGCAGCAGCTCCTTATTGTAGACATCGTAGTTGATCTCAGGTGCAGTGAACTTGAGGGAATGGAAAATAATGGATGGAGAAGATGATATGGACTTTCCTGGGAGCACTCCACCAATAGCGAAGTCAGAGGCATCAGCTTCCACAAATATGGCTTCGCAGGGTCAGGATGGATAAGAACAAGTGCCGAGGTGAACGCATTCTTTAAGAACTCGAACGCCTCCTCAGCCTCAGAGGACCAGACAAATGGAACATCCTTGCCAGTCAACTTCGTCAATGGCAATGCAATCTTGGAGAAATCCCGAACGAAACGTCGATAGAAGTTCACAAACCCGAGGAAACATTGAACGTCATGAATATTTGATGGTCTCTCCCACTCCAATACAGTCCGGACTTTTGAGATCCATGTGAACACCTTCAACTGAAACGATGTACCCCAGGAACTAAGACTGCTGACTGAAAGAGCACTTTTCCAACTTGGCAAACAGGTGGTGCTTCCGAAGCTTCTCCAAGACTAACTGTACATGTTGTTCGTGTTCTTCTCGAGTCTTAAAAATATCAGGATGTCATCTAGGTACATGATGACAAAAAATCCAAGAAGTCCCGAAAATATCGTTAGCCATGTGCTGGAAAACAGCAGGTGCATTTGTCAGGCTAAACGGCATTACTACGTACTCGAAATGTCCATAGCGTGTACAAAATGCTGTTTTCCACTCGTCCCCTTATCGGATTCGGATGAGATTGTACGCTCCTCTTAAATCGATCTTTGTGAACTAGAAAGACACTCGAGCATGTCGGAGACGAGCGGGAGAGGATACTTATTGAATGGTGACCTTATTCAGATCTCGGTAGTCCACCACGAGCCAGAGACTTCCATCCTTCTTGGAAATAAAGAATATGGGCACCAGCAGGTGATCGTGAATGAAGGATAAATTTGGTGATAAGATTCTCCTAATGTATTTCTCAATGTCTCCAACTCTTCGGTGAGAGACTGTAGATGGGACCGGAGGATGGCTGCTTACTCCTCAACAAGATCAATAGGACAGTTGTACTCACGGTGCGGTGGCAAGGCAGAAGCTTTTTTTTGTTGAAGATGTCTGCGAAATCAGCATACTGCTTTGGTAAGGCATGAGGAACAGGAACAGAAACATCCTTAGTAGAGCAGGGATAAACTGTGATCGCGAACACGGATGCTGGGTCATGTTGGCTATCTTTCTTGAACTGCTTCAAGGTGATATATGAGACTTGAAGTGGAGGAGGAACTGGAACAGGATTGGAATCAAAGAGTGTGGCCGGAGTTGAAATAGCTGGAGACAGTTCATGAAACGTTTTCTCCAACTAGGATCCACCAACTCATCCACGGCAAACCAAGATAATCATAGAGTCCAGAATAGAAACAACACTAAAGGAGATGTTGCACACAACACCACAAGCAACAACCTCAACGAACTCTATGTCATTTATTACCGCTCCAGATTTGATATCTCGTCCATCAATGACCCGTACAGAACTAGGAGTCTTCAAAGAATGTAGACGAATCCCATTCTTAAGTAAAATTTTTGTCGATGAAATTTGCGTTCGCTCCACTATCCACCAAAGCTTTACCAGAGAACTCTACCTTTGGCGTCTTCAGCTGCACCGGAACATGGAACGGCTTGCATACCTTCATGGATGGAATGGATCCAAGATGAAGAAGGGAAGATGTTTTGAGTGAAGAGCCTTAAGGAACATGAGTTGTTCCATGACAATCCAGCCGGACGGCTCTTATTTGGGCTGGATCTTCTCGTTTCTTAGCAGCACAACAAGGGTCACTTCATGAGCTTGCTTTGGATGTTGATGACAATTCTCCAGCTTGTGGTACGGATCACCACAGTACAAACGAAGCTTGTACTAAATTCGCTTCTAGCGTTCGGTTGGCAAAAGTTTGCCTTGATGTGATCGCCCTAATTCCATCGGGGATGGTTCTACTGAGGAAGATGATGAATCAACAAATGAAGAAACAGTACTGGAGAAATAAAAGAAGATGGCATCGAGAAGAAAGAAGGATGTCGACGTTCTTGTTTCCGCTCGATCAACCGGTTGTCACAATGGATTGCCAACTCTATCATGCTGGTGAGGGTTTCTAAAACAGCAAAATTCAGCAACATGTCTTTGATCTCGTCCTGCAACCCCGACCGAAAAACCTCCTTGAGAGCATGATCTCCCCAAGTGACATCACAAGCAAGGAGTTGGAACTTCGATGCATCTCTACTATCGACATACCCCCTTGGTGAAGCTAGTGGAGTTTGGTGATGGCAGCACTCTCACGATCCATGTCATTAAACATCACCATGAACTGTTCCACAAACTCCTCAAAATTCTTAAGGATCGGATCATTGTTCCCAGCAAGGCTGAGAACCACGAAAGAGCAGAATCGAAAGCAGCGACCCGATCAATCCGACCTTAATAGGTTATGTGCTATAGCGCCTTGCTGCATCACGATTCATAGATGAACTTGATTGAGAAAACCTCGGAACTTCGATCGGGTACCATCGAACTTTTCGGGCATGCTGATCTTTGACTCTGGAGAATTTGCACGCTATCAGAGCTGATCATTCTCCATGTGTAGCTGTTCGATTTGCTGCTAGAGGGTAGCAACTTGCTGACGAAGAGCATGCTCGAACATGATGAGTCGAAGAAGAAAATCAAAAAAAAAGAAAGAAAGAAAGAAAGAAAGAAAATGGGATCGATGACAAGCAGGAGCAGAAGCTTGTCACTACCTAAGAATCATTCAAACTGTCACGACCTTGTGCAAAGGGTGAAACCTTTAAAACAAGGGCGAAACCTTTGAGTTAAAAGGAGGAGATTGTATTCAAGAGAGAAATGAATACAAAATGAAACACAAGGCCGAAGATTGATGTTGAATGATTCTAAGAAACCTGGAACTGGAACCCTATTTATATATCTGAGGTTCTGAGGATTGTGTGGTCCACAACTGGTTTGGAACATGCGTATGAATATACGCCTTGCTGTTGATGGTGTAATTAAACATCCAAGATCATACGGACAAGTTGGCTAACACATATGTAGTTTGGGGAAGCACCACAAGACTAGCAACAAGGGCTTTGCAATGTCTACATCTACAAAGCAGGTGGGTCCTTCATTCCATGGTTCTTCTCATTCTTACTTCATGTTTTTAATCCAGAGTGTAGAAGGTAGTTGGGATTCGGAGTCAATAGATTTTGGATAGCTAATGAAGCACATAAAAATGGCAATAATGGAACTTGCTAAGGAATGGGAGACTATTGATGTTGTAGAGTGGCTTGAATCCAGGTTTAGTAAAGACATTCATAAGGTGGGCAAGGAGAATGAAATATGGATCTTCCCTATTTCAAATGACTGAGAATGATTGGAGAAGTCTTAGTTGCTCATTAGGTCTAGAAAATGACATTATGCATCAAGTCATTGATTTGCCAAGTGAGCTCCAACCAAATTGTTTTTCTCAACCAAAGACAAGCAAACTCTAAATTGAGTCTGTTCAACAAGGCAAACCATGCAAGACTCATTTAGAAAGTCCTTCACAAGGCGTGAAGAGGAAGCAAAGTAGCTCTATTAGTCACCATTCTACTCTAACACAAGGGAAGTTGTCAATGAATGAAAAGAGGTGTAAGACAACTCAGATTCAATTTGGAGTAATTGCTAAGGAGGATTGTTGGTCTAAAAGGTGATTATATAAAAGGGAAATGTGCTGGAAAGTAAGTGTTGAAGAATAGTAGCTACATTGATCAATGGAATTTTTTGGGTGGTGTGTGCAAGAATCATTCATGATAAGGTTTAGAAGATGTTTCCACTTTTCACATAATCGAGCTTTGAGAATTATAAGGAAAACCATCCTTGGCATGTGAGGAAGAAGAATTTAGTGAAGAAAATAAAGATCATAGCAAATGTACTACCTATTGTCTTCCATGTAGAAGATAGTGAAGATGCGGTTTATAATTATTCTGAGAAGTTCATCAACAAAATGATTGTGAATGTGTTAGCAAATCAAAGGCATAATCTTACAAAGGTGGAGCAGTTAAAGCTAGTGCTACATGAGTACAATTATGATAAATCAAAAGTGAGTTTGTACTATGAAGATTTCATGATGCTTAGCAACTTTTTGAGGCAAGGTTGGAGAAGCCAAGCTATTATAAAAGTATGATGGATATTGGTGCCTCTAGAGTGGTAGAAGGAATGGAGATGGATGATATTTCTTGTTTGTGTGTGCATATAACATCCTTGGCAGTGGATGATAAAATTGGCAACCTACCTTTGACATGTCAGAGGCTCTCAATTTTAGAGTTACAACATGTTGTTTGCTGGCCAGAGTGCCTAACAAAGTTAACACTTGAGGACTATCTTCAACCTTCAGAGTTGAATCCAAATGGCCCTCAATTTTGGAACGTTAATAAGGCAGATTAAATGTGTTTTGCTCTTTGTTTTTCTTTTTCATTTTCAATGCATAATATGTTTTTTGTATGGATTGTAGGCTACCTCTCAAAGAACTTGTGCTTATAAAGAAAACACAAGCAAACACCATGTTTCCAAGAAACCCATTAGTAAACATTTGCAAACATTTCAAGACACTAAGCGAGCTACAACTAGGGGTGTGTAATTTCTTTCTTTTTAGGGGGAGACTTGTTTGTAATATTTGTGAATGTTTTGCAAATATTTTCAGAGTTTGCAAGACAACATATTGCACAAAAACTCATTTAGCACACACAAACATGAAGAACCAACAACTACTATGAGTGATCCAAAGAGAATAAAGCCTAAGCAAACACAACCAAGTGATGAAGTTGAGAAGTTAGTACAAGATAAATAAGATGTTGAGGTTGATCTTTAATTTTTTGATGTTTTTTATGTAAGTTCTCATTTATCATTTCATTGTTTCATAAACTAAGCATTTCAATATCACGATAACATTAGTGTAAAAGATAGTGTCTTATTGAATTAGTTAGATGAACCAAATGTTTATTCATGATTCCTTTTAGTCCTTAAATGGTTCCTTAGTACTATTTAGTCTTGCACAATCTTTTTACTTTAAATTTTTGAAATATTGTAGCTGTCTCTTGAGATTGGTTATGAATGATTTAGCAAAGTATAATATAATATTTATTAAATATTGAGACAAGAGAATTCAATATTGTGATTTGATGATGTCATGTGGGGTGGCCAGATAAAAAGACTCAAAAGAGGATTTAAGTTTGACACTTTGGAATGTGGTACCTTAGTGTTAAAATTTGAAATATGGTTTAGTTAAAAAATGAAAAAGACTTTTTAATACATTGCTTAAGAAGCAATGTGATACCTTATGGAATTGTTAAGTGTTCAGTTAGTTCTAAGTTTTTGAAGTACTATATTACTTTCAACTAACATGTCTAAATTTTGTGTGGAACTTAATATGTCAAATTAAGATACACTATTCAACTTTAGGTAGTCCTACTAAACATAGAAAATAGATTCCGATATCAATGTTAGAGTTTTTACCTAAAAGGCTAACACATGACTATTAAGTGGCCATCCGACGTCAATATCATGAGTGAGCGACACTAAGTCTTCCAAGACGACCCCAAGAGTTTAACTTAGATGCCCAAATATGCACAAGACTTAAGGTCCAACCATAAGTCCTTTAAAATGACTATCCCTAAAACCCTAGAGGATAATCCAAGTAGACTTTAGGATTTTGTCCTAGGAGACTTAGACATGCTCATGTCCTAACCCCACTAAAGAGTACCCCCATAACAGAGATAAGGCATTGTCACTTATCATTTGAGGAATCACCCTCATTCGAGAGTATAACCCTTTTAAGGTGATAAGGGGTACCTTGACCAATGACTAACCCCTAAGGGTTTGAGTGACCAAGTCATACCTTAGACCTAAAGTTAGTACTTAGTAAGGATAGAAGTGTGCACCATAGGTGAACAAGAATGTTTTACTAAGTAAAACCCAAGCACGTGACCATGCGAGTGCCTCATGAAAGAGCTTTTATTAACGAGTTTAACTTGTTTAACCCTTAGACATGTTCACACCCTAGTCAAGTGTGCCAATTAACACACCCAGTTATGAGACCTAACCTCCCTTGAACGAATGCCCAAAGTTTAGCACCATGATGCAAGCACAAGCACTCATGCTCGTTAGAGTATCCAACCCCTCGATTTTAAACCCATAACACAACTCCAAAGGGTGTGCCTTAGGCATTGTATTATGTGTCATCTAACCTAGTGTCACATGTTCATGTGACAATTTCCTAAGTTGTAGGCTATCTCGCCATAGCCCCTTTGACTCAAGTGTTACACTTGGTGCCATGGATGTGGCTCGCAAATGCTAACTCAAAAACCCCTCTATGTAATCCTTTAGAAACATGGTAAAGTGAACATGTTAGTCAAGATTCTACACAATTGGACAAGGACACGGATGTGCCATGCTTAAATGCGAATGTCACTCTTAACTTGACATGAAAGAAGAGGTTGGAGATATGCCTTGTTGTTAAAAGATTATCATTGTTGTTGTGCACAATGCAAGAGCTTTAGACATAATACAAATGTTGCAACATCATCTTCTGGATCAATGCCAACAAGTTATAATAATTGCATTTGCAAGTGTGAGTCTTGTTGCCTAAATGGAGAAGGCGAAATAATTGTTTTTTGTAGATTTTCACAACTTATTTTATTGTAATCACTCTCTAGATTTTGATAATTAAATATTTTGTAATGACACCAAATTAAATTACTTTTACTATATTTTAATATTCTTTAAAAGCATATTTAAATTACATATATTTCTTATATGTGTGTGTGCCTTTATATGGGTTTGAACATGTATGAGCTTTTTCTTTCTTAAAATAAAGTTAATTCTCAAACTCACACATTTACATCCTTGTGGGCTTATTTTAATGAATCAATAAGTTAAGAGAACAAGAGTTTTGAAGACACTCCTTAGGGTAATGGAGGTTACAAGTAACATGTGTGTGTGCATGTGTATCTTTCATTTACAAAATGTGGTACCCTTAATTATGCATGTACACATGGAGTATATATGTAAGCTATATATTTGTGTATATAACCATGTCTTTTCTTCACACACAACACAAATGTAGTAGAAGACAGGTACTTTTAAATAGTATATTAAAATAATCTATTATGAACTTCTCTACATAATAATGATACATATTTATACACATATTGGTTTTGTGTATATTCATACATACAACATAAATATATATATGAATTGTAGTACTTACATGCATTTATATGTGCATTAGTAAAGTGCATTTCTTGCATTTTAGGGATATGTGGGTAGAGTTTTCATTATCACTTGTTATATTTTGTACCATATCGATCAAGCATCCACACACATACATAGTCTCTACATAAGTGTGTGTAGGCATGCACATGTGAATATATGTACATATTGTATTTACAAAGTGTTGTTCGAAATTACCATTTTTTTAGTGCATTATATATTGTATTTGGTGTGTGTGTGTGTGTGTCTCTCTCTCTCTCTATTTATATATATACATATATATGTATGTATGTATGTATTTGTATGTATGTGTGTGGTCTAGAAGTGTGTTTGTGTGTGTGTGTATATATATATATATATATATAGATATTTAACTAACATGTGTGTGTGAGAGAGAGTTTGTTGCATAGAAGATGTATAAGCATTTTAATAACATTATCAATGAAAGAGTATATGTTTTTTAATTGAATAAAATTTAAATAGAATTTATTTTCATAATTTTAATGAAAGAAATATAGCCCAAAAGAAAATATTTTTCTTAATTACAAGTGAATATACACAAAATATTCATTTATTCATTTAAACTTAAAATGAATATAACCCTATTTTACATGATGAAGTGATTGTTCCCTCATGTTTTAGGGTTCATTGTTTAGTGATTTTAAATGGTTAAGTATAAAGAAAAAAGCTTTATTAGAAAACCATTAAAAAGACTATTTGAAATATTTACATTGTAAACCCCATAATAAAATATTTATTTAAACAATAAGAAATTCAGTTATCTAAATAAATTAATATAATAACATGATTGTCAAAGTTTTAACCCGAAGTGGCAACATGTAGCTACTAATTGGCCATCCAACATCAACACATTGTGTGAGTAATGTTAAGTCTTCTAACATAATCCTAAGAACCTAACTTAGATTCCCAAATAAGCACAAGACCTTTATAATGACTACCCTCCGAACCCTAGAACTTTAGGATCCTACCCCAAAACACCTAAACATGTTCATGCCTTAACCCCACCAAGGAGACGTGTCCCACACATACCCCCGTGACAAAGTTAAGGCATTGTTATTTATCCCTTGAGGAGTCACCCTCATCTGGGAGTACAACCCCTTTTGGGCAACAAGGGGCACGTTAATCCACAATTAACCCTTAAGGTTCCTAGACTTAGGGTTAATACTTTGTGAGGACACGAGTGTGCGCCATAAGCAAACATGAGTGTTCTACTAAGTAAACTCCCCAATGTTAGGTTTGGATAACTCTAAATGCATGACCTTATGAGTGCTTCATGAATGGGCTCTTGTTAATGAGTTTAGGTTGTTCAACCCTTGGACACCAAGGAGAAAAGCCCCTCCTTAGCCAAGTGTGTTAATAGCACATCCAATTATGAGACATAACCTCTCCTAAGCAAATGGGTAAAGATTGTGGGATATATGAGAAAAAGACCCAAGTAGACATAGGTCATTATGATTAGGGGCCCTTTAATAAATACTAATTGGCCCTTTGCCTTGTTAGTTTAAAGAAAGAGGGAAAGGTTCTGACATTTGGCATTAGAGCGGTTTTGGGTTCGATTCCTATCATGAGTGAACTTGTGAGTCACTAAGGTTGACATCTTATCCTTACCTAACTAAATCCTCCATCACATGTGCGTACTTTTATCCTTTAAAAGTTAAGCTTACACCGGTAGAAGAAGCTTATAGCCATGCGTACTTCTATTCTCTAGAAGTTAAGCTTACATCGATAGAAGAAGCTTATAGCCATGTGTACTTCTATCCTCTAGAAGTTAAGCTTACACCGGTAGAAGAAGCTTATAGCCATGCATACTTCTATTCTCAAGCTTACATTGATAAAAGAAGCTTATAGCCATGCACACTTCTGTCCTTTAGAAGTTAAGCTTACATCGGTAGAAGAATAACGAGTTTAGTGACAGAGGCCCCCCTTATTTCATGTTTTGTAAAGTGGGCTAACATGGAATCTCATTCTTAATGGGAATATACTTGGTGAGTTTAACTTAATGACCCATCAACTCTTAAACCCTAACCTATTAAACTTAACAGTATTTCTAAACATATTCGACATGCCAAACTCATTGAAGTCAATTAAAAACCTAACCATGACACAAAAAACGAGGGTAAGAGTTTTTCGAAGGTACATGCTACCTTCGCTTAAAGTTCTCACGATATTTAGGAATTATTGGCCGGAGTACCTTTAAACACCTAAGTGCACTAAGCGGGGTTGTTTCTTACTACATTTAGGACTTGTCAACATAATTCAGTAAGTGACAATAGTCAACGTCCAAAGTAAATAGGAGTTATAATAAAAAACTATGATAATGATACATGATAATAACATTAAACCCACTATCATTAAAAAGTCACTATGTTGTTTGTTGTAACTAACAAGCTTACACAAGGAGTTAAAATCTATGACTTTTGAGACAAAGGATATCAAATTAGTCATTAATTATAATGGTCTAAAGTGTGGGCAATTTAAAATGTGATTTTTACACTGTTTTAAAATAATATTCATATTCACTCTCACAAAAATGATTTATGAAGTCACATTGAAGTTGAGGAGCATGAGTTGAGATTTTACATTTTTATCCTTGGATCATGAAGGTGACATTGAAGTTGAGGCGCATGAGTTGAAGAAGGGAAATCTTACACTTTTGTCCTTGAATAAATTGTGACATATCAAACAAGATAAACATTTATATTTTTATTTACTTTATTTTCTTAGCATAATCTTATGTGTTCTTTATAACATACTTAGGTGATCACAACTTAAATCATGATTGCTCTTATTTATTATAAGAACACATGCATAAAAGGTATGGCCTAATGCACTAAATGAAAATATGTATGGGTTTCTAGTCACATGCTACAAAAGGATGTGTAGTGAATCTAATTTGTGATTCAAGATGTGTCATAGTTTTTACTATGACTTGACCATTTACTTTGGGGTTTGACTGTTGTTACCTACTGAGTTGTGTGACGAACCCTAGATGTGGTAGGAAACAAGTCCGCTTAGTGCACTTGGGTATTTGGTAATGGTTTGGTTAGGTGTCATTAAGTATTTGTAGAAAACTCTAAGCGAAACTAAAACTTACCTTTTAGAAAACTCTTCCCCAATTTGACATTCCAATTAGGTTTCCTTAAAAGAGTATAATTTGTCAAACCTAGGGTTGCCCTAACCCACGCCCTAATACCCCCCCTAGGTTTAGGGTTAGTAAGTTAGGTCAACTCATTTCATTAAGGGTTGGCATTCCGTGCTAGCCCACTTACTTATTTAGGAAAACGTGAAGGGGAGAATAAATAAGGTAGAGTATATGTAGTGAGAGTTCCTAGGTTAAAAAAAAGCTCATTATTTTCCTACTGGTGCAAGCTAAGCTTGTGTCGTCTAACTTCCACATAACATGGGTACGTCTCACCTTCGGGTTAGCCTACCCTTATCATTGGCAGAATTTCGCCTTTGTGATTGGGTACATCACGTCCAAGGAGTTAGTCAATTCTTTGGTTTGTCAACCTAATCACAAGCATGGAAGGGATGCCCGAGTTCACATTTTACAAGATTAGTGGATGAGGCCTTGCTCCAGCCTTCTCATCCACGCCAAGCTAGAAACGATACTCGCAGCTTGACTAGTCCCACATTCTAACTCATGAGGTGAGCCTAGACCATGGACTTGGCCAACTGGGGGTATGAATTTCTAAGTGACAGGTTCCTAACACAAGTACTTTACCAGATATCATGGGGGTTTCCAAAGAGGGATTCCAAGGTTGGCATATGGCAAGCCACCATCGTGGCACCACGTAAAAACTCTAACAATTGGTATCGAAGTGGTCTTGGGATTGATTCTCATCAAGGGTGAACTTATGAGTAAAGCTTAGGCCATTAAGGTTGGTACACTTGTCCTTACCTAATTAGACCCGTCGATCATATGTGTACAGTCATGCATCTTTGAGATTACCTCTGGTCCGATTGACATGTGATGCAAGTATAGCTTCTAAGCTAGGTGTGAGCCATGCATGTGTAGATCGCCTCTAAGCTACACTAAAACTTGTCATGAGTGACCCTTGGAGGAAGGCATATTAGCAACTCTTGAGTCCATGGATGAGGGCATCCGCTTTTTCAAATGGGTGGAGAGCAATTGTGAGAGTTTTTACCTAGTGCCATGTGTCACAACCTGATACAGGATGCAAGATATACAAAATATGCTATAGGATAATACGGTTACAAGATATGCCTATAGGATATACCTGTAGATATGCTAAGATATACCTACATATTATCTATAGGATATGCCTATAGGATATACCTACAGGATATGCCTACAGGATATCCTATAGGATATCCTACAGGATATGCCTATAGGATATACTAAGGATATGCCTAGAGGATAAGGGTCACTATTTTTAGCTCATGACCAGATTAGCTTGGAGTTGTGAGTATAAAAGCTCCGACCTAATTGTTGTACAATCAGTTACTATCAACACCAGTCTTTCTACGATCAATCTTGTCTTGTCTTGCTCCTTGCCTCCTGCTCTTGTCTTGTTCCTGGTTCCTATTCTGTCCTACTCCTTGTCCTGCTTCTGAGTCAAGCTTCCTTGTTCTCGGAATCCTGCTCACTTCCTTGTTCCTGGATCGTGGCTTGACAGTTTGATAGTAACTGCTTTCATAGCTTTTGATTTCAGCTACTTTTTTTTCCTTGATTCTTCTCCTTCGTTTTCCTCCTTTTTTCTTTCATAGATCATGGCCGATTTTGAGCAATTTCAACGCGAGCACCAAATATTGCTTCATGAGCTGGCCACTTTGCGCCAAGTGGTCACAGATCTGCAAGGTTCCACCAATGCGGCACATGCAGCTGCTGATGCATCCTCCAAGGCTGCTGCGCAGGCTCTCTCTCAAGCATCCGTGGTTTCCTCTCCATCGAACACTTCTTCGGAGAAGATCAGCATGCCAAAAAGTTCAATGGCAATCGTGCCGATTTCCAAGGGTTCTGAATCAGATCAGGCTTTTGATCCGCATGCAACCACGCCGCTACTCGACTGATGCACAAAAGGTTGGCCTTTTGGCATCCCTACTAGTTGGATCTCCACGGGCTTGGGTTGCCCCTTTGCTGGAGCGTGACGACCCATTGATGGAAGACTTTGAAGGTTTCGTGGCTGCCTTTGAAGCTTGCTTTGGAGATCCGATAAGTACCGTTCCGCATGCAAAGTTACGAAAGCTCACACAAGGATCTCGACCAGCTTCCGTCTATGCATCCGAATTTCAGCAACTTTGCACGAACATTCCATGGGACGAGACTGCATTGATTGAACACTTCCGTTTTGGGTTGAGGGATGACGTGAAGGACCTTCTCCTTACGTTACCGGATGCCCAAACATTAGGAGATCATGCAACAGGCCGTTCGCTGCGACAACCGTTGTTCGAGCGTCGTCAAAAAATCCCGTCAGCAGTTCCTGCAAACCAATCCTGCAGCTGTGGTACATACTCCTGACACCTTCTGGAGTAGTTCCTATGGAGGTTGAGAAATACAAGCGTGGCTCACTTTCGCTGCTGAGAAGCAACGTCGCAGTGAGAATCTATGTTTGTATTGTGGTGAAGCAGGACACAAGGCGGGGAATGTCCTATTAAAGCCAGGAAGTTCAAGACGCGTGAAGTTGAAGCTGAAGTTCAGTCGGAAAACTTCAATGTTCACTTCGTCTAGGAGCCACGAAGTTGGACGTAGGTGCAGGCTCCATTGGTGCTGCTCATACCATTCCATCACTCAAGTTTCCTGTACACATTCATCTCAATAATCGAGAGCTCAAGGAGTTTGCCCTGTTAGACACTGGTGCAAATGCATGCTTCATGGATGACACTTTTGCAACTCAACATGGCATTCCGGTGGTGAAGTTGAAGCGTGCAGTTCCTGTAGAGGTGGCCGATGGTCGTTGATTGCTTCTGGCGCAGTTACCCATGCTACCAAACCTCTCTCTTGCAGTCATGGCGCATTCAACTGTTCGATTTCCTTCAACTTGATCAAGACTCGGTCGACTCCCATCATTTTGGGCATGCCATGGTTCGTTGTTGCAAATCCTCAGATCGACTGGAGGTCTAGGACGCTCACGTTTTCCTCTCGGCAACCAGGATCAATCCTGTACCTTCCTGTGTGCAGGATACATCCTTAGTGTCTGAAGTACAAGCTACAGGATTGACCGTGCCTGTTCCTGTATCAGTGTTGAAGACTCCTCCTCGACAGGATTCACCTCATGTCAGTTCCTCAGCACATCCGCAGGCTCTCTCCACTCCTGTAAGTTTGCGGATTCCTGTACAGGGTTCTTCCAATCCTGTATCAGTGTCGAAGGTTCCTCCTCAACAGGATCCACCTCCTATTGGTTCGTCAGCACACTCACAGGCTCTCCTCACTCCTGTGCATCCACGGACTTCTGTACAGGATTCTTCCAATCCTGTACACTTGTCAACATCCACACATGTTTCTCCCAATCCTGCTTTTCATTACTCTTCTTCTGTTCCACCCCCCAAGATCCTTCCTCTTTTTCAATCACAGCTCCCTCCTTCTCCTCTCCGAGTTCTTACCACTACCATGCATGAACTTGCCACTGATCCTGCTCCTTTTCATCTTTTTGCCTTTCAAGTAACTCCTACGTCCTCTTCTACCTTTCCTGTATCTGACTCCCTGTTTTTCAATCTCCTTCTCCTTTCCTTCTTCTTCTCCTCCTTCTTCCCTGCCATCCAAGTATCACTCCTTTCAGGACGTTTTTGACAAGCACAAGGCTGCAGTTCTTCCTGTTCACAGGTCCTACGACTGTCCTATGATCTTGTGGAAGGAAAGACTCCACCGTTCGGACCGATTTATGCACTGTCACCTACAGAATTGGAGGTTCTTCAGTACATCGAGGAAACTTGGCATCCGGCTTCATTCGTCACTCAAAGTCCCCTGCAGAGCACCTATCTTCTTTGTCAAGAAGAAAGATGGGAGTTTACGTTTGGTTGTGGACTACAGGTTTGAATCAAGTCACCATTCGGAATCGGTACCCGTTGCCATTGATCCGGAACTTCTCGATCGGCTGCAAGGAGCAAAGGTGTTCACGAAGATCGACTTACGAGGGGCTACAATCTTGTACGGATTCGTCCAGGCGATGAGTGGAAGACTGCCTTTCGTACAAGGTATGGACACTTCGAGTACACGGTGATGCCTTTCGGACTTACCAATGCCCCAGCCGTGTTCCAACACATGGTGAACGACATCTTTCGTGACTTCTTGGACCAGTTTGTGGTAATCTACCTCGATGACATTTTGATTTTCTCCAAGGACCAGGCGGCTCATGACAAGCATGTACGACTAGTCTACAGAGGCTTCGCGAGCATGGCCTGTATGCGAAGTTGGAGAAGTGTTTCTTCGACAGGGATTGTGGAGTTCTTGGGCTACATCGTCTCTCCTGCTGGCGTTTCCATGGACATGCACAAGGTGAAGACTATCGGAGTGGGAGAGGCCCAAGTCTGTACGAGATGTACAATGTTTCCTTGGCTTTGCAAACTTCTACAGGCGTTTCATACAGGACTTCTCCAAGCGTGTACTTCCACTCACGGAACTCACCAAGCGCACAGAGTGTTCTCTTGGTCCGACAAGGCGGAACATGCATTCACAACACTCAAGGACGCCTTCACGACAGCTCCGATTTTAGCACATCCTGATCCTTCTCGTCCCTTCTTCGTTGAAGCAGATGCCTCGGATTTTGCAGTAGGATCTGTTCTATCACAAGTTGGAGAAGACAAGTTGCTTCATCCTGTAGCTTTTCACTCTCGTAAGTTCCTTTCGGCGGAGATCAATTACGAGATTCATGACAAGGAACTCAAGGCCATTGTGGATTCGTTCGAGGAGTGGCGGCATTTCCTGGAAGGTGCTGCATCCTGTACAAGTTCTTACGGATCACAAGAACCTGGAGTATTTTCAAACGGCTCGAGTTCTCAGTCGGCGACAGGCTAGGTGGGCGGAGTTCCTATCACGTTTTGATTTCGTCATCATCTACAGGCCTGGTTTTCGAAATGGCAAGGCGGATGCATTGTCTAGGCGCTCTTACCTTGCACCGACCCCGGGATCCTGCATATGACTGTCAAAAGCAAGTGTTGTTGGGTCCTGATCGACTTCGGCTTGCAGCACTACAAGTTCATCAGGCTCCAGCAGATTCCACACTCCTACAGGACATCCGTTTGCAGTTGGCTACAGACGACTTGGCAAGGAATGTGTTTTCACACATTAGTCCTGACATCGCAAGTTCCTCTTCCTCCAGTTCCCGTACAGACTACAAGTTGTTTGCCATACAGGATGGACTCCTGTACCGGGAAGGTCTCCTGTACGTTCCTGTTGGTGTTTGCAGGACTCGTGTGGTACAGGATTGTCATGATACCCCGGCTACAGGACATTTTGGTGTGGCCAAGACAGTTGAGTTGGTGACTCGCAACTATTGGTGGCCTGGGTTGCGAGGTTTTTGGACAAGTTTGTACGGAGTTGTGACACCTGCAATAGGTCGAAGATGCCTCGTCACGCCCTCTGGTCTTCTTCGTCCTCTTCCTGTTCCTTCTGCTCCTTGGAGATCCATTTCTATGGATTTCCTCACAGATCTTCCTCCTTCTCGTGGATTTGATGCAGTTCTTGTGGTGGTTGACCGTTTCACCAAACAGGCTCATTTCCTACCATGTCAAAGACTGCTACAGGCCAGACAACTGCTGAGTTGGTGATCGCGAAGTATTCCACACCATGGTCTTCCTGAGAGCATTGTTTCTGATCGAGGCCCACAATTCATGTCCAAGTTTTGGCGAGAACTTCTCCGAGTCTACAGGTTAAAGCGGACTTTCTTCAGGATACATCCACAAACTGATGGGCAGTCAGAACGCACGATTCAGACCTTGGAGCAATATCTTCGCTGCTTCATCAGTTACCAACAGACAACTGGTTGGACCTTCTTCCAATGGCGGAGTTTGCCTACAACAACTCCGTTCACGCATCTACAGGCCAGACACCTTTCTTTGCTCTTACAGGCTACCATCCACGTTTTGACTTTGCTCCTCCTGCTTCTCCTTCTTCCGCTCCTGCAGTACAGGATCGTCTCCAGCATCTTCGTCAGGTACATGAGATCTCCGGTTCATCTTCAGCAGGCACAGGAACGGTACAAGCGTCATGCTGATGCTCATCGTCAACCGGCACCTGCATACAAGATTGGTGATCTCGTGTGGCTTCTTCGTCGGCATATTCGCACCAACAGGCCTTCTTCTAAGTTGGATTTTCAACGATTGGGCCCTTACAGGATTGCGGAGGTCAATCCTGTAGCTTTCCGACTCGAGTTACCATCTACGGTGAAACTTCATCCTGTGTTTCACACCTCTTTGTTGGAGCCGTATCATCCTTCTTCTCTTCCTGGTCGTGCTTCTTCTCCTCCCCCTCCTGTGGTCATTAACGGTGAACCTGAGTACGAAGTTGCAGCCATCCTTGATTCTCGTCTTCATCGCCGCCAACTTCAATACTTGGTGGATTGGAAAGGTTATTTGCCTACCGATCGCACTTGGGAACCTGCATCCAACTTATCCATGCTTCTTCCAAAGTTGCTGCCTTTCCATCGGCGTTATCCTGCTAAACCAGGTCCCAAGACTTGGAAACTTGTCCTTAGGGAGGAGGTGCTGTCATGACCCGATATAGGATGCATGATACAGGATATGGTTACAGGATGCCTATAAGGATATACCTACAGGATACCTGTAGGATATTCCTACAGGATATACTTACATGATATCTCAGGATATGCTATAGAATATACCTACTGTCATAGTTTTTTACTATGACTCGACCCTTTACTTTGGACGTTGACTGTTGTTACCTACTGTACTATGTTGATGGACCCTAGATGTAGTAGGAAACAGGCCCACTTAGTGCACTTGGGTATTTGGTGATGGTCGGCCGGGTGTCATTAGGTATTTGCAGGAAACTAGCGAAGCTAGAACTTACCTTCTAGAAACCACCCCCCAATTTTGATGTCCCGAATAGGCTGATTGGTCTTTGCAGATGAGTTCGGCGTGTTAGTAGGGTTAGGAACACCTCTAGGTTGACCTAACCCTAGGTTGCCCTAACTCACGCCCTAAAACCCCCACCCCCTTGGGTAGGGTTTAGGGTAGGAGTAAGGGTGAGTTATAAGCTCATATTGCTAATTTGTCTAAGGGGCTAGAATTCAGTGCCAGCCCACTAACACAAACAGGAAAAGAGGGGGGGGGGGGCTCCGTCACATAAATAAGGTAGAGTATACGTAGGAGAGCTCCTGGGTTCATGAATGAGTTCGTTGCTCTTCTGCCGGTGCAAGCTTCAGCTTGTGTCGTTAAGGTACAACCCTCTGTTGTGCCGCCCTAACTTCTAGATGCCAGGGGTACGTCCCACCTTCGGGGTAGCTTACCCTTAACGTTGGCGAATCCATGCCTGGGAGGTCTTGTCGGAATGCACGTTCCAAGAGCAGAGGTTGAGGCTTATCTCCAGCCTCCTCCTCCACGTCAAGTTAGGTGTAGCACTCACGGCCAAGCAAGGCACATCCGTGTCCTTGTCCAACTGTGGGTGTGGGATCTTGTTTGACAGGTTCACGTTACCTGGTTCCTGAGGGTTCATTGAGGGGTTCTAGAGTTCATTTAGGAACCACGTTTGTGGTACTTGGTGCAACTCTTGAATCTAAGGGCTATGGATGATAGCCCACATCATGGAAGGCAGTGTCACATGGAGATGTGACACTGGGCTAAACGTCACATGGTACAACGCCCGAGGCACGCCTTTGGGGCTATGTCATGGGCTTGTCGCTAAGGGGTTAGATACTCTAGCAAACAGGCATGCTTGTGTTGCACTAGGGTGCTAAGCCTTGGGCATCCGCTCAAGGGAGGTTAGGTCTCGTAACTAGGTGTGCTTTGGCACACTTGGCTAGGGGAGTGTTCTCCTTGGAATCCAGGGTTGAACAACCTAAGCTCATTAGTAGAAGCCCTTTCGTAAGGCACTCGCAAGGTCATGTGCTTAGGGTTATCCCAAACCTAGCCTTAGGGAGTTTGCTTAGCAGAACACCGCACACTCGTGTCCTCACTAAGTACTAGCCCTAGGTCTAGGGTATGACTTGGCCACTCAAACCCTTAGGGGTTAGTCGTGGTTCAGGGTACCCCTTGTCGCCCTAAAGGGGTTGTACTCCCGGATGAGGGTGATTCCTCAAGGGGTAAGTGACGATGCCTTAGCTCTGTGTAGGGTATGTGTGGAACACACGTCTCCCTGGGGGTTAGGGCATGAGCCTGTCTAGGTCTTCTAGGGCAAGACCCTAAGTCAATTAGGGTTATCCCTCAAAGGTTTTTGGGGGCAGACACTCTAGGGAAACTTAGGCTAAACCCTAAGTCAACTAGGGTTATCCCTCAAGGGTTTTGGGGGTAGACACTCTAGGGAGACTTAGCTAAACCTTAAGTCTCTTGTCCACTTGGGCATTAGAGTCTAACCTTAGGGGTCGTTGGGTTGTTCTGGGAAACTTAGCGTTGCTCACATAGGGTGATGACGCTGAATGGCCACCTGGCAACCACGTGTTGCCACGTGTTGGCCCTTTGGGTTAAAACTCTGACACCTACAAATATGCCTGTAGGATATTCCTACAAGATATTCCTACAGGATATTCTTATAGGATATGCCTATAGGATATACTATAGGATATGCCTAGAGGATAAGGGTCACTATTTTTAACTCATGACCAGATTAGACTCATGACCATATTAACTTGGAGTTGTGAGTATAAAAGCTTCGACCTAATTGTTGTACAATTAGTTACTATCAACACCAGTCTTTCTACGATCAATCTTGTCTTGTTTTGCTCCTTGCCTCCTGCTCTTGTCTTGTTCCTGGTTCCTAGTTCATGTCCTGTTCCTTGTCCTGCTCCTTGTCCTACTTCTGAATCAAGCTTCCTTGTTCTCGGAATCCTGCTCACTTCCTTGTTCCTGGATTGTGACTTGACAGATATGTGCATGGTTCCCTTTGGTCAAGGTTTCCTAGCATTTAGGGTTGCTTAGGGGAACACTCGTGCCCATTGATGGCAAACACTCGTGTGTTCTCTAGGTACTAACCCTAGGGCAAGGGTATGACTTGGCCACACAAACCGCAAAATACCCTCGTCATCCTTTAAGAGTTATACTTGATTGAGGGTGATTCCTCAAAAGTGTAAAGTGATGCTTTAGCCTTATTAAGAGAATGTGTGGAACACACAACTCTTTGATGGGGGTTAGAACATGAGCCTGTCTAAGTCTCCTAACGTAAGACCTTAAGTTTGCTAGGGTTATCCCTTAGGGTTCTAAGGGTAGACATTCTAAGGATAAAACTCCCAAATCTCTTGTCGATTTAGACATTTGATTCTGACCTTAAAGGTCGTTGGGGTTGTCCTAAAAAACTTAATGTTACTTACATAGGGTTATAATGTTGGATGGTTACCTAGCAGCCACATGTTGCCTCGTTGTTGGCCCTACTAGTAAAAACTTTAATAAATAAATTTACCAGTTAAGGGTCGAGTTCTCACTAGGTCATGAGTAAACTTAATTAAGCCCACCAACATAAAAAAATATTGTATTCTATTTAAAACCTTGTGTCTTTAATAGAGATCTCTCTCTCACACACACACACACATGCGTGACATGGTCACTTCTCCTTGTGCGTGTGTGCAACGTGTAATTCCCAAAGTTTATCAAATAGTTACCTGATTAATAATAATTGCTAAACATACACATGCAGTTTACATATTCAATATAGTATTGAATATCTCCGTTACAAATATTAATAAACAAAATCAAATAAATCTTTAACATTTTGTTGAATCCTCCTGGACTCTGAGAGAGAGGGGGGCTCTTGATTATAATTTCATACAGGCTGAGCTATTTATTGGTAATTATTACTTAATAGCTTAACTAAAGTTTTGGTACTTATTACACAGAAAGATCGACATATAAAAATATACTGGTATTATAGTTTGTGATGGGACTCCACTAGAGTAATGGAGATGACATTGCCTGTGGCTATGGCTGCTCAAACACTTCCCCTCTCTTCCCACCATCCAAGTGCCATTTCCCCTCACCAGTACGTGCAAACCCTCTATAAAAACACCAGTCTTATCGGATACACACAAAACGCACATTTACACACCAATTCAACACATATACACACATCATCACGCACGCTAGCAGAACAAAACACACCAAACACCTCCAAAAACAGAACACTAGAACAAGACGCACCTTCAGAAGTAGACGTGATAATAGTTGGGGCAGGCCTAGCAGGACTGGCAGTAGCAAAACACTTACACACAAAGGGCATCTCTTTCCGCTGCTCAAGTCCTCGGACGGTGTAGGAGACCGTGTACGAACAAATAGCTTGGATGCCTACGTCCTGGACAGAGGCTTCCAGATATTCATTTCTGCATATCCCGAAGCACGTAGAATACTCAACTAGGAAGAGTTAACTTCTACGCAGGAGCTTTAGTCTTCTACATGGGAGCGTGTCCGACTTGTTCCAGCACCCACTAGACGGGATAAGTAACCCCATCGGCACCGTCCTGGATAAGCTCCGTGTGGGGATAGTCCGCCTTCAAGCTGCGGTAAACCGCATAATGAGATACTCACCTCCCAGAAGTCATTATACAGCAGAAGCTCTCCGACGCCGGATTCTCGAAGAACATCACGGACACATTCTTCAGGCCGTTCTCCAGAGGTATTTTCTTCGACCACGAACTCCGTAGACTGTTTGAATTTGTGCTTAAGTGGCCCGAACACGCTTTCTATGTATGGTATAGGTGAGATCCCGTTAGTTAGTCAGTACAGGAACCATATACTTGAACACCAAGGTTGAACATGTCCTTGTAAAGGAAGATGGTACCTTCTCAGGAGCAAAGCTCAAGTCTGGAGAACTCTTAAACTTGAAATATGGCGTGATACTCACTGTAGAAGGTCCAGAGGCAGCACGTCTACTGAAAGACTACACACGCGTAAGTCCCCTCAGAGTACGGTCTGTATGTATTTCTCCACGGAAAATGTGTTGTTGTACCTAAATGGATCCTGTGAAGGATAGTGAACAACATGTGTTATGGGTGCACCACATGGGAAAGGCCTCATATCTGTCTCTCTCATTGGAAGATACGACGTGGAGCTTGAGAAGCTGGTGAAGGACGAGCTGGGTATATGACACTTGAGGACGATACCTTATGCACAGCCTGATCAGTGTCTCCAACGAATCTTTTTGAGGAGACTAAGTTCATGGATACCTCTCTTGACTCGGCTACTTTTGATGGGGCGCTTGTCTCTGGGAAGAGAGCTGCACATGCGCTTCTAAACTGAAAATTAAAAGATGAATTTTACGTACGCCTGTGTTTGTACACACACACACAACATCCCTACTATTATATGTACAGACCGACTCGTCCATCTTTACCAACAGTTAGCAGTACACCTGCAAAAGATGCTAACGATCTTATTCTGCAAAGAAACGGTGTAATCAATTATATTAAACAAACTAAAACAAGCTATTCTAGAAAGTAGTACAATCTATATTGTCAATTATCTAGCATACAAGACAATATACGTTACCCATTCTTGTAAGTAACCTCGGTCGACCCAGTAACTAAGATGCATCTCAATATCGTATCAGCCACCAGCTCTAGCTTATAATCCCTATTAACATGTAACAAAATAGTATGTTGATGTTAATATAATTAAAAGACTAACCTTACAATTATTAAGAGGGACCAATAGTTTTGTGTCCGGAAATGAAAAACATCTAAGCACTAGCAAATATTTATCATGTAAAGTAAATTGTATTCCATCGTCAACCGGTACCTGCAAAAAGAATGTATTTACACACACGTACACATGCATGCACGCACATGTATATATAGATAGATAGCGTACCTTCAATGAGGATTCAAATAAAAGGACTGGATGAACTTTACATCTGTGTTGCAGGTCTTGCATAACGTATAAATAAACGATATATGTACAAATGTGCACGAGAGTAATCCAAAGAACCGCAGCAGACACAGAGGTCCATTTCTTACAACGGTTCTGGACGCTCTACCTGCGGAAACAAAACCACATTTCTATACATACATACCGGAACGTTATTATGTATGGTCTATTAATTACTTACATTCTGATACGTGTATGTGTGTGTATACGTATATTACCGGCTCTGCATGCTCAATTGCAATAATTGGTTGTAGCAATTCCGAGGACGTTAACTCCCTATTAACCTGTTTAAATACTTCCCTTTTCCTGCTAAGTACAATCAGAACACACACGCACGTGTGCACACACACATGTCACACATATATTAATAAAGGGCGTGCGTGAAATTACATATATTACCAGTTCTGAATGCTTGATCACATCTACTTTCAAGTAAGTTTCCTGTCCTACTAATGGAATCGGGTACGTACTGGTTCAAACTGTTTTTAACTTTATATTCTTGTCTTCAGGTTCCGAGTCAAATACATAATGCTCATTAATTTCTATATATACAAGACAAAGAATTTTATAAGAATAACAAACACAATAACCTTTATCTAGGTGCTATTCCGTCTGCAATTGTATACATATATGAAAGCTGTTAAGAATATTTGCCTGATTAAGTGACCAGTGGTGTTCTTGTTCAACAGAAGTTGAAGACATATAGACTTATTTATGTATATATAATCAAAGTTGTACATGATGTTTTCACATACAATAAAAATAAGAGAAATAGTTAAGTGATATATATATTTCTCAACTTGGTATTGGAGCTAGAATGAACAATTCTGGGACCATGGCAACTTCATCATGAGGAGACATGGTTGAGGTCTATGATGAAAAGGGTTTCCACAGATGGTCAATTTCTCTCCAGTTTTATCTAATGGAGAAGGGCATTTGGGAGGTTACTAATGGCTCAGAGACATGCCTTGCAACAGGTGTTGTAGAGATTGATACTTGGAAGGTCAAGGACTCCAAAGCCCTTGGTATCATGGCAGATCCCTTGGAAAACTCTATCGCAGTCATCTAGACACTAGTAAAACATTAGCAAAGAATTGGAAGGCTCTCAAGAATGCTCTTGGGAAGGAAAGCATGGCAACTTTAGGGTCCCTAAAGGCTGACTTCTTCAAGTTGGCTCAGGCTCCAGGTGAGTCAGCCTTGTCCTACTTGGTAGGGTGAGAGATACAATTCAGCATATTGATAGTGTTCAGGGCACGCCAAACCCTCATACGGACATTGAGGCTTTGCTAGAAAAGGGATTACGTAGTGGCATGGTGTCAACGATAGACGTGCAATATTGCACAAGGAAGATTCAACTTCCATAGAATTTGGCCAAACATAGTCAAATATCGATGCTGGAGAGCAAACCGACAACAAAGCTGGGGAGCATATCTTATACTCAGCTTCTAGCAATACGTCTGAAGGAACCTCTAACAAAGGTGGAAAGTGGAAAAAGAAGTTTAAGACATCATCTAATGGCAAGAAAAACTATATGGGACCGGCTTGGTCAAAGAACTACTGAACCACCTCCAGGAGCTGCTCCAGGTTTTGGCACAGGAAGGGACGTTTGTAACAAATGTAAAGAGCCTGGTCATTATGGACGTGAGTGTCCCAAGTCACACAAGGCTCATCTAATATCATCTTTGATGATGCACAACCAGGATGACAGGGTAACCAGACAAATGTCACTTGGTTGGACTCTGCAGCAGGTCAACATGTAACTCTCTGAGGTAGATTCTTTTTGATCTCCAGCCATGCAGAGGCAAATAGTCGTTGGTAACGATGCAAAGCTAGATGTAATAGCTCAAGGTACCATGAAGATCAAGCTTCCCTCCAAGTCTGGAGCAGTTGTACACATACATGAGGTCAAGCTAGTTCTTGTTGCTACTCAAACATTGCTCTCTGTGGGATCATTTATTGAGCACAGTTTTGAAACTGTCATCTCTCCTTGAAGAGGTTGTTTTCTTACACCAAGTGCATGGTAAGGTTGCAGATATCGTTCGAGTTGACAACTTGTTTAGTGTGCATTGCACTGTTCTGGAGAACTCCATAGGTGTAGAATTATTGGCTTGTTTGATGAGTAAAACAACTGGTTGCAGCCATTACACCACGTCAGAGAGGGACAATTGCTGATATCAACACTTGGAAATGATGCTCAAGGATCAAGACATGGTGATAGGTTTGAAAATCCAGCCATCATCTTGACATTTTATGAACCTTGTGTTCATGGGAAACAACATAAGCAACCTTTCAATAGTGGAATGAGCTCTCAAGGCTCTCATCCTCTTGAGATAATTCACATTGATATTTGCGGACCTATGCAAGTGAACTCACCAAGTGGGAAGCGTTACTTTATTTCCTTTGTGGACAATTATTCTCGCAGAGTGGTGGTGAAGTTCCTTGCACACAAAGGAGAGGCACTACAGAGTTTTCAAGCATTCCATGCAACAACAACAGTTGAAACTAGCCAGCAGTTATGTATCCTTTGTAGTGATGGTGGGGGTGAATACTTGTCACGTGCTTTTGTAGATTATTGCAAAGCACAAGGAATAACAAGACAAGTTTCTGTGCCTTATACTCTTGAGTAGAATGGCACTGCAAAGCGCATGAATTGTACTTTTGGTAGAATGGCTCGTAGCATGCTATATGACTCAGGTTTTCCAAGACATATTGGGCAGAGGCAGTTAATACGGCAGCTTACTTGTGTAACCGAGCCCCTACTTCATATGTGCAACAAGGCAAGACACCATAAGAGTTGTGGATTGGACGCAAGCCAGATGTGTCCAGTTTAAGGATTTTTGGTTCCTTAACATTTGCACATGTTCATAAGGAGTTATGACATAAGCTAGATTCTAAGACAAGGATGGCAACTCTGCTTGGATATAGCGATGAAAGCAAAGCATATAAGCTATTGGCCTTGGATAACCAGGAGTTAATAATATCTTGTGATGTAATTTTATGCACGTTGTAACTAAAGTGGGCATGATACGTGAAAATGGGAATATAAAATAAATTACTAATTAATACTTAAGTTTTAATTATTAATTAATCATTTAATTAATATGTAATTAAGCCTTAAATATTAATTAATTAATTAATTAATCCTTCAATAACCTTACTTAGTAAGGAATATTCCTAAACTATCTTAGAATATTATATTATTCTAAAATAGTTTACAATAATGAAGAAATACTATCAAACATAATTACAAATGAAATCATTTTCTTATCAACATGTTAATTTATTTATAAATACTTTCTTCCTAACCATACAGAGAAATCTCCTCATTTTGTCTAAATCATCACTCTCCGGATTAATCAAATCATTTTGGTCAATATCTTGATGTTGTTGCCACCACCTAACACTCTCACGAATGCAATTGGGAGTTGCCATCCTTGTTAATACATAAGATGTAATAAGACCAGGTCTGCATAAAGGCTCATCTAAAAAATGACGTTCCTTAAGAATAATATTATAAAGCGCCCGGTTGCTATCCTTCATTTTATAAAATTCAAAATCACGAGAAAGAAAAGCTTCAGGAATGTTTGATACGGTGGATACTGTTTACAAAATTTTTTTCGAGATTCTTCTTTCTGAGGCATGTATCCAAGTAATTCACTAGCTCATCCATAATATCAGTATCAGAATATGGATCGAAAGTGATTGGATGAATACAAGCAATGTTTTGGTTGAGCATAGCCTTCTAAGGAGAGTCGTCTACCACTAACATCTGTGCGTTCTTCATTATCCTTAAGCGACTGATCTCCCCATGAGTCCCAATTATTCTTTCATTCTTGAAGAAGTACGGCTTGCTTTCCTTTCTTATATTGTGAAATTCGAGAGGTTTATACATATTCGCTGGTCAAAAATCCAATCTTTACAAATCACCTCTTCTGCAACACTACAATGTTTCTTAAACAAATTCAACAGCGGTGTTAAGTTATGAATCTGCATGCATGACCAAATCCCCACAAGCGCACCCATCTCCTTAAGCTTTTGAAAGAAAACGATCCAACCCTGGACGAAAAATAATATCATATCGAAATTTACCATGACAAGGAATGAAATCTCCTTGTTTGATTTCTTTTTTCCTATCCTCGGGCCTTGTCGATGAAGCAGAACACCATTGAATCCAACAACACAATATGGCCATGAGTAACATGGGATAGCGTTGCCTCTTGAATACTTTGCAAATCACTTATTTGCTCCCTTTCACATTTATCCATTGACACTATCTCGTTGCCTATCCCTTCATCATTTAATTGTATATCATCCTTACAAGATTTCAGATATTGCATGCGCTGAAGAAATTGATTTCGGAACTGAAGTCAATAAAAATGATGATGAAAAAACTGAAGTGGCCCCCATGGTAACGATGTTTTGAGCTGCATTATTATCCATTTCCTGCATGAACTCTGTCATTCTGACATGTGGCACAAGAAATTGTCGCCAAACCCCTCTCTTACCTCATGCCAATGCTGAAAATCCATGTTCTCAATTGTTTCATTACATCTGCAAAATGATAATTAGCTGACCTTAAAATTATCAAGGTATATTATTTACCTTGTTAATGTGTGACCCATGTTTGAACTAAAAGCTTCATTAATCCTTGAGAATTTATTTTCTGTACAAATATAAACGAAATATACAAAAATGCCTTATGTTACACTCATTTACAACTATTCGTCACTCTAAGAACTCATTAACAATTCTTCTTCGCTATTACCTTCTGAGTGAGGCGAAGAAGGTCTAAGCCGCTTGTGAGATGGTTCATGATCTTCTGTATCTTCTATTGATGTTTCCATGGGTAATGGAGTGTGCGAATGTTCTGTACTCCTCGAGATAACTTCCGGTCTAATATCTGATTGAAGTTCGTCCTCAGACTCCGACATTGAACCAGATTCGTCTTCAGAGCTATCGCACTTATCGGGAGGGAACTTTCTCAAATACTCCTTTATGGATTCGTTGGGGTAGTCAGTTGAGAACCTATCTATCCACTTGTTCAGGTCCTCAACCATGGTCTTATCCTTTTCAACGGCAAATACACATGTATGCCGAAGGTAACACTCCTTCAAGACGGACCCCCTAGTGCAGTAGTCAAAAACCCACGCATCACTGTGAGGACCCCTGATCAAGTTGACGATGCTCCGTGCCGCTTGACTTGTGATGTTTGGATAACGTACATTGCCGAATACGTCACTCTCAGCTATCGGTGTATCGGATGGAGGTTCAGGGCCGTTGGAGTGCAAACAGATGCCTGGCCAGTCATTTGGAAGTTTGAAACTGTTTGGCGCATTCCTAACAACCAAGTGAACAACCGAATCAATGCACTTCGGATCAGCATCATTCATATAAAATCCTGTCCAACGATGTTTATTCCTCTTGGCAAAGGAGAAGGCAAAGGTATCGGTGACATGAGCAAGAATCAAGAAATAAATACCTGAAAACGTAGATATCAGTCAAGAGTGCAAGTATGAATTCAATAATAAATACCTTCTTTGTACATACTTGCACGACTAAGTTTCTCCACCAAATCCTCTAGTGTCCTGTCTGTCGAAGGATTTTTTGACACCCGCCGATCCATCACGAACAATTGAAACGGTTTCCTACAAGCAGTGATGGTACCCCATAAAGTCTCCGAATCCAACAACAAACATCTGTAGGGCTTGTCGTGATTCGTAGCATCCTCCTTTATAAGGTTCAACTCGGTTCTCCGCTGCTGAAGGACTGCCATAAGAGAAGGCGTCATCGCAATGTTCTCCTTTTTGGCGTTGGCGTGCAATAGATTCTTGCCCAGATCTTCCGATTGATTCACCCATTCGACAAGCATATCATCATTTGTCACATGCAAATATTTGCTGACCTCTTCGTATGTTGAAGCCGAAATCCAACCCAGTTTGTGGCAGTGTATTCCCAACCACTCCTTGAAGTGCCTGACCGTCTTCAACTCCATTGCCTTGAGATGAAAAGGAGAGGTGGGGCTGCTGTTGTTAATCTGTAATTTGCCATCAATCACCAAATCAGCCAAGACTTCCATCTCCTCCATCGTTGTTCCATTTAAAGGCTTCAACCATGTGAGCTTGAAATCGTTGTCTACATCCTTTATAGATTGAACAGACTTAGCCTTCGGCGTCTTACTGGGTTTCTTTGCAGACTTCTCTGAGGGCTCCACTTCACTTGTCTGCTTCTTCTTCAGTGTTCCTTTTGCAAAGGATTCCATAATCCCCAACCATTTCGCAAAGATCCTATCCTCGGGAC
>PUQB01000256.1:192500-348191 GCA_003024785.1 Selaginella tamariscina
ATGATGTTTTTTAATAAAGAAGCAACATATAATTTCTCAAGTTTGGTTTAGGGCAATGTGCATGTGTGCATATGTGTCTCTGTAAGTGCTTCTAATGCGTGTGCACATGTATATATAAATTTATGATTGTGTTTATAATATAATATGTGCAAAACAAACATCGAATAATTAAGAAAATAATATTAATATACACACTATGAACATATTTTAAATTATACATAATAATATATGATTTTATCTAATATATAGCCATATATATTTTAATAATATATATTAATTTAATATTGATAATAAGGTTTAACACTAGAATATTCTTGAAATAATAACAAATTAATTGAGAAAATCCCATTAATATATACAAATGTAGAATAATTACTGAGATAATTAAGAATAAGACTAATTTAATTATGATAATCATGTTTAATATTGGAATATTCTTTGAATATTAAGAAAATAACAAAGAATATCCCATTAATAGTAGGAAATGTAAATTAATTACTCGAGTAATTAAAGAAAATAATAATATAAACAGACTATAAATATATTTTAATAATACATAATAATATATCAATTTATTTATTGTATTAGTGTATATATATATATAATATAAAACTTAATAATATATACTTGAATATTAAGAATGTAGAATAATTACAAAAATTTTGTAATATTAAACAGCTTGAAAGCACTTGAATGACATTAAATGCAATTTTAAAACACTCATTGGAATTGGAGAGTATATATGTCAGACTGTCGGTTATTTGTTTCAACTCATCTTAAATTTTCTTTTCTGTTATTTCAAAAATTTTGAATTTCTGATATAAGTATTGTCGGTCTGACATGTAAATTTGAAAATGCATTTAATTTCCCACTCAAATTCAGATCTGGTTCTTTCTCCGGCAAGGGTTTCTTTATTTCTTTATTTTTCACTCTTTAGATTTTCTTTTTTCTTCTTAGTGATCAGCTCAGGAGCGACATTAAATTGGGTGTGTTATTGTTTATAAGAAAACACGGCACCTTCAGTGCTGTTTACAAGTAAGTATTATAAACAAATTTAAATATATTTATAAAGATTCACTCTCTTACATTCTCTCTTAAATTTTAGAATTTAGGGATTTAGGAATGCATTAGGATTACAATATATTCTGTTAGGGATTTATCCTGTTTAAATATACTTCTAACTTAATATTCTCGGTTAGCCGGGGCGGCGGGATTAATTTGGCCATTTTTTTTTGCCTCTTCGAAGAGGTGGCGGGATTAATCCCGCCACTATCTCTTTGATAGTTATGACAGAATTAGTCCGGGCAATGCTTCTCCACCTCTTAAGAAGAGCGGCGGGATTAATCCCGCCGCCAATTCCCTCCCGCGAGGAAGAAGCAGCGGGATTAATCCCGCCGCCGATTCCCTCCCACGAGGAAGAAGCGGCGGGATTAATCCCGCTAGTACTTCCTCGTCGGAGGGAGTCCGCGGCGGGATTAATCCCACCGCCTCTCTCAGACGAGGAAGTACCGTCGGCGGTATTAATCCCGCCGACGATTCCCTCCTGTGAGGAAGAATCGGCGGGATTAATCCTGCCCATCGTTCCTCGTCGGATGGAGTTGTGGGCGGGATTAATCCCGCCCATCAGTTGTATTAATAAAGCATGAGATATATCTTGATACATAATTATGTATTATTGCACATGCATATTATTAAGCAACCGTAGTTATGATTTCTTAGAAATATTGCATAAACAGATATCATAAATAACATAATTATTTATGTGCAAAACAATATGTATAATACTGGAGATAAATATGTCTTCTTTGGAACAACGAGATAGTTGGCACTGGAACTGTGGAAGTTCGAGATGATAATGCATCATGTCACAATATTGCCCAAGGATCTTGTGTGTACGTATGGGTGAACACCCTTTTCAAGCATGTTGAGGTTCCGGAAATGGAATTTGAGGAGGGTTCTCCTGTATTGTGGAATTTTGAATGAAGTTAAGGCTGACATAGAATATACAGAGTCACAAACAAACAGTAGCACGAGTTTTTCAGATGATGGCTTGCCTGCTGTGATGGATGAGGTGATTCTCTTTCTTCATGAGATTGAGGTTGGGAGAGGCATCATCACAGATATAAATCCAATGGAAGCAGTGTCAAAGAGAAACTAGGGTCCGACTTTGTGGGTATAGTTGTGACAGAGGTTTCACCTAATGGCACTTTGCATCCTGGATCCCTTGTGAGGTGGCGAACATCTGAATTAAGATGGGAAGATGGTTCAACATATTCTGGGTTGAATTTCAATAATAACAACCCGGAAGAACAACTCATATTTGAAGAGGTTCATTGCATTGGTCCTATTGTAAGACAAAGGCGATTCATGGGTTGCAGATCTTCCCCTGCAAGTTTTAGCAAGAGGGTCAAGATGGATCCTACATCTTCCGAAAGTGTTATGAGCATTTCCACGATTGATTGCTGCAAGAAGAAGTGTTGTCAGATGGCAGACCGGAATGAAATTACCCAATGTAGACATGTCTTTCGTATGCTCACCCAAAAGCAAAGGCATGAGTTTGTATATATGCAGCACTAACTGGGTGTATTGATGGAATGACCTCAAACACAGGTTATCAGAGTACATCCATGGTATTTAATACATCTGCTTCAAAGCTTGGTACAGTATATATACGGGATCCCAAAGACCACGTCCTATTGTCGAAGGGATGAGTGGCTAGGAGCGCGAACCTCAGTACATGGGAACACTCGCTTGGTCAAAACCCGCTCTCACATTATGGCAGCCATAGAGATACTCAAGGCTTTGTGGAAGCAAATGCAGACAGGATGCCTCACAAATGCCGAACCACAAATGCAGGGATCAGGGAAAATCTCAAGGTTTTGCCTTCAATCTACACTCAATTGAAGCTTGTGTAACATGTGAACAAGTGCCTCAATTTGATGGGTCTGCAAGCAATCTGCACTGGTACCTTCAAACAACATATGGAATACTCATTTTAAGGATGTGGAGATTGCAAAAACACTCTAGCTTTTTCAAGTGTGACACTTGTACATCATTGAAGGTTGCAGAGGCTTGTGCAAAACCTTGGTGGAGATCACTGCCATCAAAAGAAGATGGAGGCCCACATGATTGCACAACAACAAACTTGCCGGTCTCAGTACTATGCACACCGCATGCTTTCTATGTCATGCCCATCAGAGTACCTGTGCTTGATCTATGACAAGATGGATCATTCAAAGACCAGCATTCCAAAGCTCGTTGCAACACCAAAGTGCCTTGGAAATGTTATGAAACTTCCGCATTTCATTGACATGTGCTAACACATGGACACGGTTGTGAGTCATATGGACACTTTTCACTTCCACATTGGTCTAATGACTCCAATTTCACTATTGGGTCGTTGGCCATGTGTTTTAGAAACCTTGAAGCCCACTCACAGACACGTCCTATCAGTGATCTTAAAGTGAAGAAGAAACAACACCTTCAACCTTTACATAATGCTCTCATGAACACGTCTGCACTTGAGGCTACTTGGGAATATGAGAGGCATTGTCAGCAGCTTGCACAAAAAACAGATGGCCCTGTTGAGAGTTCAGGTTCAGTGGAGGGATCTAGCTCAAATAGTGTACATGTGTCCTCAAACATCAAATAAGCTTCCTCGTCATTTGCTTTTACAGATGGATAATTGTGCAGGCGAGAACAAAAATAGGTAAATCATTTTACTTAAGGGTTCTCAAGCTCATACTTACTTTTATTATTTTCTAGATATGTGCTAGCATACTTGTCAATGCTTGTTGCCAAAAGGTGTGTTTGAGACAATCATGCTCAGTTTTCTTATGGTTGGTCACACTCATGAAGATATTGATGTGTTCTTCAGCAAGGTCTCCAACTCTACAAAAAGGACAAGTGCACTTACCTTTACCGCATATGATGAATCTTTTTGAAAACTGCATCTCCAAAAAAAGTTGTGCTTTGCTTGTGACTGAGGTGCCAGACTTCAAAAAATTTCTCAAGGAGTATATAAAAGAGGAGAGTGATTCTTTAGTTGGTCACCTTGTGCCGCTACAATTCTTTTTCTTTATACGAGATGGTTATACCTATTATGCAGTATAAGTTACGGCCATCAGTGCATGAGTGGTTACCAAAAGAGGGGTTAATGCTCTTCAAAAGTGGAGAGAATGGAAAGCCACTTCTTCCCAGAAGGACAACTAGACCCTATTCCATTGAGTGCCCAGCTCAAGGAACAAGAGGTTATTATTTGATGGCATCAAAAAATATGTAGCATGGGTTTCAAAAATTTGATGCCAAAGAATTCTGATAAGGCAACTGGTTACTCAGAACTATATAAGCATGTGGTCGACTATTGGGAGACTGTGTTCGAGAGTTGGAAGGGCCTACTGCATAGTTACGAACACAGTCGGGATCCCGGCCGTGTTTACCGTGTTTCACGGAACACGGCCATGGGTCGTGTTCCTACAGCCGTGTTTGTGAATAGTGTTTTAATGTTACGAACACGGGCCATGATCCCGGCAACCACGGCCGAGATCACGGCCCGTGTTCGTAACATGAAACACTGTTTAAAATATTTCTCGACTGAATATACTTGTAGAATATTCTTTCTAGGGCACACGGCGTCACACAGCAATCCAAGGCATTGCAGCAACAATCCAAGGCAACAAGTATGGTGCAGCAATTCAACACTGTAAAAGCGGTAATTTTATATATATAATCATGTAGATTTGCGTATATATGTAGAGAATACTTATAACACACCACACACACATATATATTTATATAAAAATTAAACTATAACATTTTAAATAATACTTTTTTTGAAAATGCGGCATTATTTATAAGAGAGGTTTTGGCAACCAGCTTGTATATAATAAAAAACACATTTTTAAGGTTAATGTATACATAATTTGGCATGTATATGTTTCTTTAAATACATATTATTTCTTTGAGTTTTATATTTATTAATTAATTAAGGTTTATTTTATTATGGTTAATATAAAAGTGATTGTATGCAAGTTCACTAGAATATTCGTGAGCCATCGTGAGTCGTGATCGTGTTCCGTGGTCGAGTGCTTGAGATTTGAGGCTCGTGTTCGTGTTTCGTGTTCGTGTTCGTAACTATGGCCTACTGTCACAAGTACAGAATTGCAACACCCTTTTTTGGCCTAAAACAAGGTGGCGAGAGGAGATTGAAATGACATCACTGAGCAAGACGACATATAAGCAGTAGTGATGTGGAAGTGCAAACCCACACTGTTGGACAAAGAAACCAAAACCTAAAGCATACTTTGATTGCTGCCAGGATCTTCAAAAACTAATGATGGTTCTCATTACTCCAGATGCGTCATATAATCAGCCTATTTTGGATGGGTCAAATTATCGACACACCTGAAGTAATCACAAAAAATAGTATTGTTAAGGTTGCATAGTTTAAATCACAAAAAAGGCGACACGAGAAGGAGAGCAAAAGATATAATGGATGCCTAGAGAAAACATGGTCTCCCAATCAAAAGACCCAGCATGTTTTATAAATGTTAAATCCATTCGATATAGGTGGATGTCAAGAAGCGTTGATAAAGTCACGATTAATAAAACTGCAAGGGAATGTATGTTTTCTAAAGCTTAAAACAATTACAAATTATAAAATATCATATATTTAATATTCATAATTATTATAAACTCTTAATAATAGTACCAAACTGTTTACTTAACTATATAAATTTAAAAAATAATATGGAAGATTGACTATATTATTATAGGATTTTATATATTATTATTACTACTACAAATTTTTAATTAATAATGTTATATTTAAATATTAATATTTTAATAACAACATTAATATTTTATAATGTATCTTTTATGCTCTTCCTTAATTATTATATTAGGCAATATATATATAATTTAATACCTCCTACTTTTATAATGTTATTAATTTTTGTTCAATGAATGTTATAATTTATTAAAGGGTCGAATACAAAATAGAATATTTTTTAAAGAATATTCTATTTTCAACATATATTCTAAAGAATATTCCTTAATATTAGAAAATGCTAATTAAATAGCTAAATTGCTAATTATTAGGAAATGGGACTATAGCCATGTCCATTTTAGTTACAACATGCATCATTTGTCAAACTCAAATTCATGTATGACTCATACCATGGGAGTGTTAGAATCCAATGTCTCTTGCCCTTTTGAGTTAATTGCAGTGGATTTAATGGGACCTTTTCCATGTTCTTCTCAAGGTAACCAATACATCATTGTTGTATTTGATTATTTAACTCGTTGGGTGGAGGTTGATGCTCTTCCGGATGCAACTGCCATGTCAACAGCTTTGTTTATATTCTATAATGTGGTTTTGCAACATTATTGTCTAGAGCAGATGTTATCAGATATGGCCTTGTTTCATTGTAGAGGTATTCCGAGTGTTATGTGAGAGGTTAGGGATAAAACACTCATTTGCCTCTTCATTTCATTCATAAATTAATAAACAATTAAATTGGACCTTCAAAGGTATGATCTCAAAGTATGTGAATTTCAATCATATGGATTGAGATTAATATTTGCAATGCTTGAGATTTCTTATGTAACAGGCATTCAGAGTTTAATTGAATTCAAAACTTGTATGGATGTTGCCCAGTAAATTGGGATTATCATAGAATCTACCACATGTTGAGGATGCAAAGCTGTGGGCTCAACATTTGGATGTTGTCTTGCCTCTTTTATGTGCAGAGTCTATAAAACATCTTGATTGAGCTCAAATATGACAACAATCTTTTTACAATGTATGACATTAAATTCCATCAGATTATGCTATATGGTAACTTAGTACTGGTACATTTTCCCAGTTGACTGCACTTGGGTTTGCAACTTGTTTATTACATAAGTGACTTGGTCCTTACCGAGTACTCTAAAAGGTTGGTCCTCATGTGTATCAAGTACAATTAGTGGGATCTCATGAGGTAGAGATAGTTCACATAGTTTTAATGAAACAGTTTATCGTTTGAGACTCGTTGAGTACATTCGGTCATACCTTAAATAAGCCAACTTACACAAATCTAGGACCATCGAATCCAACCCCATTTACATAGCTGTGGAGGGGAGGATAATGTAAGATACTATATATACACTATATATATACACATGCATAGTGGCACATGGGTGGTGATCTAGCCTCCATGTGTTGCACGTCTGTCATGTGGCAGAAGGGCCTCCTATATATAAACAGGGTTTTAAGCTGAATGAAGTATCACGTTCTGTGCAAAGATGTCCTAACTTAAAAATGATTACAAAGTTATACACACATATGATCACTCAATATATACACTCATTACCATTGTCAAGTTTATGGAGAAAGGTGGTTTACATAAAGTACTTTCTTTTATGTATATTCTTAAGAATAATAAATTGAAAAGGCTTATATTGAAGAGAAGTAATTCTTTATACACTCACTACCACTATTAAACCTTGTGAACAAATTAAAGAGAGGTGACTTATATTAAAAAAAAATAAAATTATTCTTTACTACACTCACTACCACTATCAAGTTTCAAGATAAATTAAGAAATGCAATTTATATAAAGTGTTTTTTTTATGCATATTCTTAAGGAAAAACAAATTAAAAGAGGTAGCTTATATATTGTTGTTGAATCTTTATTTATTTTAAAGATATCCTAACTTGGAAATAGATTATAAAATTATACACACATGTGATATTATTTAATATACGATTCTTTATTACATTCACTACCATTACCAAATTGAGGCTTATAAAGAGTGTTTTTTTTTTTATGCATACTCTTAAAGATGAACAAATTGAAGAAAATTGATTTATATCGAAAAGAAGTGATTTTTTACTATATTCATTATTATTATTACATCTCATAAACAAATTGAAGAAAGGTGGTTTATATAGATGTTTTCTTTTATTCATATTTTTAAGGAGAGACAAATTGAAAAGAAGTGACTTATATAAAGTGTTTTTTTTTTATATTAAAGTGAGATGACTTATATAAAGTGGTTTCTTTTTTAAGAAAGAACAAATTAAAGAGAAATGGCTTATATAGAATGGTTTCTTTTTAATTAAGTAATTTTATTAAAGTGCTTTCTTATTAAAGAAGGATATAAAGGATAACTTAAAAAGAGAGTTTATATAGAATGCTTTCTTCTTATATAAAGTGTTTTTTTTTAAATTAAAAAAGGTGGATTCTACTTAAGGTGGGTGCTTCTCTCTCTTCGCATTTGTTTGTACACAAGTAAATTTACATTTATATGTTTAATGTTTGCATAAGTAAAATTATTTCATGTATGTTAATACAAGATTAAATGCTGGTAGGTATTATCTATTGAAGTATCTGTGATTACGTAGATGCATCTATACATGTGATACTGTATTATCTTGTGTGTGTGTGTGTGAAACATCCTCTTGGCAGGACTCTAAAGCTTTAAAAAAGGATGATTTTAAGATTGTAATTGAGTTAGAAGAAACAATGAAATGATTATTAAAGATAAGCATATTGTAAAGAGGAGGGCATGTCTATTTCCATGGGACTTGTTACAAGCATTATATGAGTAAACACTCAAAAAGAGGGTTTCACTGTGCATGTACATTGATGAGACTAAACAAGAGTGTGAAGAAGTTGGTGTGAATGACATTTCCAATGTTGTACAACATTACCAATGTTGAACACACATATTGAAGGCTCCAAGACCATGATGTGATTTGATAAATAAGCTATTATGCACACTTCCATGGTAATGTTGAACACACATATTGAAGGTTCCAAGACCATGATGTGATTTGGTAAATAAGTCATTATGCACACTTTCACAGCGATAATTTAATTGATAATTATATATAAACACTTGGTTATAGTGATAGTCACTACATGTGGGTGCTGATACAAAGTTGTCCGCAACTTTCCTATATCTATGAAAGTAAGATACACTTTGTGTTCCATATAAATTGCTATATTAACATATTGTGGGAGTGTGCATGTGTGTTGATATGACTTTAAGTGATTTAAATTGGACATACATTGCTTTTATGTTCTCTCTCTCACGCACACAAATAAACTAAGGATACGGAGAATAATATAAAATGATATACCCCCATTATACATGTTTATACATGCACACCTGCATGACTGGTATATGATCTAGGCTATATAAGTGGGGTTGAGTAAAGATCTGGCCAAAATTATTAATCATAATATAAAAACATATCTTAAACCATATTAGTACTCTCTCGTGTATCTTAATTATTGAACCCGCACTATTGTCATAGCACCACCCATACCGTGAAATGCGATTTTGATAACCTTTAAATTGAATTTAATTTGGACCACTTGCTGTTGTATATAAATTAGGTTTACGATTGTATATAAGTTAGGTTTATGAAAATGGATATACCACATGTTTATATTCTGAGCTCTCACAAGTTAATAATAAAAGAATCGTTAATTAAAACCATACATAAAACTTAAAGATAAACTTGCCGAGTTCAAAATATGAAGTCCCATCGAGTTAAAAATATGAAGTCCATCGAGTTAAAATAATAATTAAGTTAAGAATCGTTCAAAAGTATTAAGAACCTTAAGATAATTTCATTTAAAAATAAACTTGGATAGCATCTATCATTAATTAATAGATTATAATTAAATAATTAAGCCCATGTGTGTATATATATATATATATATATTATATATATAAAAATATTTACCTTGCATATTCCTTATAAAACGTTTTAAGATTTTCATAAGAAGATCCACCTTCAGCAACAGCTATTCTTGCAAGCTTTCCGAGCTCCACTGCATTTCGTCTCATCTTTATCCCGCCTTCACTCCCCATTAATCCCCTTATTGCCTCTGCGATCCCCTCCTTGGTCCTTGTAATCCCCATTCCAATACCTTACAAACCTTTCATATATATATGTATGTGTGTTGTGTCTGTATATGTGTAACGTCTCTGTATATATATATCTTATACACGTACTCACACACTTAATACCTTTGCCTTCGAGGATCAGTTTACAGTTGGTATTCTGCTCGCTGTGGATTGGCCAACCCAGCATTGGAACACCCCCACTCAAGCTTTCGAGTATGGAGTTCCATCCACAATGTGTCACAAATCCACCCACTGAATTGTGTTTGTAAAACTGCAAGCTGTGCTGCCCAAGTCACTACCAGTCCCTTCTCACGGTTCCTCTCCATAAATTCCTTGATCACAACATAATAAAAACTTAGTACTATTTCAACAACATTAAACTAGACTCTGTAGCACAATCACATGTAAATACACAAGCAGCTCTCTCTCTCTCTCACACACACACACACACACACATTTCAAGTGTATTTGGCTACCTGACATGCATATACAGATTTATATATGTGCTAGGCATGTATGTTTGCCTTATGTACTTAAGTAATTCAAGAGAGTGTGGGATGTATAGCTCTCTTTCTCTCTCTATACACACACACACACATACATGCATACCCATACATGATGTATAGGTGTCTGTGTACATACAACGCATGTGTACGTGCACGCACGTACAGCTATAAACCGTAATAAAAGGAGCGAACCTTAAGATAGTCCTGAGGCAAGTCTGTAACCAAGTTTTGAGGAACTACGAGCAAGAATAGACAATCACTGGCTTCCAAACCATCTGTGAGCAGTTTGAACTCCTCGAATGTTAATATGGAAGCGCTCCCAAATGCGACATAGAGTACTGAATTGGGTGCATGTTTGTCAAGAAAACGTAGTGCATCTGCATCCTCTGGCCGTAAACTCACCTAAATTAACAAAGTTTACACACACACACACACATAAATATATATATAGAGAGAGAGAGAGTTTGTCACTCGTAAGTACCTGGATCTCATTTTTGTCATGGTTCTTTTGTGGAAACAGAGGTCCTATTGAAACGAACTTGCCAGCAATAGATTGATCTACTGCATCAAAAACTTCTGCCTCCATTTCATAAAATGAATTTACAAGGACCAAGGGCTCGAACTCGAGTCTTCTAGCGGATTTGCCATCCCTATAATGCTTTGTATGAAACTCATACCACAGGTACATAGGTAGTTCTTCCGCCTTTATCTGCTCCAATCCCGGAAGGTATGTTATAATTTGATCAGCATTTGTTTCTGCAGCAAAGTATCATCATTACCTACATACATACATACATATCACGTACATCTCCTCTCTCTCTCTCTCTCTCTCACTCTCACTCTCACTCTCTCTCTCTCTCCACACACCACACACACACACAATCTGTTTACCTTGAACAGGATATGACCATGATCTATCAGTTTACCGACGTTAAACTCGATAGAAGCCCAAGTAGCAGCCCCAAGCCAGAAGCAAACTGAAGTAAACCCAGCCTTACGTGCCGAGAAAGGCGCAGAACGATGAATATAATCCGAAACCACGCACTTAATATCGCCAACCTCGGTGTTAAGTCGAGTTAACAGCTCTACAAGACGGTCTTCAAGTGCTTCTATACAATCCATGAAAACACGTGCTTCACTCAATGTGCTTGCATCAATCCCTGCTGGAAGCTTTACCTCTAATGGTATCGATTCTAGTCGTATTTCTTGCTCAGGTATAGGCTTCCTAAAAGCAATTACATTAGTCGCGCGCGCGCGTATATGTGTGTGTGAGAGAGAGAAACTACTATCACGTATTATAAATCATCATAACCCCAAGTAAAATTCTAGCTCTCACATTTATAAACATAACGAGATATAAACACCGCAACTCTGATCTAGTGTATATACGTATGAATGAGTGCACACACATGTTTTTAATTTTATGTGCTATGTATGTTGTACACCACACAGAATATATACATCTGTATATATTATCTCGAGTATATATTTATTTTTTCTCCAGCAGATAAGATCTAAACTGTACAACCATACATTAACTGTGTGTGTTGCTATGTTTAAACATACACAACAGCGTACACAGGTGTGTGTGTGTGTGAGAGAGAGAGAGGAGGGGGGAGGGAGGGAGGGAGCTTACCAGGTGCTTTTCACAACCTCGTGAATGCTGTCAATATTGATAATGGTGATAACGAAGCCTTGAAGAGCGAGTTTTGTTGCTAAGTAGAGCATTGGTGGTATGTGGCCTTGAGCAGGAAAAGGAACTAGAACGATATGTTTAGATGTCTTCTTTAAAGATGCCATAGCAAATAATTGAAGAATAATTAGTAGATTTAATGAAGTTCAACGATCCTATTGATTCCCAAAATGTTTCTATGTAGGAAGATGTTTCTATGACAGAATACTTATCTAATCCCATCAGCTATATAAATTTCTGAAATACCCAAAGCTAGAGTTACACGAATTTAGAATCTGGATATAAAGACGTGTCTACACACACCATATATGTATGCGTGCATACGTGTTATGATGTATGTGTATGTGGGGACCTTATTCAAAGATACGGAGAATACACAGAGGGCAGCTGGGGCTCTTGCTGTCATGTCAGTATACAAGTACAACGTGTGTGTGTGGTGAGAGAGAGACAGATAATAAAATTTAGTTGTGTATGCGTTCAAACACATACACATACTAACATTGTTCTTTTTATAGCATACCAAGTGGGTGATATGAACACACTAAGAAAAAACTTAAGGTATTAATAAATGATTCTATTTAATTAATTTATATGTATTTAGTAATAAGTGCTTTCAAGCGCATGTGTTATACAGCCCTGGCATAGTAAACTGTAAAACATTATTAAATTAATTAATTAATTTAATATTTAAATTAATTAATTTCCTAGCCCCAGCTACGAATTTTCATCCACACATGACTAGTTAACTGTAGTGTGTGTGTCTTTAATAGAAAAAAACTTAGAATATATACTACTACATATGCATATACCTGAGTTTAATTAATTCTAAACTGCATAATTGCATGTGGAAGTCCAGCTGTATTTAAATTCTTATATACATTATAAATATTTATTAATTCAGTTTTATTATAAATTAAGAAAAAAATTAAAAATACTAAAAGACGTAATTTAATTAAAAAAATAAATTAAATCTTTATAATAAGATTCTTAACATGTCTTCCTACCATTTTAACTTGTATGTCTACAATATGAAGTATTCAGATACAAAATTCAACTTCTGCATTTATGCACAAAGATGTGTATGTGTGCATGTATACTGATATATATTATACATACCATTTACCATTATATACCTGTGTGTGTGTGTGTATATATATATGTATGTATGTATAAAATGGTAAATGAATATATAATGTGTATTATTAAGCTGTACCACACACACGCACAGGTTTTATATATATATGTATATGCATTACACATGTATACGACCTATTTGTTTTATATATTTCATTTCCTATAAACAATATCTTAATAGTTTAATATATATGTGAAATATAAACTGCAGCAAAGTTATTCTTAATTCAAATAAATTAATAAGGATATATACTTAATTGATTCATTTAAAAAATAATAAGTTAATTATAAATAGTAAGAAAAAAAAAACTTGTCATAATACACATTTATTAATATATATTTGCTATATACCTATATGCACACACACACACACACACGTAAGTGTAATAATATCTATGATTTATTTGTGTCTGTATTTCATTTTATTATAAATAACTCTTCAATATTTTACTACATGCTTTGTTAATTTACATATGTTAAGTTTATAAATATTTATAAGGTGAATGTGAAATATGAAATTCAATATACTTATTTCAATTTACATTTCACCAGGTTTAATTTTATATTCGGTTAATGAATTTAACAAACACTTTAAGTTAATAATAAAATAATAATTAAGTTAAGGATCGTTCAAAAGTTATATTAAGAACCTAAGAAGTTCGTTTAAGAAATAAACTTGGATAGCAGCTATCATTAATTAATAGATTATAATTAAATAATTAAGCCTATGTGTGTGTGTGTGTATATATTATATATATATAATATATATATTAAAAATGTTTACCTTGCATATTCCTTATAAAACGTTTTAAGATTTTCATAAGAAGATCCACCTTCAGCAACAGCTATTCTTGCAAGCTTTCTGAGCTCCTCTGCATTTCGTCTCATCTTTATCCCATTAATCCCTTATTGCCTCTGCGATCCCCTCCTTGGTCCTTGTAATCCCCATTCCAATACCTTACAAACTTTTCATAAAGAAAGAATAACATAATATACATATCTATATTATATGTGTGTGTGTGTGTTGTGTGTGAGATAGATAGATATAGATTCTTATACACATACACACTGAATACCTTTGTCTTCAAGGATCAGTTTACAGTTGGTATTCTGCTCGCTGTGGCGTGGCCAACCAGCATTGGAACACCCCCACTCAAGCTTTCGAGTATGGAGTTCCATCCACAATGTGTCACAAATCCACCCACCGAATTGTGTTGTAAAACTGCAAGCTGTGCTGCCCAAGTCACTACCAGTCCCTTCTCACGGTTCCTCTCCATAAATTCCTTGATCACAACATAGTAAAAATTTAGTACTATTTCAACAACATTAAACTAGACTCTGTAGAACAATCACATGTAAATGCACAAGCATCTCTCTCTCTCTCTCTCTCTCTCTCTCTCTCTCTCTCACACACACACACACACACACACATACATATTTTCAAGTGTATTTGCTTATGTACTTAAGTAATTCAAGAGAGTGTGGGATGTATAGCTCTCTCTCTCTCTCTCTCTCACACCACACACACACACACACACCATACATGATGTATAGGTGTCTGTGTACATACAACGCATGTGTACGTGCACGCACGTACAGCTATAAACCGTAATAAAACGAGCGAACCTTAAGATAGTCCTGAGGCAAGTCTGTAATCAAGTTTTTGAGGAACTACGAGCAAGAATAGACAATCACTGGCTTCCAAACCATCTGTACGCTGTTTGAACTCCTCGAATGTTAATATGGAAATGCTCTCAAATGCGACATAGAGTACTGAATTGGGTGTAGTGCATCTGTATCCTCCGGTCTCAAACTCACCTAAACTCACCTATATATACACACACACACACACACACACACACAGAGATATATATATATATATATATATATATATTATATATATTAAAGAGAGAGAGAGAGAGAGAGTTTATAGACTTGTAAGTACCTGGATATCATTTTTGTCATGGTTTCTACGCCTATTGAAACGAACTTGCCAGCAATAGATTGATCTACTGCATCAAAAAACTTCTGCCTCCATTTCATAAAATGAGTTTACAAGGACCAAGGGCTCGAACTCGAGTCTTCTAGGACGCATTTGCCATCCCTATAATGCTTTGTATAAAACTCATACCACAGGTACATAGGTAATTCTTCCGCCTTTATCTGCTCCAATCCCGGCAGGTATGTTATAATTTGATCAGCATTTGTTTCTGCAGCAAAGTACCATCATTACCTACATACATATACATATCACGTACATCTCTCTCTCTCTCAGACACACACACACCACACACAATCTGTTTACCTTGAACAGGACAATGACCATGATCTATCAGTTTACCAAGGTTAAAATCGATAGAAGCCCAAGTAGCAGCCCCAGGCCAGAAGCAAACCGAAATAAACCCAGCCTTACATGCCGAGAAAGGCGCAGAAAGATGAACATAATCCGAAACCACGCACTTAATATCTCCAACCTCGGTGTTAAGTCGAGTTAACAGCTCTACAAGACGGTCTTCAAGTGCTTCACTAGCCAGGAAAGGACGTAGTTCACTCAATAGGTTTGCATCAAAACCTGCCTGCTGGAAGCTTTCGCTCGAATGATATATTGATTCTAAGCGTATATCCTGCTCATGGGCTGTCTAAAACCACTTACATTAGTCGCGCGCGCGCGTGTAAGAGAGAGAGACATACTAAACACCACGTATTATACATAAAGAAATATAGCTTCTTACATCTGTAATAGAAAACACACAGCAACTTTGGTCTAAGTATGCATGTAGTGTACAACATAGCACATAAAAACATGGGTGTACATATAGGTAAACCTCAGATCCTGCATCTATACATGTACTCTTAAAGATCGTACACCGTGTTTAACACGTGTATACTAAAATTTACTATTACACTAAATGTACTAAAGATTAACAATGAGTAAATGATTAAAGAACACTAACCATAGTTTCAGGGCAATCTGTTTCCGGGACCTGCTTGTTCGGAGGTGCCTGTAGTAGAACGATCATCTTAATTAAAATTATATAACCAAGGGGTTTTGTACACAAAGACATATATATAGACAACTGCAAGGGTACGTGTCAGATATGTATGCATGCATGCACGTACAGCACCTGAAAGCTCGGACCATATTACAGTGTGGTCATATCGAGGTGGATTCTCTCTAGGAGGATCGACAGCGGCAGCTTGTGGAGTTCTGTTCTGCGTAGGAGGTCTAGAAGCATTAATAGGCTTCATCAGTAGCACCAAGTTGTGAATTTAGCACCAATGTTGCATCAAAATCTGCATTTCCTGCATCGTCTATGCTGAATCTTGGTGTCAAAAGAATTGGACCGCAAACACAGTGTTAGAATGGATGCATACACAGCCCAATATATACCAGTACATATACAAATTGTATGTGCTAGAACATACAATTTATACTGTCTAGCCAAGAACATGATTGGACACAAATACCAGGACCGGCACATATCCAAGATTATACGTCAGAATGGGAAGGAGATTGATATGTTTGGCGTTTTCGACGGCCACAAAGGCTCGGAAGTGGCCGAGTTTCTTCAGCAGTTCCTGTTCGATTCCATTCTAGAGTATCACATTTTGAGAAAGACCCCAAAACTGCTATCAGAGAGTCGTATCTAGCCCTCGACAAGAGGTGCGTGTGCGTGTGCGTGTGGACGTATGTGTACATATGTATATGCAGGATATTGGATATGGGGAGTGTGAGCAAGAGTTGGCGGTCAGGCTCTACAGCTACTACTTGCTTACTGTTTAATGGGGAGCACCTCATTGTTGCAAATGTGGGTGACTCGCGAGCAGTTCTGTGCCGTGGCTTTAAAGCTGTTGAAGTTTCTGTTGATCATGATCCTCGAAAGCCTGTAGAACGTGAAATGGTTCGTCATATGTGTGTGTGTGTGTACAGTAGCTACTATGAATATGAAGTTCTTACTTCTTGCATGTCTACATATAGATAACATGACAAAATGCATGTGTGTGTGTGTGTGTGTGTTATGTGTATTATGCTCTTAGGTGGAGTCTAAGGGCGGTGAAGTCAGCATGACATTTGGTGGGGTAAGAAGGCTAGCTATGTCTAGAGCCTTCGGAGATTACGATCTTAAGGAGCATATCTGTGGAGCCAGACATATGGGAAGGTGTGTTGAAACCTGGGGATGATTTTTTCATAGTTGCAAGTGACGGTTTATGGCATAAGGTACGTGTGTGTATGTGTGTGTGAGTGTGTGTGTATAATGTGTGTATGGATACATAGATGACAAGCCAGGAAGCCGTAGACCTCGTTCAAGATGCTGAGGATACACAGCGGGCAGCTGAGGCTCTTGTTGAAGCTGCTGTTATGAAGAAGGAGACTGATGATATAACTGTTGTCGTTATTGGGCTCAAGTAAAATTTGAATTCGAGCCTCTGTGTTTGTGTGTGGAAGATATATATATATATATATATATATAATATAGATATATTAAAAATGTTTACCTCGCATATTCCTTGCAAAACGTTTTAAGATTTGCATAAGAAGATCCACCTTCAGCAGCAGCTATTCTTGCAAGCTTTCCGAGCTCCTCTGCATTTCGTCTCATCTTTATCCCGGCTTCACTCCCCATTAATCCCCTTATTGCCTCTGCGATCCCCTCCTTGGTCCTTGTAATCCCCATTCCAATACCTTACAAACCTTTCATATATATATATATATATGTATGTATAATATATATGTATGTATATATATATATGTATCTATATATATATATGTATATATATTATGTATATATATATATATATATGTATATATATATATATATATGTATATATATATATATATATATGTATAATATATATATATATATATGTATATATATATATATACGTCTGTATGTGTGTGTGTGCCTGTATATGTGTAACGTCTCTGTATATATATATATAGAGAGAGAGAGAGAGAGAGAGAGAGAGAGAAGAGAGAGAGAGAGAGATAGATCTTATGCACATACTCACACACTCAATACCTTTGCCTTCGAGGATCAGTTTACAGTTGGTATTCTGCTCGCTGTGGCGTGGCCAACCCAGCATTGGAACCCCCCACTCAAGCTTTCGAGTATGGAGTTCCATCCACAATGTGTCACAAATCCACCCACTGCATTGTGTTGTAAAACTGCAAGCTGTGCTGCCCAAGTCACTACCAGTCCCTTCTCACGGTTCCTCTCCATAAATTCCTTGACGACAACATAATAAAAACTTAGTACTATTTCAACAACATTAAACTAGACTCTGTAGAACAATCACATGTACATGCACAAGCAGCTCTCTCTCTCTCTCTCTCACACACACACACACACATATTTTCAAGTGTATTTGCCTACCTGACATGTATGTTTGCCTTATGTACTTAAGTAAATCAAGAGAGTGTGGGATGTCCCCCCCCCCCCCTCTCTCTCTCTCTCACACACACACACACACACACACCCATACATGATGTATAGGTGTCTGTGTACATACAACGCATGTGTACGTGCACGCACGTACAGCTATAAACCGTAATAAAACGAGCGAACCTTAAGATAGTCCTGAGGCAAGTCTGTAACCAAGTTTTGAGGAACTACGAGCAAGAATAGACAATCACTGGCTTCCAAACCATCTGTGAGCAGTTTGAACTCCTCGAATGTTAATATGGAAGCGCTCCCAAATGCAACATAGAGTACTGAGTTGGGTGCGTGTTTGTCAAGAAAACGTAGTGCATCTGCATCCTCTGGCCGTAAACTCACCTAAATTAACAAAGTTTAAACGTATATGTGGAATGCTACACACACACATATAGAGAGAGAGAGAGTTTATAGACTCGTAAGTACCTGGATCTCATTTTTGTCATGGTTCTTATGTGGAAACAGAGGTCCTATTGAAACGAACTTGCCAATAGATTGATCTACTGCATCAAAAACTTCTGCCTCCATTTCATAAAATGAATTTACAAGGACCAAGGGCTCGAACTCGAGTCTTCTAGCGTATTTGCCATCCTTTGTATAAAACTCATACCACAGGTATAGAGGTAATTCTTCCGCCTTTATCTGCTCCAATCCCGGCAGGTATGTTATAATTTGATCAGCATTTGTTTCTGCAGCAAAATATCATCATTACCTATACATATCACGTACATCTCTCTCTCTCTCTCTCTCTCTCTCTCTCTCTCACACACACACACACACACACAATCTGTTTACCTTGAACAGGACAATGACCATGATCTATCAGTTTACCGACGTTAAACTCGATAGAAGCCCAAGTAGCAGCCCCAGGCCAGAAGCAAACTGAAGTAAACCCAGCCTTACGTGCCGAGAAGAGGCGCAGAAAGATGAACATAATCCGAAACCACGCACTGAATATCTCCAACCTCGGTGTTAAGTCGAGTTAACAGCTCTACAAGACGTCTTCAAGTGCTTCTATACAATCCATGAAAGCACGTGCTTCATTCAATGTGCTTGCATCAAACCCTGCTGGAAGCTTTGCTTCTAATGGTATCGATTCTAGTCGTATTTCTTGCTCAGGTATAGGCTTCCTAAAAGCAATTACATTAGTCGCGTGTGTGTGTGTGAGAGAGAGAAACTGAATAAATCATCATAACACCAAGTAAAATTCTAGCTCTCACATTTGTAAACATAACGAGATATAACACCGCAACTCTGATCTAGTTATATACGTTGATGAGTGCACACATATGTTTTTATGTGCTATGTATGTTGTACACCACACAAAATATATACATCTGTATATATTATCTCGAGTATGTATATTTAGTTTTCTCCAGCAGATAAGATCTAAACTGTACAACCAAATACATTAACTGTGTGTGTTGCTATGTTTAAACATACACAATAGCGTATACAGGTGTGTGTGTGTGTGAGAGAGAGAGAGGGAGGAGGGAGCTTACCAGGTGCTTTTCACAACCTCGTGAATGCTGTCAATATTGATAATGGTGATAACGAAGCCTTCAAGAGCGAGTTTTCTTGCTAAGTAGAGCATTGGTGGGTGTGTGGCCTTGAGCAGGAAAGGAACTAGAACAATATGTTTCGGTGTCTTCTTTAAAGATGCCATAGCAAACAATTGAAGAATAATTAGTAGATTTGTGAAAGTTCAATGAATGAGACGATCTTATTGAAACCAAGGAGAGATAAAATGTTTCTATGTAGGAGCATTATCTAGAATTATGAGATGTTTCTATGGCACACGTATCTAATCCCATTTTGACAGCTATATAAAATTCTGACATATCCGTTTGACCCAAAGCTAGAGTTAAACGAATTTAGAATCTGGATATAAGGACGTGTCTACACACACCATATATGTATGCGTGTATACGTGTTATGATGTATGTGTAGGTGACAAGTCAGGAAGCTGTGGACCTTATTCAAAGATACGGAGAATACACAGAGGGCGAGGCTCTGTGATGATATAATTTTTGTCATTGTTAGGGTCAAGTAAATTTGATTCAGGAAAATTTGAATTGAAGCCTGTGTGTGTGTGGAAAAAAGTATATATTGTGAGAAACTGGAAAAGGCTTCTGTGTAATATATATATATATATATATAAGTAATATATATGTGTGTGTCAGTGTGTTTACCTTGTATATTCCTTGAAAAACGTTTTAAGATTTGCATAAGAAGATTCACCTTGAACAGCAGCTATTTTTGCAAGCTTTCCGAGTTCATCTGCCTTTTGTCTCATCTTTATCCCGTCTTCACTCCCCATTAATCCCCTTATTGTCTCTTCGATCCCTCCTTGGTCCCATTCCGTCTCCAAGACACTGCCAGTCCCTTCTCACGGTTCCTACGTAATGATGGCAATATACGTATGCATGTAATGATGATATATATATCATGATGCATATTCTCTCTCTCTTCCTCCCTCTCTCTCTCACACACAGACACACGCACACACGCACACTATCTGCTTACCTTGAACAGGACAATGACCATGATCTATCACCAGTAGCCCAAGTAGCAGCCCCTGACCAGACCAGCCTTACGGCGCAGAGAGATGACATAATCCGAACCCACGCACTTAATATCTTCAACCTCAGTGTTAAGTCGAGTTAACAGCTCTACAAGACGGTCTTTAAGTGCTTCACTAGCCAGAAAAAGACGTAGTTCGCTCAATACGTTTGCATCAAAACCTGCTGGAAGCTTTCGCTCGAATGATATATTCTTAAAACCGCTTACATTAGTCGCGCGCGCGTGTGTGAGAGAGAGACATACTAAACAAGACACACTACCACGTATTATACATAAAAAATGTACATCATTCTAGCTTCTCACATTTGTAATAAAAAAACACACAGCAACTTTGGTCTAGTGCATATACGTATGCATGTGGTGTACAACATAGCACATAAAAACATGGGTGTACAAATATATAGGTAAACCTCAGATCCTGCATCTATACATATACTCTTATGTATATATGGATATATATACTTTTCTCCGGCAGAGATGATACACCTAAAGATCTAATCAATACAACCATAATTACATTAACTGTGTGTCTTGCTATGTTTAAACATACATAATATATATACAGAATTACAGATAAACGTACACGTATGTATGAGAGAGAGATATCTTACCAGGAGCTTTTCACACCTCGTGAATGCTGTCAATATTGACAATGGTGACAAAAAAGCATTCAAGAGCGAGCTTTCTTGCTAAGTAGAGCATTGCCTTGAGAAGGAAAAAAATAGAACAATATGTTTAGCACAAGGTGTCTCCTTTAAGGATCCCAAAGCAAATAAATACATAATTAGTAAAAATTAAGAAAGTTTATGCTTCTTATATACATTTTTATATAAAAGAAGAATAGAAGAAGACGTATCTTATTGAAATTTTCAAGGAGAAAGAAAATACTTTGTCAAGGACAATTGCCGTTTTAGCAAGATTCCGGTAAACAGAAGTCTATTCTAAAATCTGGACATTACGACGTGTAGACGCTTGCGCACACACACACAGAGTCAGATATAATACAAGCGAAGTACCTTTGACTAAGGAGCTCAGTGATCCCATACCATGATGAGGCATACCTGTATTATTAAAAGTGTAAGGGCTGTGGAAACAAGAAAATAACGGAAATACAAATAGAACAGAACAGAATACTAGGAACGTATCCGGTCCTTCTATTATATGCTAATTTGCAGAGTTCGAGGGAACGCCTGTTGTGCGCGTTCTATAGATCGTACACCGTGTTTAACATAGATTTACTATTACACTGAATGTACTAAAGATTAACAATGAGTAAATGATTAAAGAACGCTAACCTTGTTATGTCACATCCTCCGGTGTGGAGGTGTAGCTTGAACACACAAACCATCTTCATCACTCTCCTCTTCGGAATCCGCTGCAATCCAGTTGCTCATGTCCTTCCCAAACAGCTGTCTTGCACTACATTCTGAAACATGATTAAAGATTATTTATACATATGCGCTATACATGAAATTCGTAATAGAATACTTATTCATCTGGTATATTCATCTTATATTCATGAAATGTGTGTATGTGCGTGCATATGTACATAGGTATATATAACACGCACGTACCCCTGTGAAGCATGTCTATATCATTGTCATCCTCGGGAGGTATAGCTACATTCTCCGGTTGCACTGGTTGCTTCTCCTGTGCAGCATTCCGTTGTCTGAAGAACAATGTCAAAGAAAAATAGCAGCAGACACAGAGAGAGAGAGGGAATGATAATACACTTATTGGTTATATGTATGTGTAACATTGTAAAACGTGAAGGATACTGTTCATGTCGGTGCAATGGAAGCTCCTCAGTGGCATCACCACTATCTGGGAAATTAGTTTCAGGCTGCCGTGAGGGCACTCTGTTTCCGGGACCTGCTTGTTCGGAGGTGCCTGTAGTAGAACGATCATCTTAAAAAATGATATAACCAAAGGGTTTTGTACACAAAGACATAGATAGAGACAACTTGCAAGGGTACGTGTACACATGCTTGCAGCTATGTATGCATGCATGCACGTACAGCACCTGAAAGCTCGGACCATATTACAGTGTGGTCAGATCGAGGAGGATTCTCTCTAGGAGGATTGCCAGCGGCAGCTTGCGTAGGAGGTCTAGAAGCATTAATAGGCTGTTGTTGAGCTTCATCAGTAGCACCAAGTTGTGAATTTAGCATTGTCGCAAGCACCAATGTTGCATCACAATCTGCATTTCCTGCATCGTCTATGCTGAATCTTGGTGCCAAAAGAATTGGACTGCAAACACAGTGTTAGAATGGATGCATACACAGTTCAATATATACCAGTACATATACAAATTGTATGTGCTAGAAAAGCACTAACGCACGCACGCACGCGTGCACACACCTGCCGGCTTTCTCAAAGAAAAAGCTGTACATCGGCCTCTGCTCCCTCACAAAAATTCATGAAAGCCTGAAAACAGGAAAGTAACGAATGTTCTTTGATATACATACACAGGCATCGTTACCTTTAGCTCTTACATGCTAAATGTAACGTCTACAGGATCACCAACATGATTATAATCACGCAGTTCTTCAGCAGGATCAATCCATAGCTGTGTATGAAGTGGTGTGTTTAATATGAATATACATAGGTATGCGTTAAATATGTTATGTGTGCATTTTCTGTAGCTCGTTGACTACTAACATATGTTCTCATGTATGTGAAAACACTAAAGATGATGTGATATAACAAGGCTGTGTGCACCGTATTGCGAACTCAACCGAGCAACATGGACCGGCTGTCAATCAAGTGATGGTGACACACACACACACACACACACACACACACACACACACACACACACACACACACACATATATATATATATATATATATATATATATATATACATACATATATACATATGGGTGCATATAAGTTATCTATATGTATCTAAAACCATCAAACACACACACACATGCTACCTTGAGAAGTACGCTGCATTGTGCAGACTGTGAAGATAATAGATATCTGTCAAAGAAGTGGCGCCTGAATGTGATGGCTAGGAAAGCAGAACGTGCCGAATTGAGCAATCTCAGTGTCATCTGCAAATAAACAAATATGTCTGTATGTCTTTTATATGCACCTACACACATTATATCTACACACACACACACACAGATATATATATATATATATATATGATATATATGATATATATGTGTAAATAGTGAAAAAATGCGATTTTTAATACAAAGTCCACATGATATATGTTGATATTATATACATTAAACATCATACCTTGTCAGGAAGAGCCTCAATTAGAAGGTCCGCTCCAATGCGCGAGAGGCGTGTAGCGCCTTGATGCCATTGCTGCTTAGCATCTGGTTATACCCTAAACCCTCAAAAACCCTAAAATAGGGGATAACAAGGGATAATAGGGGACATTTTTTAATTTGAAAATTTGAAAATTTAAGATCTTACATCAGAATGGGAAAGAGATCGGTGGCGTTTTCGACGGCCACAAAGGCTCGGAAGTGGCCGAGTTTCTTCAGCAGTTCCTGTTCGATTCCATTCTAGAGTATCCACATTTTGAGAAAGACCCCAAAACTGCTATCAGAGAGTCGTATCTAGCCCTCGACAAGAGGTGCGTGTGCGTGTGCGTGTGGACGTATATGTACATATGTATATGCAGGATATTGGATATGGGGAATGTGAGCAAGAGTTGGCGGTCAGGCTCTACAGCTACTACTTGCTTACTGTTTAATGGGGAGCACCTCATTGTTGCAAATGTGGGTGACTCGCGAGCCGTGGCTTTAAAGCTGTTGAAATTTCTGTCGATCATGATCCTCGAAAGCCTGTAGAACGTGAAATGGTACGCGATATGTGTGTGTGTACAGTAGCTACTATGAATATGAAGTTCTTACTTCTTGCATGTCTACATATACTAATGTGTAAGATAACACACGGAATAGAAGGTGTGTGCGTGTGCGTGTGTTATGTGTATTATGCTCTTAGGTGGAGTCTAAGGGCGGTGAAGTCAGCATGACATTTGGTGGGTAGATAGAAGGCTAGCTATGTCTAGAGCCTTTGAAGATTATGATCTTAAAGAGCATATCTCTGTGGAGCCAGACATATGGGAAGGTGTATTGAAACCTGGGGATGATTTTTTCATAGTTGCAAGTGACGGTTTATGGCATAAGGTACGTGTGTATATGTGTGTGTGGGTGTGTGTATATAATGTGTGTATGTATACATAGATGACAAGCCAGGAAGCTGTGGACCTCGTTCAAGATGCTGAGGATACACAGCGGGCAGCTGAGGCTCTTGTTGAAGCTGCTGTTATGAAGAAGGAGACTGATGATATAACTGTTGTCGTTATTGGGCTCAAATAAAATTTGAATTCGAGCCTCTGTGTTTGTGTGTGCGTGTGTGTGGAAGATATATATATATTAAAAATGTTTACCTTGCATATTCCTTGTAAAACGTTTTAAGATTTGCATAAGAAGATCCACCTTCAGCAACAGCTATTCTTGCAAGCTTTCCGAGCTCCTCTGCATTTCGTCTCATCTTTATCCCGGCTTCACTCCCCATTAATCCCCTTATTGCCTCTGCGATCCCCTCCTTGGTCCTTGTAATCCCCATTCCAATACCTTACAAACCTTTCATATATATATATGTATGTGTGTGTGTCTGTATATGTGTAACGTCTCTGTGTATATATATATATATATATATATATATATATATCTTATACACTCACACACTTAATACCTTTGCCTTCGAGGATCAGTTTACAGTTGGTATTCTGCTCGCTGTAGCGTGGCCAACCCAGCATTGGAACACCCCCACTCAAGCTTTCGAGTATGGAGTTCCATCCACAATGTGTCACAAATCCACCCACTGAATTGTGTTGTAAAACTGCAAGCTGTGCTGCCCAAGTCACTACCAGTCCCTTCTCACGGTTCCTCTCCATAAATTCCTTGACGACAACATAATAAAAAACTTAGTACTATTTCAGCAACATTAAACTAGACTCTGTAGAACAATCACATGTAGATGCACAAGCAGCTCTCTCTCTCTCTCTCTCACACACACACACACACACACACGCACGCACGCACGCACGCACCACATATACATATTTTCAAGTTATTTCCCTACCTGACATGTACTAGGCATGTATGTTTGCCTTAAGTACTTAAGTAATTCAAGAGAGTGTAGGATGTATAGCTCTCTCTCCCTATACACACACACACACACACACATACATACCCATACATGATGTATAGGTGTCTGTGTACATACAACGCATGTGTACGTGCACGCACGTACAGCTATAAACCGTAATAAAACGAGCGAACCTTAAGATAGTCCTGAGGCAAGTCTGTAACCAAGTTTTGAGGAACTACGAGCAAGAATAGACAATCACTGGCTTCCAAACCATCTGTGAGCTGTTTGAACTCCTCGAATGTTAATATGGAAGCGCTCCCAAATGCGACATAGAGTACTGAATTGGGTGCGTGTTTGTCAAGAAAACGTAATGCATCTGCATCCTCTGGCCGTAAACTCACCTAAATTAACAAAGTTTACACACACACACATATAAATATATATATAGAGAGAGAGAGTTTGTAGACTCGTAAGTACCTCATGGTTCTTATGTGGAAACAGAGGTCCTATTGAAACGAACTTGCCAGCAATAGATTGATCTACTGCATCAAAAACTTCTGCCTCCATTTCATAAAATGAATTTACAAGGACCAAGGGCTCGAACTCGAGTCTTTTAGCGTATTCGGCATCCCTGTAATCCTTTGTATAAAACTCATACCACAGGTATATAGGTAATTCTTCCGCCTTTATCTGCTCCAATCCCGGCAGGTATGTTATAATTTGATCAGCATTTGTTTCTGCAGCAAAGTATCATCATTACCTACCTACCTACATACATATCACGTACATCTCTCTCTCTCTCTCTCTCTCTCTCTCTCTCTCTCTCACACACACACACACACACACACACACACATCTGTTTACCTTGAACAGGACAATGACCATGATCTATTAGTTTACCGACGTTAAACTCGATAGAAGCCCAAGTAGCAGCCCCAGACCAGAAGCAAACTGAAGTAAACCCAGCCTTACGTGCCGAGAAAGGCGCAGAAAGATGAACATAATCCGAAACCACACACTTAATATCTCCAACCTCGGTGTTAAGTCGAGTTAACAGCTCTACAAGACGGTCTTCAAGTGCTTCTATACAATCCATGAAAACACGTAGTTCACTCAATGTACTTGTAGCAATCACTGCTGGAAGCTTTGCCTCTAATGGTATCGATTCTAGTCGTATTTCTTGCTCAGGTATAGGCTTCCTAAAAGCAATTACATTAGTCGCACGTGCGCTCTGTGTGTGTGTGTGTGTGTGTGCGTGTGAGAGAGAGAGAGAGAGAGAAACTGAATAAATCATCATAATACCAAGTAAAAATTCTAGCTCTCACGTTTGTAAACATAACGAGATATAAACACCGCAACTCTGATCTAGTGTATATACGTATGGATGAGTGCACACACATGTTTTTATATAGAATATATACATCTGTATATATTATCTCGAGTATGTATATTTAGTTTTTCTTCAGCAGATAAGATTTAAACTGTACAACCATAATCATTAACTGTGTGTGTTGCTATGTTTAAACATACACAATAGCCTACACAGGTGTGTGTGTGTGTGTGTGTGTGAGAGAGAGAGAGAGAGAGAGAGGGAGGGAGGGAGCTTACCAGGTTCTTTTCCACAACCTCGTGAATGCTGTCAATATTGATAATGGTGATAACGAACCCTTGAAGAGCGAGTTTTGTTGCTAAGTAGAGCATTGGTGGTATGTGGCCTTGAGCAGGAAAAGGAACTAGAACAATATGTTTAGATGTCTTCTTTAAAGATGCCATAGCAAATAATTGAAGAATAATTAGTAGATTCAATGGAAGTTCAATGAATCAGACGATCTTATTGAAACCCTTAAGGAGAGATAAAATGTTTCTATGTAGGAGCATTCACACGTATCTAATCCCATTTTGACAGCTATATAAAATTCTGACGTATCCGTTTGACCCAAAGCTAGAGTTACACGAATTTAGAATCTGGATATAAAGACGTGTCTACACACACCATATATGTATGCGTGTATACGTGTTATGATGTATGTGTATGTGGGACCTTATTCAAAGATACGGAGAATACACATGGGGCAGCTGGTCATGTGATGATATAATTTTTGTCATTGTTAGGCTCTAGTAAATTTGAATTGAAGCCTGTGTGTGTGTTGTTCACCTTGTATATTCCTTGAAAAACGTTTTCATAAGAAGATCCACCTTCAACAGCAGCTATTTCCGAGTTCCTCTGCATTTCGTCTCATCTTTATACCGTGTTCACTCCCCATTAATCCCCTTATTGTCTCTTCGATCCCCTCCTTGGTCCCATTCCGTCTCCAAGACACTGCCAGTCCCTTCTCACGCTTCCTACGTAATGATGGCAATATATGTATGCATGTAATGATGATATATATCATGATGCATATTCTCTCTCTCTCTCTCTCACACACACACACGCGCGCGCGCACATACGCACACTATCTGCTTACCTTGAACAGGACAATGACCATGATCTATCACCAGAAGTCCAAGTAGCAGCCCCTGACCAGACCAGCCTTACGGCACGCACTTAATATCTTCAGCCTCAGTGTTAAGTCGAGTTAACAGCTCTACAAGACGGTCTTTAAGTGCTTCAATAGCCAGGAAAAGACGTAGTTCACTCAATATGTTTGCATCAAAACCTGCTGGAAGCTTTCACTCGAATGGTATATTGATTCTAAGCGTATATCTTGCTCATGTATAGGCTTCCTAAAACCACTTACATTAGTCGTGTGTGTGTGTGTGTGAGAGAGAGAGAGAGACAAAACAGGACACACTACCACGTATTATACATAAAAAATGTACATCATTCTAGCTTCTCACATTTGTAATAAAAAAACATACAGCAACTTTGGTCTAGCGCATAAACGTATGCATGTGGTGTACAACATAGCACATAAAAACATGGGTGTACAAATATATAGGTAAACCTCAGATCCTGCATGTATACATATACTCTTTATCTATATATGGATATATATATACATCCATTTGTATTTTTCTACAGCAGAGATGATACATCTAAACATCTAATCTTTACAACCATAATTACATTAACTGTGTGTGTCTCTCTCTCATACATACGTGTACGTTTATCTGTGATTCTGTATATATATTATGTATGTTTAAACATAGCAAGATCTTACCAGGAGCTTTTCACACTGTCAATATTGATAATGGTGATAAGAAAGCCGAGCTTTCTTGCTAAGTAGAGCATTGGTGGTATGTGGCCTTGAGTAGGAAAAAAACTAGAACAATATGTTTAGCACAAGGTGTCTCCTTTAAGGATCCCATAACAAAAAAATACATAATTAGTAAATTTTAAGAAAGTTTATGCTTCTTATATACATTTTTATATGAAAGAATAGAAGAAGACGTATCTTATTAAATTTTCAAGGAGAAAGAAAATACTTTGTCAAGGACAATTGCCGTTTTAGCAAGATTCTGTATTCTAAAATCTGGACATTACGACGTGTAGACGCCCGCGCGCACACACACAGTCAGATATAATACAAGCGAAGTACCTTTGACTAAGGAGCTCAGTGATCCCATACCATGATGAGGCATACCTGTATAATTATTAATAAGGACTGTGGAAACAAGGATAACGGAAATACAAATAGAACATAATCCATTGCCTACTAGGAACATAATAAGGTATCCGGTCTTTCTATTATATGCTAATTTGCAGAGTTCGAAGGAACGCCTGCTGTGTGTGTTATATAGATTGTACACCGTGTTTAACACGTGTATACTATAGATTTACTATTACACTGAATGTACTAAAGATTAACAATGAGTAAATGATTAAAGAACGCTAACCTTGTTATGTCACATCCTCCGGTGTGGAGGTGTAGCTTGAACACAGAAACCATCTTCATCACTCTCCTCTTCGGAATCCGCTGCAATCCAGTTGCTCATGTCCTTCCCAAACAGCTGTCTTGCACTACATTCTGAAACATGATTAAAGATCATTTATACATACGCGCTATACATGAAATTCGTACTAGAATACTTGTTCACCTGGTATATTCATCTTATATTCATGAAATGTGTGTATGTGCGTGCATATGTACATAGGTATATATAACATGCACGTACCCTTGTGAAGCATGTCTATATCATTGTCATCCTCGGGAGGTATAGCTACATTCTCCGGTTGCACTGGTTGCTTCTCCTGTGTAGCATTCCGTTGTCTGAAGAACAATGTCAAAGAAAAATAGCAGCAACACAGAGAGAGAGAGAGAGGGAATGATAATACACTTATTGGTTATATGTATGTGTAACATTGTAAAACGTGAAGGATACTGTTCATGTCGGTGCAATGGAAGCTCCTCAGTGGCATCACCACTATCTGGGAAATTAGTTTCAGGCTGCCGTGAGGCCACTCTGTTTCCGGGACCTGCTTGTTCGGAGGTACCTGTAGTAGAACGATCATCTTAATAGAAATGATATAACCAAGGGGTTTTGACACAAAGACATAGATATAGACAACTTGCAAGGGTACGTGTACACATGCTTGCAGCTATGTAGGCATGCATGCACGTACAGCACCTGAAAGCTCGGACCATATTACAGTGTGGTCAGATCGAGGAGGATTCTCTCTAGGAGGATTGACAGCGGCAGCTTGTGGAGTTCTGTTCTGCGTAGGAGGTCTAGAAGCATTAATAGGCTGTTGTTGAGCTTCATCAGTAGCACCAAGTTGTGAATTTAGCATTGTCGCAAGCACCAATGTTGCATCACAATCTGCATTTCCTGCATCGTCTATGCTGAATCTTGGTGCCAAAAGAATTGGACTGCAAACACAGTGTTAGAATGGATGCATACACAGTTCAATATATACCAGTACATATACTAGAAAAGCACGCACGCACGCGTGCACACACCCACACACACCTGCCGGCTTTCTCAAAGTAAAGCTGTACATCGGCCTCTGCTCCCTCACAAAAATTCATGAAAGCCTGAAAATAGGAAAGTAACGGAATGTTCTTTCAGTAGTACATGATATACATACACAGGCATCGTTACCTTTAGCTCTTTCATGCTAAATGTAACGTCTACAGGATCACCAACATGATTATAATCACGCAGTTCTTCAGCAGGATCGATCCATAGCTGTGTATGAAGTGCACCATCACTAGTTTCTGCACGATACATTAAGCACTTGAAACTATAAAAGCATAAAGATATTAATATCTATCTCTTAATACTATATATAAGTGTATATATATCACGAATTGTGTACATATAAATATGTATAGCAACATGCATATAGTGCAACATACACCTTTAGCAGGATCAATGTAACTTCGAAGTTCAACTGCTTTCCCTTCCGAATCATTTCGTACAGGCTCGGTTGCAATCAGTGTGATCTCCAAGAGGTTAGACTGGAAATTTGATAAAAGCCTGCTGAGATCACGAGGCCTTGATATCAAGTAGCTTGAAAAACTGCTCCTTTCAATTGCCACATGTTGCATCTCTATGTCGTTGTTACAAGTTATCCAATACGTCTTCCTTAGACCTGGAAAACGTTCCATTGATGCGTGTATGTGCATAGATACAACATATGTACTCACCATTGAGGCATCCGATCGTCCATTTGAGTTTCGTAGCATTGCTATCTGGAAGCGTGATCGACAGCCGGTCCATGTTGCTCGGTTGAGTTCGCAATACGGTGCACACAGCCTTGTTTATATCACATCATTAGTATGTCAACGAGCTACAGAAAATGCATATGTACTCATGTATGTGCAAACACAAAAGAATAACATATTTAAAGCATCCTATGTATTCATATTATATATATATATATATATATAATTATATGTGTGTGTGTGTGTGTGTGTGTGTGTGTGTGTGTGTGTGTAAGTTATCTATATGTATCTAAAACCATCAAACACACACACACACATGCTACCTTGAGAAGTACACTGCATTGTGCAGACTGTGAAGATAATAGATATCTGTCAAAGAAGTGGCGCCTGAACGTGATGGCTAGGAAAGCAGAACGTGCCGAATTGAGCGATCTCAGTGTCATCTGCAAATAAACAAATATGTCTGTATGTCTTTTATATACACCTGCATACATTATATCTACACACACACACACACAATATATATATATATATTATATGTATGGGTAAACAGTGATAAAATGAGATTTTTAATACAAATTCCACATATATATGTCGATATTATGTACATTAAACATCATACCTTGTCAGGAAGCGCCTCAATTAGAAGCTCCGCTCCAATGCGCGAGAGGCAGGTGACAGCCCTATGCAGCGCCTTGATGCCATTGCTGCTTAGCGTGCACTCCATCTGGTTATACCCTAAACCCTCAAAAACCCTAAAACAGGAGGTTAAATAAGAGCCCTAAAACAGGGGAAGCCCTAAATCAGGGGATATTTTTTAATTTGGAAATTTGAAAATTTAAAAATTATCTGTGCAAATGCAAGGGCTTGTACAGGCACAGAGATCTTGGTGGAGCTTCAATTTCAATGTATGCAACAGCCAAGTTAGAAATAAATCGAAATCCCGCTGTGTTATTCAAGCTTCTTCATCTTCGGATCCATCTGTGTCCACTTCTTCCTCAAGTAAGAAATTAATGAAAATTTGAGTTAAAATTCCTATGTTGGTACTTCAATTTTACCATATTTTAAACTTATCATGTTGGTTTCAAATTTAACATTTATATAAATGAATGTGTTAAGTTTGTGTAAACTTATGATTTATATTTTAGTTAATGCAGGTAATAATTATGGTTTGCGGAGTTTAAATTCATATGAAACAAAGACACTGGAATGGGCAACAGGCGGAGCTCTGGATTTTAGAGGTGCAGCAGAGCCACTTGTCACCGTCCCCTTGGCTGTTGGTAAGAGAATATACATGGTTAGACATGGATTAAGCTCGTGGAATGAAGAAAACAGAATTCAGGTAATTATATATTTATTAACATATTTTAATTATTTTAAAATAAATTATTATATTTTCCAGGGCAGCTCGGATTTGTCAGTGCTTACTGAACAAGGAGTTATCCAAGCTGAAATGTGTAGACATGCTCTCTCAAAGATTAAATTTGAACGGTGTTATGCAAGTCCTATATCTCGTGCGAAGGTGTGTGTGTGTGTGTGTGTGTGTGTAGAGAGAGAGAGAGAGACGAGTAATATATGAAGTTGGTGTACACAGTCAAGTGCAGAAGTTATATGGTCTGGTAGAGAGGAGCCTCTTATTTACCTTGATAATCTAAGAGAGGCTAACCTCTTGTTTCTAGAGGGAATGAAAAATGGTAAACTCTATGGTTTAGTAATTTATTATAATTATATTAATTATAGTTAATTTAATTATATTTTACTTAGAGGATGCAAGGAAGCAGTTTCCAGAGCTGTTTAAGGCATGGAGGGAAGACCCGGCCAACTTCAATGTGAATGGAGTTTACCCCGTTGTTAATATTTGGAGCAGAGCAAAGAAAACTTGGAATGATATCCTCAGTGGACCAGTATAAACCACACACACACACACACACACACACATATATATATATATGTATGTATGTATTACTGCAGGGAGAGACTGTACTGGTTGTAACACATAAGACCATTCTTCGAGCGTTGATATGCACAGCATTGGGACTACCACCTCAAAGGTAAATAAAATTTATTTAATTAATTAATTAATTAATCTATATTTATTTAATTTCAGATTACGGTGTATTGACATTAACAACAGCAGCATTACGAGATTTACCGTGAACGAGGAAGGGGAGCCAATGCTAGACTCGTTGAACTTGACTGCTCACTGCATGCTAAAGATGTATTTTATTTAAATTAAAACAAATATTAATTTTTTAATTATTTTGTATTAATGTAATCTCTTAAAATTTTAAAACTAAATACATTTTAAATTATTATCAAATATTTATAAAATATATACAGAACAGATAGCAAGATAGATATATTAAGTTTTTTGAAACTCATTTAAATTTCATAAAAAAGACCGTTAATTTAGGTCTAGCTCTTGGCTTTCCCGTTGTGCGCACATTCAATCTTCTGAGCGAGGAGTCTGTCAATCTTCTGTGAGGCGATTAGATTCTCGGAGATCTGGTAAGTTTCAAGCTGGATTTGTATAGATTTTTATTTCTAAGCAACGAATTTCTGCCCCAATCCAGGTGCATTGCCGACAGATGCTTCTTCAGAGTGCTAATCGCCGGGAAGATCGATCTACCCAAGAACAAGGAAATTTACAAGAACATGGTTCATGATACCCATACACATTTGTATACAGGTATGTGAGTGTGTGTGTGTGTGTTACAGAAACGAATGAGGAATTATATCATATGGTTATCTTAAAGTGCTATATATATATTATGTATTCCTCCAGCATATAGTGTGTGTGTGTGTGTGTGTATACATACATATATAACAGATAAGTACTATACAGAAAAGCTTTATGTTTGATATGTATGCACTCGTCTCAGAGAACAGTTGTGTGTGTGTGTGTGTGCCTTGTAAGAGATACTGTTAGTCCGCTGTATACTGTTATGTAATTTTTGTACTCTTTGTATTGTAGAAACCAAGTCAAGTAGTGTTGTACTGGAACATGTGTATCCTATATAGAATATATACACGCTCATACAACTACATTTGAAATGCAAGCTTGACAAATTCTTATATAAATTATGCATGTACCCATTATACATGTATACATGTAGAATCTGTAATAATCTGTAATGAGAGGAGCATATGTAGTTCTATGTGCATAATAATTAATACATATGCTCTCGTTATTACATAATTATGACTCTGTAATACACATAGAACTACATATGCTCCTCTCATTCTCTCTCTTCTCTCGCACACACACACACACACTATTGATGAGATTATATACAGACAAAAAAAGAAAGCAGGAAGAAGCTCTTTCAGACTTGAGCAACGTGCTTGACCAGCTCAAAGCAATGTCAGTAGACATGGGCCAAGAACTTCATAAGTAAACATTTCAGTTCTAACACGTGTACACACGCACGGGCATGTACTGACTAATTAATATAATCTGGGTTGATTAACCATCTTTACACAAATATATATAAAAGAAAATAACAAAAGAAAAAGACAGCTTATTAAAGTGTATATGTTAATGTGTGAGCACAGAGACAGTTATACATGTAGGGATCAATATATACCATAATACATGACTTACTAGTGTAATATTTTGCTTTATATATAAAAGGATATTCACACAATAATATTCAAAATGTTTACCCATATTTGTAGGGTTTCTCCGCTACCATCTATGCCAAAAGGAAAGGAATACGCAACCTGCAGAAACAACATTACATGTCTAAAATAGCAAAACTCAAAAACTTACTTAATATGTCTTAGTTGTCACCGTGATGTCCTCCGGTTTGGTCTCAGGAACAAACGGGTAATGGGTTCTCCATTACCCTGCCGGAGCTGGAAGAACCCTGACCCGGTTCCCATGTCGAGACCACCGTGAGCGATATCGAGAGTTTTCTTCTCCCACCTCTCTAGAACCTAAATATAACAAATCTAATTATTAAATAAACATATATCTAATGTATATATACATTTACCTGCACAAGACGTTCAAACTTGTCAGTTACCACTTTAACATCGTCGTGTGCCCTTCCAAATGCCCTATTCATGCAGTAGCATGCAGTTGCCCCGACTGCGACTGCGGCGGCCGCTACATGAACGCCTTCGATCTAGAAGAAACAGTTAATCATTGTGTGGTTATGTGTATGTGTTCTTTTATGCAGAATTGATAGTGAACAAACCTACTCTTCTATGGCCAGAAACGTCTTGTGTGTACTGTGATGACTTGCAATCGGAAGTTACATGTATATATTGGGGAACAAAAAAAAGTGTCTGTTTTACTGTAAAATCAAGAAGAAAAATGAAAAAAATAGTGCATCCTATTTTTTACAAACACAAAATAGATTAATAAATGCTGAAAATCAAGAAAAAAAAAGCTTTTTTTACTGAAAAATATGTAATTATGAAGAAAATCAGAAAATTACCTTCAAGAACCCGCCGCCGTTGCGGCCGCCTCCGCCTGATGGCGGCACGCTTCCATGCGGTAGTCCGCCGCTCGCCATTGCTGCTGCTCAAAAAAACCCTAGCCCTATCGCTGAAAACCCTAGCCTAAGCACCCTAATATTTCTGATATATTGCCGCCAAATGTAGTTTGAATACGTTGAGACAGAGTTACTGTGCAAACATTGAAGATTTAAACTTTGTTAAAGAGGGGCTTAACTCAGATGTTGTGGTGTGTAACGCACTCATATGTGACTGTGTTTGATGAGGTCAGTTAACAGAGCGTACGCACGATATAGACATCGGCTATAAAATGTATATACAACGTGTTTCTATATCTGCTCTTTGCAAGATAAACTTTGATGGAAGCTCCTTTACAATGTGAACATAGCCCTTCATTGTCTCAATGAAATATACAATAATATACTGATGCGTATACATGTATAATATACTCAAACCTTGACTCGTTCCAATATGCTGTTCCTTCAAACCGAGGAAGTAACAATGTGGCATTTAGAAGCACAAAGCTATATCCAGAGACGAACATGAGAGAGAACTTACATTTATTTGCATTTGGTTGAGGCTGCCCCACGATTATGTATCCATTGGTTTCTTATGGGGAGCTACATATATCTTATAGAAAATGTAGGTACTAAGTCTGTGCGTACATAAAAACATATGCATATACATACATATGTATATGTATGTCTTACCATGCTGGTTGTTCCACCACACACATTGTTGATAGTGGTGCTTTAGTTTGGATCCAAGATGTGTCAGTCGTACATAGTACATTCTCAGAATATTCCAGATGCACGCACCCAAGAACAAGTGTGTGTGTTAATTGTATTGTAATTGAAGAATTATATCATATATTTTCTGCTATATACAACACGTCAATAAATATTGAAGGATTATCATGTATTCCTACAACATATATAGTGTGTGTATGCAACAGATAAGTACTATACAGAAAGCTTAGATTCATCCTTTTGTCTCAGAGATGTGTGTGTGTGTGTTGTAAGAGGTACTATTATTATAAACAGTCGACAGGATTTGCGACACTGTAACAATGCCCTACGCGCGTGCTACCTCATGGTAAGCTATACACATATGTGTGTGCGTGTATTTTAGCCAATTGAATACGTTATGTTCCTCACCATTTAAGGGACTTAACAATGACAATAGACGTTCAAGCATTTCCTCCGAGCCTGAGTAGCAAACTTCACAGTTCCAGTCTCATCACACATATAGAGGTGTGGGTGTGAAAGCGTGCGTGTGTATGTGTGTGATGATGTCCAGTGGATGGACAAATGAAGAAGTACACATGCTCGTAAGTCATATACATAAAGACGTACACATAAACAACATTACATGTGATCTATTTCTAAAATAATAAAATTTGAAAACTTATTTAAAACGTTTTAGTGATGTTGCTTCCGTTACCGTGACGTCTCCAAGTTTGATTTCAGGAACCATTCGTGTTATTGGCTCTCCGTTTCCCTGACGGAGTTGGAAAACTTCTGACCCCATCCTGATGTCCACTCCACGGGTGAAATCTGGGATTTTCTTCTCCCACCGCTCAACACCTAAATATAACAAATCCAGTTAATTATAACATAAATGTTTAATATAAATAAACATTGAATATAATATATATACATATAATGTGTATGATACCTGCACAAGTCGTTCGAACTTGTCGTTTGCTTTCCCAAACTCCTTGTTCATGCAATAGACAACGGTTGCTCCAACTACCACTGCTGCAGCAGCAACTACATGAATACCTTCCATCTAAAATAAACAGTTCAATTTTTGTGTGGTCCTGTGTGCATATGCAAACTCCAACAGGCTGCCTTAAGCTTAAACTAAGAAATTTTTTTACTCTTATATGCAACTTATTGATGGTCAGAAATGTCTTGTGTGTACTGTGATGACTTGCAAGTGGAAGTTACATCACATATGAAAGTTCAATTCTCTCTATATATACGAACGTGTTCCTAGATGGGAAACATGAATGGAAAAATCACACCTTGAGAGACCCTCCGCCGCCGCCGCCGCCGCCGCCCCAATTGTTCGAAAAACCCTAGCCTTACGTTGTAAACCCTAGCCTTAAACACCTTATATAGTATTATATGTCGAGCTGTCACAGCGAAGAAAAATATATCAGCACTTCGCAAAGTGGTAAAGATCCAAATAAACGATATTGTGTTATGTAATTGTCTTATGAATGCATACATACAAATATATACCTCTCATTCATATAAATAAATGCCCGTTTATATATGTCTTATAATCAATTTAGATATCTATAAACATGTAAAGATACGTATGTAAACATTAGGCTGTTGCTTGTGTTTGCATATGTTATTATGACGACGATGTGTGTGTTGCATCCATCAGACAACAGTTATTGAATATATACAGCTAATTATATCGACATTATAAAGAATGTATATTATAATATAGACATACATATTAATTGGTTGAATTGCAAGTGAATACTTTGCTCGCAGAGTGTTGTTTCTAGAAAGAAAGAACGGTTTTTCTTTCTGTGTTTCAATAATGATAAACTTGATGGAAGCTCCTTTACAATGTGAACATACCCCTTCATTGTCTCAATGAAATATACATTAATATACTGATGCGCATACATGTATAATATACTCAAACCTTGACTTGTTCCAATATGCTGTTCCTTCAAACCGAGGAAGTAACGAAGCCGGGCAACTCCAACACCATCACAAAGCTGTATCCAGAGACGAACATGAGAGAGAGCTTACATCTATTTGCATTTGGTTGAGGCCGCCAGTGCAATCCATGATTATGTATCCATTGGTTTCTTCGGGGGAGCTACATATATCTTATAGAAAATGTAGGTACTGAACTTTATATAAGTCTGTGCGTACATAGACAACATATGCATATACATACATATCTTACCATGCTGGTTGTTCCACCACACACATTGTTGATAGTGGTGCTTTAGTTTGGATCCACTGTTGCTATAAGATGTGCATAGTACATTCTCAGAATATTCCAGATGCACGCACAAGAACATGGTTCATGATACAGGTCCATATTTGTATGTATATGTGTGTGTGTGTGTGTGTGTGTTACAGAATGAATTATTGTATTGTAATTGAAGCTTGAAGAATTATATCATATATTTTCTGCTATATACAACACGTATGTATATAAGCAATATATATTGAAGGATTATCACAACATATATGTGTGCAACAGATAAGTACTATACAGAAAGCTTAGATTCATCCTTTGTCTCAGAGATGTGTGTGTGTGTGTGTGTTGTAAGAGGTACTATTATTATAAACAGTCGACAGGATTTGCGACACTATAACAATGCTCTACGCACGCGCTACCTCGTGGTAAGCTATACACATATGTGTGTGTGCGCGTGTTTTAGCCAATTGAACACGTTATGTTAATAGGTGTTCCAGATAATTCCTCACCATTGAAGGGACTTAACAATGACAATAGACGTTCAAGCATTTCTTCCGATCCTGAGCAAACTTCACAGTTCCAGTCTCATCATATAGAGGTGTGCGTGTGAGTGCGTGCGTGGTATGTGTGTGATAATGTCCCAGTGGATAGACACATGAAGAAGTACATATGCTCTTAAGTCATATACATAAAGACGTATGAACCAAACAACCGAACACATAAACAACATTACATGTGATCTATTTCTTAATAAAATTTAAAAACTTATTTAAAATGTTTTAGTGATGTTGATTCCGTTACCGTGACGTCTTCAAGTTTGGTTTCAGGAACTATTACGGAGTTGGAAAACTTCTGACCCCATCCTGATGTCCACTCCACGGGTGAAATCTGGGGTTTTCTTCTCCCACCGCTCGAACACCTAAATATAACAAATCCAGTTAATTACAACATAAATGTTTAATATAAATAAACATATATCTCTGAATATAATATATATACATATAATGTGTATGATACCTGAACAAGTCGTTCGAACTTCTCCTCGTTTCCTTTTCGAAACTCCTTGTTCATGCAATAGACAACGGTTGCTCCAACTACCACTGCTGCAGCAGCAACTACATGGATACCTTCCATCTAGAATAAACAGTTAAATCTTTGTTTGTGTGGTCCTGTGTGTATATGCAAAATCCAACAGGCTGCCTTAAGCTTAACTATGGAAAAGATTAGTGAACAAATCTACTCTTATTGATGTGTGTACTGTGATGACTTCAATACATCACATATCAATTCTCTCTCTATATATACGAACGTTTCCCAGATGGGAAACGAAAAAAAAAAACTAGTGCACTCAATTATTACAAACACAATAGATTAAGAATGTTAGCTTCAGTGCCTATTTTCGGGTGCATAATTTTTAGGGTTTTACATTTAAAATGCAGATTTTGCACCCAAAAATAAGCACTGGTTAGAATTATTAAAGAAAAAAAAGAAAATGGAAAAATCACACCTTCATAGACCCGCCGCCGCTGCCGCCGCCGCCGCAATTGTTCGAAAAACCCTAGGCTTACATTGTAAACCCTAGCCAATATAGTATATATGTCGAGCTGTCACAGCGAAAAAAAATATATCAGCACTTCGCAAAGTGGTAGAGATCCAAATAAACGATATTGTGTTATGTAATTGTCTTATGAATGCATACATACAAATATATACCTCTCATTCATATAAATAAATGCTCGTTTATATATGTCTTATAATCCTATTTATATATCTATAAACATGTAAAGATACGTATGTAAACATTAGGCTGTTGCTTGTGTTTGCATATGTTTGTATGATGACCATGTGTGTGTTGCTTCCATCAGACAATAGATATTGAATATATACAGCTAATTATATCGACATTAATTGGTTAAGTTGCAAGTGAACACTTTGCTCATAGAAAGCTGTCATTTTCTTTTTCTTTTAATTTATATATGTATATGTGTGTGACAGATGGTTTATCAACCCAGATTATATTTATTAACACGCTTCATATCAATATACAAAATGTTTCATCTGTGGAGAAGTTGTCTTCCGCGTTCATTTGCATTCCTCACTCGAAATTCTAACTCTGAAACATCTTCATGGAGTCGATCAAGACTCTGATTTTGGCTGTAAAATACATCAGTCAGTACACGCCCATGCGCCTGCATGTGTGTGTGTGTGTGTGTGTTAGAACTGAAATGCTTACTTATGAAGTTCTTGACCCATGTCTACTGACATTGCCTTGAGCTGGTCAAGCACGTTGCTCAAGTCTGAAAGAGCTTCTTCCTGTTTCCTTTTTTCTTTCTGTACACAATAATGTGTGTGGGAGTGAAAGGAGTATATGTAGTTCTTTATATGTATGACTTAAAGAGCATATGTACTTCATTTGTCCAGTCCACTGGGACAGTAATCTACAGAGTCATCACACACATACACACGCACGCATGCATACACACACTCACACATGCGAGCACACACCTCTATATGTGAATACCTGAACATGAGACTGGAATTGTGAAGTTTGCTCAGGCTCAGAAGAAATTGAACATCTGGTGTCATTGTTAAATCCCTTGAGTGGTGAGGAATTATCTGGAACACCTATTAACATAACATAAACAAATAATAGCTAAAGCACACACACATATATACGCGCACGCGCGCGCGTGTGAGTTATAGCTTACCATGAGGTAAATCCATAGGACCAGTTAGTTCATGTCCCCTCTTGGGTCTCCATGGCTTTGAAAATATACCTCCTAGACTCGCAAGTAATTTCTCCCCCTGTAAGAAACGTATCACACACACACACGCCGCACGCACACAGAGGTGGTATAAATGTTATAGTGTGAATGAAGTGAATAATACCTTGCTAAGCTCTTGCTCAAGGATTAGAGCACTATCGTGTGTACGACGGATCTGCTGGCCCTGTTCATGGAGCTGTACAATGGTTTTGTTAGCCTCCTGGCGCATATCTTCAGCTACTCGTATGCAGTTATGTATTGTAGATGTTGTTTCTTCAGACTTATCAACAGCGTGTTGTTGCAACTCTTGCATATCTTCTGGAGTACCTGTATAATATATACACATAAGTTGCGTACGTACATAACTTAGATGTGTGTGTGTGTGTGAAATTAAAGCATTCCTCATGTTGCAATAAATCTTGTAAACAATCTACATGTATACATGCGTAACTGTTTTATTATGGGAAATGCATAGTTTATATAAGAACTTTCTAAATATGCATTTCAAATGTGCTTGTATGAGCATCTATGTAGGATCTACTTGACTTGGTTTCCACAATACAAAGAGTATAAAAGTTACATAACAGTATACAGCTGACTTGTGTGTGTGTGTTGTGTAGAGCATGTTGTTACAGTGTCAAAAATCCTGTCGAATGTTTATAATAATAGTATCTCTTACAATGGACACACACACACACACAGTCTCAGAAAGGATGGAATTAAGCTTTCTGTATAGTACTTATCTGTTGCACACACACACACTCTGTTGCTTACATATGCATGTATATATGTGTGTGTGTATACACACACGCATATATAGTATGATGTATGTATATGTGTATGTGTGTGTGTTTGTGTACATGTATACAAATGTGTATGGGTATGGACCTGGATCATGAACCATTCTTGTAAATTTCCTTGTTCTCGGTACATCTTCACCAAGAAGTGCGTGGCGATTAGCACTCTGAAGAAGCATCTGTGCAGAGGGCGGCAATGCGCTGGATTTGGGGCGGCTCCCATGCGAGAAGAATCCACTATGATGCGATTCAGCAGAACATTCCTGTACAAGAATTCGTTGCTAAAAAATAAAAATTTGTACAAATCCACCTTGAAACTTACTAGATCTCCTAGAATTTAATCGCCTCACAGAAGATTGACAGACTCCTCCTCGCTCAGAAGTTGAATGTGCGCACAGAGGGAAAGCCAAGAGCTAGACCTAAATTAACGGTCTTTTTTAATGAAAATTTAAATGAATATCTTCAATATTCAAAAATTAATATATCTACCCCGTTTATATTTTTATTCTATTGCTATCGTAATGTTTCGTATATATATTTTATAAATATTTGAACCCGAAGAATAATTTAAATTGGAACGGATGTGCAGATACTGTGAAATAAGACAAAATTCTTTTTAATTTTTTTTTTTTTTGTTTTTTTATTAGAAGCTTACTACTCACATGTAATTTTAGATTAATGTCTAGATAAATTAATACAAATAAATAAAATTAATGTTTTTTAATTTAAATAAAAGACATATCTTTAGCATGCAAGTGAGCAGTTAAGTTCAACGAGTCTAGCATTGGCTCCCCTTCTTCGTTCACGGTATACACCGTAATCTGAATAAATAAATATAAATATGTTTACTTAGTTATAATTAATTAATTAATAATAATTATTTATTTTATTTACCTTTGAGGTGGTAGTCCAGTGTGTGCATATCAATGCTCGAAGAATGGTCTTATGTGTTCAACCCAGTACAGTCTCTCACTGCAATAATATATATATATATATATATATATATATATATATATATTATATATATATATATATATATATACGTGTGGTGTGTGTGTGTGTGTGTGTGTGTGTTGTGTGTTTTATACTGGTTTACATATGTTACACACTAACATACACACATTAATGGAACGGTTTTCCAGGTCTAAGGAAGAACAACGACAATTGAAAGGAGCCAGTTTTTCAAGGTACTTGATATTAAGACCTCTGTGATCTCAGTAGACCAGTGTTGTTCATTACAAATGTGAGAAGCTACAATGATGTACATTTTTTTATGTATAATTCGTGGTAGTTTGTTTGTTTAGTATGTCTGACTACGTGCTCTCTCTCTCTCTCTCTCTCTCTCACACACACACACACACACACACACACATGCGACTAATGTAAGTGGTTTTTAGGAAGCCTATGAGCTCCATTGCAGCTACAGAAGAGGGAGCAGGATGCAGAGAGAGACGTACCCAGAAAGGCAACTTAGATTGAGTGAACTACGTCTTTTCCTGCTAATGAAGCACTTAAGACCGTCTTCTAGAGCTGTTAACTCGACTGAACACTGAGGTTGAAGATACTAAGTGCGTGGGTTGATTATCATCTTTCTGCCCGTATGGCTCTAGTCAGGGGCTACTACTTGGACTTCTGGTGATAGATCATGGTCATTGTCCTGTTCAAGGAAAGCAGATTGTGTGTGTGTGTGTTGTGTGTGTGTGAGAGAGAGAGAGAGGAGAGAGAGAGAATATGCATCATGAATATATATCATCATTACATGCATACATATATTGCAATTATTACATAGGAACCATGAGAAGGGACTGACAGTGTCTTGTGTTTTTCAAGGAATATACAAGGTGAACACTATATATATATATATATATATATTACACAGAAGCCTTTCACAATACACACACAGGCTTCAATAATTTTCTTGAATTCAAACCTAACAACGACAACAATTATATCAGCACATGACAGCAGCAGCTTGCCTCATCTGGACTTATCTTTGACTTCTCACCAATGTACACTCATAACACGCATACACACGCATACATATATTGTGTGTGTAGACACGTCCTTATACCCAATTCTAAATTATTAGATACGTATCGTGCCACAAAACATCTCATAATTCTAGATAATGCTCTACATAGAACATTTATTTCTCCTTGAGGGTTTCAATAAGATCGTCTGATTCATAGAACTTTCATAAATTCTTCAATTATTTGCTATGGCATCTTTAAAGAAGACATCTAAACATATCGTTCTAGTTCCTTGTCCTGCTCAAGGCCACATACCATCAATGCTCTACTTAGCAAGAAAACTCGCTCTTGAAGGCTTCGTTATCACCATTATCAATATTGACAGCATTCACGAGGTTGTGAAAAGCATTGGTAAGCTCCCTCCCTCCCTCCGTCTATCTCTCTCACACGCGCGCGCGACTAATGTAATTGCTTTTAGGAAGCCTATACCTGAGCAAGAAAATACGACTAGAATCGATACCATTAGAGGTAAAGCTTCCAGCAGGGTTTGATGCAAGCACATTGAGTGAAGCACGTGTTTTCATGGATTGTATAGAAGCACTTGAAGACCGCTGTTAACTCGACTTAACACCGAGGTTGGAGATATTAAGTGCGTGGTTTCGGATTATCTTCATCTTTCTGCTCCTTTCTCGGCACGTAAGGCTGGGTTTACTTCAGTTTGCTTCTGGCCTGGGGCTGCTACTTGGGCTTCTATCGATTTAACCTTGGTAAACTGATAGATCATGGTCATTGTCCTGTTCAAGGTAAACAGATTGTGTGTGTGTGTGTGTGTGTGTGTGTTGTGTGTGTGAGAGAGAGAGAGAGAGAGAGAGAGAGAGAGAGAGATGTACGTGATATGTATATATGTATGTAGGTAATGATGAGTACTTTGCTGCAGAAAACAAATGCTGATCAAATTATAACATACCTGCCGGGATTGGAGCAGATAAAGGCGGAAGAACTACCTGTCTACCTTGGTATGAGTTTCATACAAAGCATTACAGTGATGGCAAATGCGCTCTCCGTGCTAAAAGACTCGAGTTCGAGCCCTTGGTCCTTGTAAATTCATTTTATGAAATGGAGGCAGAAGTTTTTGATGCAGTAGATCAATCTATTGCTGGCAAGTTCGTTTCATAGGACCTCTGTTTCCACAGAAGAACCATGACAAAAATGAGATTCAGGTACTTACGAATCTATAAACTCTCACTCTCTCTCTCTCTCTCTCTCTCTCTCTTCTATATATATATATATGTGTGTGTCTGTGTGTGTGTTGTGTGTAGCATTCCACATAAACTTTGTTAATTTAGGTGAGTTTACGGCCTGAGGATACAGATGCACTACGTTTTCTTGACAAACACGCACCCAACTCAGTACTCTATGTTGCATTTGGGAGCGTTTCCATATTAACATTCGAGGAGTTCAAACTGCTCACAGATGGTTTAGAAGCCAGTGATTGTCTATTCTTGCTCGTAGTTCCTCAAAACTTGGTTACAGACTTGCCTCAGGACTATCTTAAGGTTCGCTCCTTTTATTAATGTTTGTAGCTGTACGTGCGAAGTCGCACATGCGTTGTTTATATGTATGCATATGCTGGATGTACACAGACACCTTATATACATCATGTATGGGTGTATGTGTAAAACTATACCTACACTTCTTAATTACTACTTACAGTACATGCCTAGTACGTGTGTGTTGTGTGTGAGAGAGAGAGAGAGAGGGAGAGAGCTTGTGATATGATTGTCTTACTGTGTTTTGAAATAGTACTAAGTTTTTATTATGTTGTGATCAAGGAATTTATGGAGAGGAACCGTGAGAAGGGACTGGTAGTGACTTGGGCAGCACAGCTTGCAGTTTTACAACACAATTCAGTGGGTGGATTTGTGACACATTGTGGATGGAACTCCATACTCGAAAGCTTGAGTGGGGGTGTTCCAATGCTGGGTTGGCCACGCGACAGCGATCAGCATACCAACTGTACGCTGATCCTCGAACGCAAAGGTAGAGTTTGTGAGTATGTGTGTAATATATATATATTAGAGAGAGTCGTACACATACACATACACACACAGATATATATTACATTTATATAGGTGACTTATGTTGTATAGCTATATGAAAGTGCTCTCTTCTCTAATATGTATATCATATTTTGTTTGTAAGGTATTGGAATGGGGATTACAAGGACCAAGGAGGGGATCGCAGAGGCAATAAGGGGATTAATGGGGAGTGAAGACGGGATAAAGATGAGACGAAATGCAGAGGAGCTCGGAAAGCTTGCAAGAATAGCTGCTGCTGAAGGTGGATCTTCTTATGAAAATCTTAAAACGTTTTATAAGGAATATGCAAGGTAAACAAGGTAAATATCGACGTATCTTCATCTAATCTCATGTTTATATAAAGTTAGAATTTTTTTTAATTTATAACTTGTAAAATTATATAAAATTGGAGTCATATCACAGAGTGAGAAACATATATTTCATTTGAACTAAGTTCATTTGTTTTGTGTGAAGATTAGGATGGCTAGGATTTAGAATGATTGTTGAATAGGATTTAAGATGATTATTGATGTGGTTTTGGATGGTTGTTAAATGAAATTTAGGATGACCATTGATGGGGCATTAATGATGAACATACATATAGACACATTGAATGAACTTATTACATCAGACTAGGAACATTGTCCACTGTTGATGAGTTTAATAATTTATTAATTAATGTATCCTCAAACCTATTTGTTATCTTTAACTTAGTGAGTTTATCTTTAAACTTCTAAATTTACTTATGCTTAGGCTTAATTATTTAATAACCCTTAACCTAGTTATTATCTTAATCTGATGATTTTTTTTTAAGTTGGATCCTTAACCAATTGTTGTTTTAATCTGGTGAATTTATTCCTAAGTTGTACCTTAACCTAATTGTTATCCTTAACCTAGTGAGGTTATTCCTAAGCTGGACCCTTAACTTTCTAGAGTTGGGTTTAATTATTTAATGATTCTTAACCTTATTGTTATTCTTAACCTAGTGAGTTTATTTTAATTACTTAGTGAGTGTCAGAGTTTTAACCCACATGTGGCAACACGTAGCCGCCAAGTAACCTTCCAGCGTCAATTTCCTGTGTGAGCAATGCTAAGTCTTTTAAGATGACCCCAAGAGTTTAACTCAGATGCCTAATTAAACAGAAGACTTAGAGTCCTATCCTAAGTCCCCTAGAATGACCATCCCCCAAACCTTAGAGGTCCTTTATAGGGTTAGGGCATGAGCCTGTCTAGGTCTACTGGGATAAGATCCTAAAGTCTACTCGGGATGTGTCTCACACATACCCCCATGACAGAGCTAAGGCATTGTACCTCATCCAGGAGTACAACCCCTATAGGGCGACAAGGGTTACCCTGAACCATGACTAACCCCTAAGGGTTTGGGTGGGCCAAGTCATACCCTAGACCTAGGGCTAGTACTTAGCGAGGACACGAGTGTGCTCAGTAGGCGGACACAAGTGTTCTACTAAGCAAACTCCCTAAGGCTACGAAAAGGCTCATGCTAACAAGCTTAGGTTGTTCAACCCCTAGATTCCAAGGAGAACACTCCCTAGCCAAGTGTGCATAAGCACACCTAGTTACGAGACCTAACCTCCCTTGAGAAAATGCCCAAGGCTTAGCACCCTAGTGCAAGCACAAACATGCATGTTTGCTAAAATATCCAACCCCTTGGCGACAAACCCATGACACAACCCCAAAGGGTGTGCCTCGGGCATTGTATCGTGTGACGTTTAGCCCAGTGTCTCATCTCCATGTGACACTGCCTTCCACGATGTGGGTTATCATGCCATAGCCCTTAGATTCAAGAGTTGCACCAAGTGCCACAAACGTGGCTCCTAAATGCCAATTCTAGAACCCCTTAGTGAACCCTCAGGAATTAGGTAATGTGAACCTGTCAAACAAGATCCCACACCCACAATTCGATAAGAACATGAATGTGCCTTGTTTGGCCATGAGTGTTACACCTAGCTTGACGTGGAGGAGGAGGCTGGAGACAAGCCTCAACCTTTGCCTCTTGAAACATGCATTCCGACAAGACCTTCCAGGCATGGATTACCAACGTTAAGGGTGAGCTACCTCGAAGGTGGGACGTATCAAAGCCTTCATGTGGCTTTTGCTACAAGATAGCTAGCAGTCCGAGCCAACATACGGGGATTACCTTGTAACACATGTATGTGCTGTGGAGAAGTGGAGACCGAGAGGCATTGCTTATGGGACTGTCGTGCTGCCAAAGCAGTATGGAGTAGAGCGATGACCTTGGTTCAGCAGCTGGGTCGTGGTGATGATGCAGTAATAGGATGGGAAACCGCCTGTCTTGGGGAACATGTGGCACATGTGCGTGCCACAGCAAGTGTCTGGCGAGTACATGGGAGACGGGATACCAGACCGGTATTTGATCCCGGGGACAGCAAGAGATAATGGAAGAACCGCCTGGGCTATGGCTAAACCAGTGGTACTTTTTGCGTGGTGTGACCATGTGGACGATTTGGCGAGCCAGAAATGCAGAAGTGTTCCAAGGGCATAGGTGGAGCTTACAGAGGACAATAGCCTTTATGTGGGTGACCTTGGTTTCTCTGGTGGCAGGATCATATGAAGAAGCACGTGCCACATGTGACATAGGGGAGTATGGAGTGTATGAGGAACAATGGTTACCAGCTCTTGGCCGCCTAGTGAGGAGACCTGGAAACCTGCGTGCATCCATCTACTGGCGGTGGCAACCGCCCTTATGGTTTTTAGAAGGAGATGCATCGTTGGATCCTGCTTGGAGAGACTAATGTACAGCTCGACAGGAATTCTACAGTCAATGGATAGGCGACATGGCAGATGGATGACATGGCAGGGCAGATAGGTGACATGGTAGACATAGAGAGGTACATAACACGGTAGGAGTTAGTGGGAAGTAGGAATAAGGTAGCTTCTATTCGCAACGGAATCATCTATGTACATTACTACACTAGAGAATAAGAGATATAGATTTCCGCCATGTAGTTAAGTGGATAGAGCGTCTGCTTCTTAAGCAGAAAGTTGCAGGTTCGATCCCTGCCTGGCACGTTAAATTCTGGAGATTTGAATACACCAGTTTGGAGACAAATGTGTGTGTGAGATTTGAATACACCAGTTTGGAGACAAATGTGTGTGTGAGAGAGAGAAAGAGAGAGATGTCTTTTCAGATTGCGTACTTATCAAGGAGTGTAAGCCTGTAAGCACTATACTTCATATCATATAAGTCATGGTCTATGTGTTATTTAGCACTATCTTTATAGATTAGTCTCACTTTTCACAATCTCATCTTCTTAGTAAATATGAACAGAGTAACCATCTTTATGACAATATCTTGTGTGTGCATATGCGTATATATACGTGTGTGTGTTACCGAGATTTGAATACACCAATTTGGAGACAAATGTGTGTGTGAGAGAGAGAAAGAGAGAGATGTCTTTTCAGATTGCGTACTTATCAAGGAGTGTAAGCCTGTAAGCACTATACTTCATATCATATAAGTGTGTGTTGTGTTTTAAGGATGATATAAGTGTGTGTGTTTTAAGGTAAGGAACTGATAAGCTTCTTGTTTACTAAAGATTTTATATTCGAATTTTTTTAGAAGTATACTTGTTTCTCCATGCACGCACACTCGCACACACACAATGTCTGTACATATGTTCATTTTGTCATTCTGCACAGTTTACTTAACTACTATTGCAACGATATATGAAGTGTGCCCTATGTGTGTGCGTGCATGTGCATAAAATGCATACTTGTCTCTGCCTATCAGGCACTGTTAGAAATGTGCTATCTGCTACATATATATATATATATAATATATATATATATATATATATATATATATATATATATATATCTGTGTGTGTGTCTTATGTCCGTGTTTTTGGTTTGTGTGTGTGTGTGCAGGCACGCCTGTGTATGAAGGAATGTTTAAAGTTTATTCACAGGGCTAAATACAAGTGTACATAAAAACATCTCAACGGATTTTATAAACTTACTCTTATTCCCATCCCTCTAAACCCAAGCATCGCTGAGTGTTCGAAGAAGAAAGTAATCGATTCAGACCTTTACAGGTCTAGTCTCTCGCCCGGATACTGTCTCGAGCTTTAATCTCCAAACCACAGCTCACAAGCACACACCAAAGAAAAAAGCAAACACAAACAAACGAGGCCAAACCAATCGCAGTAGATGCCCAAAGTAGCTCCATGACAACCACTATAGCATACCACATACACATCCACCAAGATCACACAACAAATGCCCAAGGATATGCCCAATACGCATCAGAATGACCACTTATTGCAAACACACCAGACCTCTTCGTAAATAAGAACCATCGCTGCACTTGCCCTCTTAGAAGATACTCATTAAACCTTAGAGCAATCCCTAGCAAACTGTATAACAAATGCCTATGAAAGAGGGGTAAACCGTAAAGCACACCAAAGCAACAAGCAAACGCACAAACAAACGAGGTCAAACCAATCTGCAGCAGATGCCCAAGGCACGCCTGTGTATGCACACATTGGTCCAGAGCTTTCTGTAGATCAGAATTTTTCACAAGGACACACACACGACTAGTTGAGTTAAGTTAAGCATACATACATATTTATACCTCTCATTTATAAATAGTTACATATATACTATATATTTATGTATATATAACACTGTTTGTTTTGATCACCTCCCTTAACAAAATACTGTAAGTCTTTATTAAATTAATACGCGTTGCACACGATACGGCTTATGTATAACCCGAAGTAATTAAACAGAAGTAACAACACATGGTTTATTTTATGTTTTTCACACAAAGCGCCTGTAGCTCAGTGGATAGAGCGTTTGTTTCCTAAGCAAAAAGTCGCAGGTTCGATCCCTGTCTGGCGCGTTTACTTTAATTTTGGTGGAATGTTTGAAGTTTATTCATGGGGCAAAAAACACAACAAACACTACCAAGTTTTTCTCTCCTCTACGTACTACGCCGTCTAAAAAGTCTCTTCCTCTACATCTAAGAACCTATTCTATACACAATCCCGCACTTAGACCACAGACAACAACCTCATAAATAGCCATGTGAGCAGCCACGTGGGCAGTCCCGCAAGCATCCACGCAAGCATCCTCGCAAGCAACCACGTATGCCGCCACTGGTTCTATTTAAATATGTAGATACAACAGTACCTCCAAACACTTCTCTAAGTGCTCTGTGTTCAGGGGGAATTCGTTCTTGACAAATGGTTGAGAAAATGTCGTCCGAGATAACGGAACTTGTAGACGGGCCAGCTCGTCACATCGTCTGGGGCTTCTTTCCGTCGGTCTGGTTCAGCACTCTCTTTCTTGCTCTTGCCACGGTAAGCAATCCGTTTGTGTGCTGTGTATTTATGCACACATGCAGAATCACGTTAACTTAATAAGCATTCAGTCCATGAACAGATACGGGAACACAATATGAAGTTTAACGGTAATATCTATACATACACACTTAATACATACATTATATCACTGACCGTTATGTTATCCATAGAGTGTTGTGTGTTTGTGCATCTTCTAAGATGCATTTAAACGTTTCTCTGATAGGGATGGGGTGGTGGTCAGCGCAGAAGAAGAGTGGCAGATTCAGGAACCGGTGAAGCTCGTACAAGGCAGTCCTCCGCAACCAGAGGGCGGTAATGCCCTCGTGCGTGCGTGCGTGCGTGCTAACACTTCCGTTTTCAGTCTACGTCTGCTCCTCCTGTTGCAACGGCATGCATGCACATCAGCAAGTGTGTTCCTTGAAAAGAAGGCAATAATCATAACCTTTTGGTACGCTTTATACTCCGTATAGAAGCGAAATTCCATAACACAATGTGTGTGTACAATCCCTTGTGTGTGTGTGTGTGAAGGGCAATGAATTCATAAGCTTATATGTGCGCTTAGCAGTTTACTATGCGAGGTCTAGCATGTCGGTCTTTTGATATGACAAACAAACTACTTTGTAAATCTTTCTCCAAATATGAAATCGTCAAAAAGTATACTTCTTCTATGGACATTCTTTTATGTATGTGATTCTAGAATTGCACTGTGTGTCACACACATGCACACACACAGACTTTATATTTGTATATGTAAGCGCCTGTAGCTCAGTGGATAGAGCGTCTGCTTCCTAAGCAGAAAGCCGCAGGTTCGATCCCTGTCTGGCGCGTTAAATTGTGGCTGTTCTTAAGAACACTGCACGTCATGGTTAACACAGAACTCACCACAGGCATGGTTATAAGTGTGTGTCAGTTTAAGTTTTGAATACACCAGTTTGTGTATGGAGATGATTGTGTGTGTGTGTGTGTGTGGTGTGTGTGTGTGTGTGCATATGCATATATATGAGTGTGTGTCTGTTGCTAAGTTTTGAATACACCAGTTTGTGTATGGAGATGATTGTGTGTGTGTGTCTGAGGGTTGTGTACACATCAAGGAGAGTTGTGCTTACAAAGCCTGTAAGCACTATACTTCAGGTGATGTGTTGTGTTTTAAGGTAATGAACTGATAAGCTTCTATCATTTTACTAACGATTTTATATTCGAAATTTTTAGAAGTATACTTGCTTCGTAGTTGCTCTCTCTCCTCTCTCACACACACACACACGCACACATGCACACCCACAGTGTCTGTCTGTACACAGGCTCATTTCTATTCTGCACAATTTACTTGACTACATGAATTGTGCCTATGTGTGCATGCCTGTGCGTAAAATGCATACTTATCTCTTTGTTATCTACCTATCAGACACTGTTAGAAATGTGCTATCTGCTACATAATATTATGTACTTTACGGTTTATATATATATGCAGGTGGTTTGTCTGTGTGTGTGTGCAGGCACGCACACATTGGTATGAACTCCGCAGCATATTTAACCTTACGTTTTGTAGAGGACGCACACTGATTACCTTATATGAAAGATGTAAACCATAGCTTTCTGTAGCTCATCTATACACAAGGGGTTTGCACTCAAAGTCGGCTGGGGTGTGGGTGGTGACAGAGCTCCCAAGTTTCAGGCCGGTCCTTGCCTTGGACATGGTGGAGGAGCCGCCAGGTATGTCGTCCACACAGTGATATTTTATAGGGGATGTGCCATGTGGGCAATCCAACGGACGGTGACTTTTTTTTGGACGACTCTTGTGTCAGCTGTTGCCTCACACCATGAAGTGGCATGGGAGTGAGGGGATTTGAACTAAAGAGACTTGATGGAGAGGTTGTGGCTCCCGCTGCTAGGGGTTAAACTACAAGATCAGGTGAAATGGAGGTGGAGCCCTCCTAGACGGCTTGTAGACTCTCGTTGATGTGCAGTACAGTGCAAGCTGCTAGGTACGCTGGGAGGTATGACGTGTCTGATGACGCAGATGCTGATGCACGGGGTGACGTGGCTGATTGCTGACGTATGTGATGACGTATGGGATGACATGGCTGCTGAGGAGGAGTATGACGTGGAGGGTGAGGTGTATATAGAGTTTTGATGTAGTCAGAGAGGTAGTTAGGGGTGTAGAACGTAGGGCAATGAAAACTTGAAATTGTTCATTGTATTTTGCACCATGAATAAACTTTTAACATTCCTCCGCAAGGAGTTTGTAGGCGTATGTGAGGAATTTGAATTCCTTTCTTAAGTAGAAAGTCGCAGGTTTGATCCTTTTAATTTTTGCTTTATATTTATGTAATTATAATAGTGTTCATAAAAGTAGTTAGTAATTATAAATTATGATAAAAATATTAATTCGACAAGTTAATTATAAATCTTAAAAGACTTATAAAAAATACATATATACATAAATTTAAATTCTTTTGAGAACATACTAATAAATAATGTGAAGCATAATGTGAGTGGTGGGGATACTAGAATAGGTATATTAATTGGGGTTTAAACCCTTGCCTATATAGAAGAATGGATGGATCAAATTCAGTCTCAATTAGATGATTCATATGATATATTATTATAATCAGTGTATTAATGTATATACATTGTGTGTGTGTGTGTGTATATATTATATATATATATATATGTAATTATGGATCTTACATCATCCTCCCTTTGGGAAATTGACATTGTAAATCTTGTGGAACATTTGGAGCTTCACTTGGGCGATTATAGATTGTCATAAGAACTTAAAACTCCTACAAAACCACCAATGTAGTTGATAATAACCATAATAGAAACAAAACCCAAAGTCATGACACAAAAATCAATTGACTACAAAATCCTGATGAACCAATTGCAACTTTATGTGCAACTACCAAATGTTCAAATCAACCTCAAAGTTGTAACTTTGAAGCAAAACAAGGGACTTCGAGAGCCATTATAGTGCACAAAATGCCATTGCAACAAATGATATATCTTGCTTTTAAGTCTGCTTGGCCATCCTCCAAGACTGTCGTTAACTCAAACTCACAACGATTAGTAGAACCTGCCTTTGCATCTTCCCTTTGGCCAACATTTAAGACTCATATTAACTTAGACTCATGACCTTCATCCTCATCCAACACCACACATGGGAGGTTAAACTCACTTCATTTGTCCTCCACATCCTCCTTATCCCTGTTGCAAATGAATTTTTTTTTTGAAGCATTAGCTCCGTTTGGACTCGTTGCACTTGTCCTCACTTCGCCATCTATGTTCAGCCTCACTGTCAGGGTCGGATGTTCCATTTAAACTTGCTATGTTTATCTTCACTCCACAATCCATATTATTCTTCCGCACTCCACTACCGTATCCACTTGTCCTCACTCCATCATTAGGGTCGGACTCTTGTCTGTCCACTCTACCCCCTCCTTAGAAAAAAAAAAAAGTTTGAAATGTCAAGGCAAAAGAAGAAAGTGAGAAAAATTAACAACATTGTGGAAAAAGAAAAACTAGATAAAGAAGCATTGAAAGAGAAATTTTTTGGCAATTGTAAAGGCGGAAATGGGAAAATAAAAAGAAGAAAATGTGAAAACTTGAATAATAAAGGACTTTCTGCTATACAGACTCTGTCCAAGCAGAAAGGTTGAATAATATGGGGCATCTTTTATAAAATACTTCGGCTCACAAGATAAGCAAGAGACTCACACTGCTCAACCTTCTCAACACAGAACTTAACACTTAAGATGGGAAAATCAATAGGAAAAGTTTATACTCCCTCAAGGAAATAAAAAAAAAACTCCTCAGCAACAACGGTAAGGCAAAGACTCTCAATGGCACCCATAACCTGGGAAATACATTCAATGCGAAAGTTTAGCAAAAGTGACTCAACCCTTGAAACAAGGGATTTCTCAACATCAAAAATAATTAAAGACTGTGAAAAAGCAAGATTCTTGACTTCATGTACATGCTCAACATCCAGATCAGTATGAGAATGACATAAACACTCAACTCAACACTGGACTAAGAATGAGAATCATAAGAGTCACAAACGATTGATGTGCCAAGAGAATAAAATACCATAAATAATAATGACACACTAGGAATATATAAGTGGGCTCAGGCCGAGAAATAAAAAGAAAAGAAAAGAGGAAAAGGTAAAGAAAGAGAATCAGATGGTAGATTTAACAAGTGACACCTACAAGCTCGTACACATCATCTTCCCACAAGCTCGATCCTTAACATTTTCCAAACTTGAACTGCATCATCATAACTCTATAATTAATGTCATGTTTCAACGAGAGACGGTAAGGACACAAAAAAAAGAGAGCAGTTGTGTAATCATGTCTTACAGAAGTTGGTGACGGCAATACACTAAGGATGGGTATAACACTAACATGATCAAACAACACCAAAAAGTTCAATCCGAAAAGGCATAGTCACAGGAACAGCGTTGCTAGATGATATCAATGACGCATCATCTTGCAACCTACTCCTCAATTGATGACGGCGTGGCATGGCGGAAGAGAGAATGAAAAGGAAGCAGATCTAGTGAAAAGCTAAAACAATTCTAGATCTACAAGAGAAGGAGAGAATAAAACTCAAATCACACAATCCCATACACTAAGCAAAGCACTATCAAAAAGCCTTGTTCTCTAGGGACAAATTGTAATGCCCCTCACCTCCACCAATGTGAGTGCTCAAGATATGAAAATAGGTATATTAATTGGCTGCTTATATACAAGAATGGATGAATGGACCGTTGTATATAAGCACAATTAATTACATTGTATATATATACATGTATTTACGGATCTCACAATATCAAATTTACACGTATAAACATACTTTTGTATTTAACATATACATTATGTATAATAATATCTATATAAATGTCATATGTTTTAGTATTTCACTTCTTATAAATATACCTATATTTTAAATTTATAAATATTATAACACTAATGTAAAATGTGAAATTCAATGTGCTTATTTCAATTTAGATTTCTTGTGAACACCATGTTTAATTTTACTCATTTATATGCATTTATGATTTAGTATGCATAGCTCTTTCTAAATACATATGTTTTAGTTTTACCAAATAAGTAAAATTTTATTAAATATTATTAAAAGTATCAATAAATTATTCATAATAATAATAAATGTTAATATTATTCTTAATTGATCTACAAGAATCTTCAAGAAATCCAAGTATATACACTACTTCCAAGATTTTCTCTAAATATTAAAACCATAAAAAACAACTTACATTTATGTAAGGATTATATAAATATTTTTAAAAAAAATTATCATTTATTCATAATAATAATAAATGTTATTATTATTCTTAATTAATTTACAAGAATCTTTAAGAAATCCAAGTATATATCCTACTTTCAAGATTTTATTTTTTTAAAATTAAAACTATACAAAACAACTTAAATTTATGTTTAAGATTCACAACTTACAATTTAGGATTAAATAAATGTATCTTATCTTTATTTTAGTATATTTACTAAGTTGTTATACAATATCACATCATAGTTGACATGAATGTTATTTTAGTTGAAAACCATTAAGATTAATATATGTTATGAATTGTCAAAACATCTTAATATGATGCTAATGCTAATGTTAAAATATGTAACAAAATTATTAAATCTTTATAAATTAAAGAGAAAAGAATAATAAGATAATTTAATTAAATAAAAGCATGACTTTAACTTGTATTAAATTGGAATATTAAAAAACTAATATTAACCTCTTTATATAAGATTTTGACTTATAATATTTTTAACATGAAACCTTTTATAAATTCGTATGAATCATGAATCGACCTAAACCACTTATATTGGTATATTCATATTTTATTCTTAACCCCAGTTAATAAACAATGGTTTCTTGTTTTATACATATTTCTTGAGATTAAATATAAAACCTTTTCATTGGTGAAAAAGTTGGGTTTTCTTCTTTATTTTTTTTGTTTATTTTTTTCTTACGAAATATGTGATAGTTGCCTTCTAAGTTTAATTAATGATCATTCCATTGAAGTAATTTTTATATGAAGTAGTAGAGTAGTAAATGCAAACGCAACAATTACTTAGTGGATTGGTGCAATGTTATAACCTTTGACTAATTATAATTTTAATTTTGTTTGGAATTTTTCTCTATTATAGCAATAAAAGATGTTTATGCTTGACTTAAGCATGTACCCTTTTGTATAGTTATGAATTATCATCAATGGGATCTTATTCATCATCTTTTAGAAGTTAAATCCTTATCTTAATAAATTTGTTAACAATGCATTATGGTTCTAGCATTAACTAATTAAATTGCATTAATTATATTAACAATGTAAATATAATAGTTTCTTTAGATGAAGTTTTGTAAATGTCTTTAAGGTTGATGAGACAAGTACTCAATTTAATGTGCGTTTTAAAACTATTTTTGTGTTATCTAAATATGTTTAATATTACAAAGAAAAGATTGTTCTATTAAATCTTTAGTTTTACTATAAGATCAATTTGTGTATATTACCCTACATCATTGAAAAATATAATTTAGATAACTCAAGCACTTAAAAGATGGTGCATCTTATCGTTTTATTTGTTTTTAACTTGAACTACTCTTTAATTTATCTTCTTTTATTCTTCTCATGAACATGGTTTTATAAGGTGCATTTCAACAAGTTCTACAAGGATGTGGATGTTATTATAATACAAGGGTTAATGTTTTAAGTATTACTATTTTATTGTCAATTATGTCAATCAATAACATTTTATTTTATAAGGCATTTAAAATATGAAGGTTGTACTTCTAACTTTAATGAATGTGTTTTCTCTTTTTAATAATAAACATAAAAATTAAATCTCGTCATTAATGTAGCAAAGCAATTGGATGATGGGTTTAACCTTTGTATTTTGATGAGATTGTGCCATAATATGCTAAGATACTGAAGGAGGAACCTATGATGCTTTTTATAAAAGGTTTTGTGCATGATAATTAATATTTATTTTTTAAAATTTTGGTTTGCTAGTTTTTTTAATTCATTATTCTTCAATGCCATTATATTTCTTTAAAAAAGTTTGCTCAATGAACACTTTAAATGGTTGTACATTTTACTCATTTAACACTTTAAGTGGTGTACAAGAATAATAACTATTTTGATTTTTGTTTTTACAGATATGTTATGTTTTATCCAGTTAAAGTTTTATTTTAAGATTAATATGATTTCTTTATATAAAGAGATTTCAAAAAATGTCTACGATGTAATCTTGAGTTTTAATTGGATATATATATGTTAATGGTGTGTGTTTGGACTTTAGCACGGAGGAAGTCTTCATTCTTAGTTGTTCTTTATGCAAACACAATTTTAAATATAGTTTGGAATTGTGCATCTTTTGAAGTTATTTCAAATATAAACTTTTTTTTTTCCATCCTTCTTTTGAACATCATCAAAATGATTTAAAATAATTTTTTAATTAGTTTTTAAATTTGCAATAGCCATTATTAATGTTAGAACTATAGTAAACATTAAATATTGAATTGATACACAAAATATTGCACTAGTTAATTAATATCTAAAAAAAATATACATGTCACAAGATATTTAGGATATGCTAGTTCATAAAACGGTGCATCCTTTATATATTAATAGACTTTGAACCTCACATTATTAACAAAGTAGATGGGGTAAGCATTTTATAATTAATTTTTAGCCTTTGGTGTTGGATAGCTACCTTATACAACACATGAATGATTTTTTTAACAAATTGAAGAAGAATAATTAGTTCACAACACTGGATTTAACATTGAACTATTGCTTTTGTTTTGGAAAATGCTTCCAATAATATTCATAAATAAACCATTCAAGATTTTGAATATTTTACAGAAGTGTTTTTAAAGAACCTTCTAGTGCACTCAATCAATACATGGAGGAACATTTATCTCATATGACACATCTTATTACAGTAGCGACAACATTAATTAAGGTTGAAATTGTTCATACTTATATAAAGTATTTAGAAGTCGTTATTTTTTATTATTTTTTAAAGTTTTTATTTGGTGTCACATTTGTGACCTACTAAATGCCAATTTCTAAAAATCCTCACTAAAAAATCTGCAATCTTGTAAGATAACATGTGTTAGAAACCCAACTTTCAAGAATTCACGCCCATATTAACTAAATATATAAACAATATTCACCTCATGAGTCAAGATGTATGATCAATTTAATTATGAGTACTATTTCTAGTTTGACGTGAATGAAACATGGTAAAGGTAGAAAGTTAAGAGAATAACACATTTTATTGTGGATGGGAAAGTCCTTATAGTTTGGAAAGAAGGCTACTTAGGAAGGAAATTTTTATCGAGAGAAAAAAGAAAAAGGAAGTCATTGAAATGAGAAGGATGCATAGGAAGAGGAAGGTAACCAATGAAGCAGCAAGAGAAAGGGTATAGGAAAGTAGTTAGGGCAAGGGAAAGGTGATCTCCATGCTTGTATTCAAGAGTGCATATTATAAGATTTCTTGAGTATAATTTATATGTACTTTTAATGGATGTGTTTAACAACATAATATATAAAATTTATTCTTACCCTTACCTTGGAAGACTAGTCATTGTGGCATCATGGAAGCCATTTAATATATGTTTTGAAGGGCAAACAAATGGAAGATGTTTAGTCTTTCCTAATGGTTGTATAAAGTATTTGTGTAATAAGAAAATATGAGCTTTTCCATTCCACAAGGCAGTCAAAGTAAGACCTCAATCACTAGTTTAGCAAAACATGTACTCAAATAATGCTTTTTAAGTTTGCAAACGAGTTATTAGATGAAATGGGTTAATTAACTCCCTCAATACAACATACTTAATTACAAGGGCGCATATTCTTTAACAATAAGAATTGGGTAACCTTTAAGGTGTGACATACTCTTATGTATTGGAAGTTAAGCCACACCCATTTGTGTTGCTTCGATAACACAAATTAAAGCTTACACTAATCTCTTGAATCTCACACTTGCATATACTTCCTCCCCTCTTTTCTTATTTAAATGGGATGCAACTACAATGTGTAAATGGATTTAATTAATACTAACCTACCTCATGGGGTTAAGGCAACCCTAGAGTTGTTTCTGACCTTCTTTCATCACATATAAACCCTAATTTAAAGTTAAATAAGAGGGAAGAGTTTATGAAAGCTAAGTTCCACATTGATATAAAGTTTCTAGAGATAATCAACTAAAATACCCCTAAAACCTAGTAAGTGTACTAAGCGGTGTATTTTCTCATTATGTCTAGTGGCATGACACTGAGTTTAATAGGTAACAATAATTCATCTTCAAAGTAAAAAATAAAGTAGACTAATTAGTAAAATATATCAATCATTGTCCAAATTTCAAAGCTCAAATAATGAATGACAACGTTTCAAACATTTTTTGGGCAAAGTGATGTTTGGCACATTTCATCTCATTTTTGACTAATGAAATAACTCCATTTATGTGCTTTATTACAGTTTCCTTCTTTCTTTTGGACTTTTATATTAATCTTCTTTTAAGTCCTTTATTAGTCTATTTAACTTTTGTGTATTTTCTTTATTATCATCATATTTCTCATTTGTTTAATCTTTATACTAATGTTTTATATATTAATCTGGGTGTTAATCTCATGCAAGAAGATTTGAATTTTAATCAATGATATCCTATTGCATAATATGCTAATTGAAACTAGAGTTCCTCTCCCAACACTGTTAGGAGTGCTCCTCCTTGTTTGAGTTCTTCTTGCATCCTGGTGATCTTTTGTGCCATTGGCATTGGCTCGGAAACACTTACAGGCTTGCCCTCAGGAAATGGAGGACTAGGAGTCCTTGTCTTCATTGCTAACTGTAGCTTACATGGTGTTGATCTTTGACATTATCACTACCTCCACTACTTCTATAATCAGCCTCCTAATCTCAACCATGTCCTTCACCGTGTACCCCATGTTCACAAACTGTTTGTATAGTGCTGAAGCTAACTATGGCACATCCTGTGACGTTGAACTCACCTTAGTTGATTTATTCATTATCTCCTGCTGCATCCGAGACAAAACCTACGCCAATTGAAGTTTAACCTCCATTGGCACTTCTTTCTATCAGAAAGGTTTTTGATGCTTGCCACTCTCAATGGACATTCTAGGCTCCATGTACTCCATTAGAATTTCCTTTGCCCCAGACTCGTAGCATTGACTTGCTACCACACTTGTTTAATGCATAGAATAACCTCCACGTGCATATGTACCTCTTCTTCATGCTGAGTACCCTGCAATCCCTGATTAAACCACGGTTGTTGTGTTTATGAAACACGCCCCATCCCTTCTCCTAGTGAATGAGTCTGCCCAACACTAGGTAACTGTAACAAGGTTGCAATTGCTCCTAAAATTGTTCTTGGGGGAATATCCTTAGGAATCCTATTCTCCTGATTCTCTAACTATGGAGATACCTTTTCCAATGACTACTCAGTTGACTTCTCCAAGGGTGTCTTTGGTAGCTTCTCTTGTAGTTTCTACACCTCCTTTGTTGTCTCCTTCTTGCTTTGCACCTCAGGTAGTCTTTCCTATGACTGCTCCATTTGCTATTTCTGTGGTTCCTGTCGCAGCTTACTATCTACTTGCTCCATTTGACCTATTGGTGCTTGTTCTTATGGCTTCTCCATTGTCTTATGTACCACTTCCTCTAGCATCTTCTACATTTCCTTATGTGTCCCCCTGGTCCTAAGTGGTCTCACAGACAAAGCTTGTTCGTGTCAAGCCAACGATCCCAGGAACCAGAAGAGAACAGGATTCCAAGGACATGAAGGCTTGACTCAGGAACAGGACCGAGAGCAGGACAGGAACTAGGAATAGGAACAGGACGGATCTAGGAGCAAGACAGGATCAGGATAGGATCCGGGAGCAAGACAGGAAAGCACAGGATAGGATCCGGGAGCAAGAACAGGAACAGGACAGGATCCAGGAACAGGACAGGAAATAGGAGCAGACAGGAAGGACAGGAAACAAGACAAGAACAAGACAAGACAAGATTGATCGTAGTAAGACTGGTGTTGATAGTAACTGATTGTACAACAATTAGGTCGGAGCTTTTATGCTCACAACTCCAAGAGCTAATCTAGGCATGCATGCAAAAGTGGTTGCATGCATGCAAAAGTGATTGCATGCATGCAGAGGCTAAGATGAGTCCACATGTCCCTTATCCTCTAGGCATATCCTGTGGCATATCCTGTAGTATCCTGTAGAATATCCTGCAACCGAATCCTGTGTCCGGAATCCTGGTAGGAATATCCTGTAGGAAAATCCTGCAACCCATATCCTGTATCCGGAATCCTGTAGGAAAGTCCTGCAACCCATGTCCTGTATCCGGAATCCTGTATTCTGTATCGGGTCGTGACAGCACCTCCTCCCTAAAGACGAGTTCCACGAGTCTTGGGACCTGGTTTAGCAGGATAATGCCGATGGAAGGCAGCAACCTTGGAAGAAGCATGGAGTAAGTTGGATGCAGGTTCCCAAGTGCGATCAGTAGGCAGGTACCCTTTCCAATCCACCAAGTATTGGAGTTGGTGACGATGAAGACGAGAGTCAAGGATGGCTGCGACTTCGTACTCAGGTTCCGTGTCAATGACCACAGGAGGGGGAGGAGAAGAAACACGACCGGAAGAGAAGAAGGATGATACGGCTCCAACAAAGAGGTGTGAAACACAGGATGAAGTTTCACCGTGGATGGTAACTCGAGTCGGAAAGCTACAGGATTTACCTCGCGATCCGCCACGATCCTATAAGGGCCCCAATCGTTGAAAATCCAACTTAGAAGAAGGCCTGTTGGTGCGAATGTGTCGACGAAGAAGCCACACGAGATCACCAATCTTGTATGCAGGTGCCGGCTGACGGTGAGCATCAGCATGATGCTTGTATCGTTCCTGTGCCTGTTGAAGATGAACCTGGAGATCATCCTGTACCTGCCGAAGATGCTGAAGACGATCCTGTACTGCAGGAGCGGAAGAAGGAGAAGCGGAGGAGCAAAGTCAAAACGTGGATGGTGGCCTGTAAGAGCAAAGAAGGTGTCTGTCCTGTAGATGCGTGGATGGAGTTGTTGTAGGCAAACTCCGCCATTGGAAGGAGGTCCAACCAGTTGTCCTGCTGGTAACTGATGAAGCAACGAAGATACTGTTCTAAGGTCTGAATTGTGCGTTCGGACTGCCCATCGGTTTGTGGGTGATATCCTGAAGAAAGATCCGCTTTGACCTGTAGACTCCGAAGAAGCTCTCGCCAAAACTTGGACATGAATTGTGGACCTCGATCGGAAACAATGCTCTCAGGAAGACCATGATGTCGGAACACCTCGCGGATCACCAACTCGGCAGTTGTCTGACCTGTAGCTGTCTTGTTGCAGGGTAGGAAATGAGCCTGCTTGGTGAAACGGTCAACAACCACAAGAACTGCATCAAATCCACGAGAAGGAGGAAGATCTGTGAGGAAATCCATACTCCTCAAACGAATCCACAATGGCCTTGAGTTCCTTGTCATGAATCTCGTAGTTGATCTCCGCCGACAGGAACTTACGAGAGTGAAAGGCTACAGGATGAAGCAACTTGTCCTCTCCAACTTGCGATAGGACGGATCCTACTGCAAAATCCGAGGCATCTGCTTCAATGAAGAAAGGATGAGAAGGGTCAGGATGTGCTAAAATCGGAGCTGTCGTGAAAACGTCCTTGAGTGTTGTGAACGCGTGTTCCGCCTTGTCGGACCAAGAGAAAAGTCCTGTGCGCTTGGTGAGTTCTGTGAGTGGAAGTACACGCTTGGAGAAGTCCTGTATGAACCGCCTGTAGAAGTTTGCAAAGCCAAGGAAACATTGTACATCTCGTACCGACTTGGGCCTCTCCCACTCCACGATGGTCTTCACCTTGTGCATGTCCATGGAAACGCCAGCAGGAGAGACGATGTAGCCCAAGAACTCCACCGAATCCCTATCGAAAAAACACTTCTCCAACTTCGCGTACAGGCCATGCTCGCGAAGCCGCTCTAAAACTAGTCGTACATGCTTGTCATGTGCCGCCTGGTCCTTGGAGAAAATCAAGATGTCGTCGAGGTAGATCACCACAAACTGGTCCAAGAAGTCACGGAAAATGTCGTTCACCATGTGTTGGAATACAGCTGGGGCATTGGTAAGGCCGAAAGGCATTACCGTGTACTCAAAATGTCCATACCTTGTACGAAAGGCAGTCTTCCACTCATCGCCGGGACGAATCCGTACAAGGTTGTAGGCTCCTCGTAAGTCGATCTTCGTGAACACCTTTGCCCCTCGCAGCCGATCGAGAAGTTCCGGGATCAATGGCAACGGATACCGATTCCGAATGGTGACTTGATTCAAACCCCTGTAGTCCACCACCAAACGTAAACTCCCATCCTTCTTCTTGACAAAGAAGATAGGAGCTCCTGCAGGGGACTTTGAGTGACGAATGAAGCCGGATCCTAAGTTGTCCTCGATGTATTGACGAAGAACCTCCAACTCTGTGGGTGACAATGCATAGATCGGTCCGAATGGTGGAGTCTTTCCTTCCGCAAGATCAATAGGACAGTCGTAGGACCTGTGAACAGGAAGAACTGCAGCCTTGTGCTTGTCAAAAACGTCCTTAAAGTCGTGGTACTTGGATGGTAGGGAAGAAGGAGGAGAAGGAGAAGGAGAAGGAGAAAAAACAGGGGAGTCGGATACAGGAAAGGTAGGAGAGGACGTAGGAGTTACTTGAAAAGCAAAAAGGTGGAAGGGGGCAGGATCAGTGGCGAGTTCATGCATGGTAGTGGTAAGAACTCGGAGAGGAGAAGGAGGGAGCTGTGACTGAAAAAGAGGAAGGATCTTGGGGGATGGAACAGAGGCAGGGTAACAGAAAGAAGCAGGATTGGAAAAAACCTGTGTGGTTGTTGATGAGTGTACAGGATTGGAAGAATCCTGTACAGGACACCGTGAGTGTACAGGATTGGAAGAATCCTGTACAGGAGTCCGTGGTTGCGCAAGAGTGGAAGAAGCCTGCGAATGTGCTGACGAATCAACAGGAGGTGGATCCTGTTGAGGAGGAACCTTCGACACTGATACAGGATTGGAAGAACCCTGTACAGGACACCGCAAACTTACAGGTGGGGAGAGCCTGCGGATGTGCTGAGGAACTGCCATGAGGTGAATCCTGTCGAGGAGGAGTCTTCAACACTGGTACAGGAACAGGTACGGTCAATCCTGTAGCTTGTACTGCCTCAGATACTAAGGATGTATCCTGCACGCAGGAAGGTACAGGATTGATCCTAGAAGTTGGAGAGGAAAACGTGAGTGTCCTAGACCTCCAGTCGATCTGCGGATTTGCAACAACGAACCATGGCATGCCCAAAATGATGGGAGTCGACCGAGTCTTGATCAAGTTGAAGGAAATTGAACAGTTGAATGTGCCATACCTGCAGGAGAGAGGTTCGGTAGCATGGGTAACTGCACCGGAAGCAATTAGACGCCCATCGGCCACCTCTACAGGAACTGCACGCTTCAACTTCACCACCGAAATGCCATGTTGAGTTGCAAACGTGTCATCCATGAAGCATGCATTTGCACCAGTGTCTAACAAGGCAAACTCCATGAGCTCTCGATTATTAAGATGAATGTGTACAGGAAACTTAAGTGACGGGATGGTATGAGCAGCACCAATGGAGCCTGCACCTACGTCCAACTTCGCGGCTCCTAGACGAAGTGGACATTGGAGTTTTCCGACTGAACTTCGGCTTCGACTTCACGCGTCTTGAAGTTCCTGGCTTTAATAGGACAATCTGCCACCTTGTGTCCTGCTCCACCACAATACAAGCACAGGTTCTCACTGCGACGACGTTGCTTCTCGGCAGCGGAAAGAGAGCCACGCTTGGATTTCTCAACCTCCATAGGAACTACTCCAGAAGGTGGTGCAGGAACATGTACCACAGCTGCAGGATTGGTTTGCAGGAACTGTTGACGGGATCTTTCCTGACGACGCTCGAACAAACGGTTGTCGCAACAAACAGCTTGTTTGCATGATTCTCCGCTAATGTTTGGGCATCCGGTAACGTAAGGAGAAGGTCCTTCACGTCGTCCCTCAACCCAAAACGGAAGTGTTCGATCAATGCAGTCTCGTCCCATGGAATGTTCGTGCAAAGTTGCTGAAATTCGGATGCATAGACGGAAGCTGGTCGGGATCCTTGAGTGAGCTTCCGTAACTTCGTGCATGCAGAACGGTACTTATCAGGATCTCCAAAACAGGCTTCAAAGGCAGCCACGAAACCTTCAAAGTCTTCCATCAGTGGATCGTCACGCTCCAGCAAGGGGGCAACCCAAGGAGATCCACTTAGTAAGGATGCCAAAAGACCCACCTTTTGAGCATCAGTCGAGTAGCGCCGTGGTTGCATACGGATCAAGAGTCGGATCTGATTCAGGAAACCTTGGAAATCGGCACGATTACCACTGAACTTCTCTGGCATGCTAACCTTCGGCTCCGAAGAAAAGTTTGATGAAGAGGAAACCACCGATGCCTGGGAGAGAGCCTGCGCAGCAGCCTTGGAGGATGCATCAGCAGCTGCATGTGCCGCAGTGGTGGAACCTTGCAGGTCGGTGACCACTTGGCGCAAAGTGGCCAGCTCATGAAGTAGCATTTGGTGCTCGTGTTGAAAATGCTCAAAATCAGCCATGATCTAGGAAAGAAAAAAGGAGGAAAATGAAGGAAAGGAATCAAGAAAAAGGTAGCTGGAAAACGGAGAACTATGAAGCAGTTACTATCAAACTGTCAAGCCACGATCCAGGAACAGGAAGAGAGCAGGATTCCAAGGACATGAAGGCTTGACTCAGGAACAGGACCGAGAGCAGGACAGGAACAGGAATAGGAACAGGACGGATCTAGGAGCAAGACAGGATAGGATAGGATCCGGGAGCAAGACAGGAAAGCACAGGATAGGATCCGGGAGCAAAACAGGAACAGGACAGGATCCAGGACAGGACAGGAATAGGAGCGAGACAGGAACAGGACAGGAAACAAGACAGAACAAGACAAGACAAGATTGATCGTAGTAAGACTGGTGTTGATAGTAACTGATTGTACAACAATTAGGTCGGAGCTTTTATGCTCACAACTCCAAGAGCTAATCTAGGCATGCATGCAAAAGTGGTTGCATGCAAAAGTGGTTGCATGCATGCAAAAGTGATTGCATGCATGCAGAGGCTAAGATGAGTCCACATGTCCCTTATCCTCTAGGCATATCCTGTGGCATATCCTATCCTGTAGGAATATCCTGCAACCGAATCCTGTGTCCGGAATCCTGGTAGGAGTATCCTGTAGGAAAATCCTGCAACCCATATCCTGTATCCGGAATCCTGTAGGAAAGTCCTGCAACCCATGTCCTGTATCCGGAATCCTGTATTCTGTATCGGGGTCGTGGACACCAGCCATGAACATCACTTGTGAACTGCCCACATGCCAGATTTTCCTCTGCCCTGTGCAAAGAGCAGCAATTTCTCATCACCAATGTGTTCTTTCCCCCTACCATAGCCACTGTAAAAGAAAATAAAACCCTAGATCTAGGTTTTGCACTTATTTCCAAGTGTAAGAGATATTTTGATGAAATATATCTCAACATCTACATATGGCACTTCATACTTTCTCAATTTATTTATATTAACCCTTTTCATGCATCAAGTCTCCTATTAGGGTTTCTACACTCACTAGTCCTTCATTTATCTCCTTAATTTTGAATGGGCCTAGCCATTTCATCTTTAATTTGTCACGTGGTTTATCAACACTTCCTCTATACCATAAAACTAAATCTCTTTCTTATATATCGTGCTTCCTTTTTTCTTATTATACCAAGCTTTTCTCTCTTTTCTAGATTGCTTGTATAGTCCATAAAGCATGTAATTTTATCTCATCCAGTTTTTCTAATTTATGTAGCTTACTCTGTAAGGATTTTTGCTCACCCAAATTGTGCTTTACAACAATCGTTAAAGATGGCATAATGTACTTAACATGAGTTATTGCCTCAAGTCCATAAGCTAATTTAAAAAGCGTCATTCCTATTACAACTTTATAAGACTTCAAGAAGTTTTTCATCTTAGTCTTTTTCATTTTTTTGAATCACTTTCTTTAAAACATTTAAAGACTTTATTTGTGGATTCAGCTTGTTCACTTTCTTAAAGATAATAAGGTGTAGATTTCTTATGTTATAACAAATTCTTTTATAAATGTTTAAATTGTTTCATTGATAAAGTGTTTTCCTATATCACTTATTATCTCCTTAGGAATTCCATAACGCACTATAATTATGTTATATATAGCACAAGTTGTATTATAAACATCAACTTTCCTCATATGTTCTACTTCCACCCATTTAATTATATAATTCGTGAGTACTAAAATATATTGATTCCTTCTTATACTTGTAGGATTTATGGGTCTTATAAAATCCATTTCTCACCTTTGAAAAGGTTTAAGTTTCCCTCTCCCCTTAAGCCAAATAGGCAAAGGGCCAATTGGTGTTTATGAGAGGGCCCCTGGTCATAATGACCCAGTTACGCTCGAGTCTTTTGCCCACATATTCCATAATCTTTACCTAGGTAATCAACCCACCAGGTTAGAACTATGACATCCTATTTTTAACATTTACTTTCTTTTGAACAAGTTACTACTCTCATAGTAAATGATTTTCTACCTCACTCTCTTCTACATCAATTAATCTAGCTCTAAGTTGTCTTTTGGGAACATTGTTTGAAGTAAATGGTTGATTCCTAAGACAATTTGGAGAAATATGTCCTTTCTCTCCACATGTATAACAAGTAAGATTACACTTCTCTTTATTTATAATCATTTTGATTTTCATAAATTTCTTTTCTTGGATATGATCTTTCTAGTTCTTTGTAGGAAGTCTCATTCCTTCCCATATTAGGCTTGTATGGTGGAGCATAATTAGTTTGATTTCTTTCATATAGCCTCTGATTTCCTCCTGTGTAAGGAGCATTCCTTCTATTATTAAAAGGATTTCTATGTCTTTCTTTTAATTCTTAGTATGTGCTTCATAATAAAGCTTTCTATTATGAAATGGGAATGTGGTAATAGGTTGTTGGCTCATAGGAAGTGTACTATCATACCAACCTTCCTTCCTTATTTCATTTCTCCTTTTCTCTTTCCACACGTGCCACATTTTAATTAAGAAAATACTTATAATCTTTTGCCAATGTCTTTTTTTTTTATCACATATTTGACATTTTAACAGCTTTAGTCTTCATTCATCCACAATATGCCCAAGATTCTTACATTTAACACACCATATCTTGGCATCCAATTCCTTATACGTAAGACTATTTTTCAAGGATTTCACCAAATGTAATAGCATTTTCTTATCAACTTTGTTAGTCCCGAACCTTAATATGTTCTTCCTCTTCGCCTGAAGTATCATTTCTTCTTTTTGAGGACTTTATCTTTCTTTCATCTATATTCTCTATTTGTCTCATCTTTTTTTCATTATCTTTCAAATACTTTACAAGATCTTTTTTGTCTACTTCTTTAATGGTTATTACATAATGCTTATATAGCTTCTACAATTCTTACTTATACCATTGAAGCAAAACATCTTCCTTAACATATAGTTTACATTTTTTTTTATGCTTCTTAAAAAATTGTATATATTCTTTTATAATTTTTGTTTTTCCTTGCAGGATATTCATGAGCTTCTTTAAGTGCTATTTCGACAACTTTTACTTTTTAGAGTATTTTTAAAAAACTTCTGTAACTTTCCCATAATCTTTTTTTATATATTTTTCTAACTCATAATACTAATCATATACATTTCCTTTTAATGTGTGAAGAAATATAAACGATTGCTTACTTTATACAGCTTTATAACTTCCTCAAATTGTAGCAAGTGTCTTTTAAAATTTTCTTTCTTTCCTTCATATTTTGACATTCTTCTCTACCACCTTCCTTTACATTAAGATAAAAACTTCCAAGAGACCTTTCTTCTGGTCTAATAAGAAACCATGTTTTGAGGAGTTCCTTATAACTCCTCCTCGTAGCAGTATGGTAGTTTATACCATCATGTATATCCTTCACACTTTTAATGACACTTTTTCCTATTTGATTAATGAGTCTTATAAGAGCTTCTTGCATATTAATAATATCTATTTGCTCTCCACATGCAGCTTTTCTCTTGACCTGCCTATTTACTCTCTTTCTTATTATAAATGGATTAGGATTATGATACCTCAAAGGCTCCATCCATCACCATATATACACACTTCTTTTTCCACGTAAGCTCTACTTCGTTTAAAGTTATTTAACATATATTACTTTTCACTTAAGAATTTCACAAATTCATACACAATAATGACAAAATCCTTCCGTGGTTGCCATGTGTTAATATGTCAAAACTTTCCTACATACGGAAATCATTGTTCACATTGTAAAAAGAAAAATTCTCAATTAAAGATTAAAGGATTTCGTCATTTATATATTACTTATCTCGTCTCTAAAGTCAACAATAAAATTTTGCTTTGGCCATTGCCACTCTCTCATTCATTACTCTCCATGGCTCTCCATAACATTCATAGCCTTCCTAGCCCCATTCATGCTAACTGAATCTTGTCTTCCTATGCCCTCGTATCAACTGTCATAATCGTTTATTTCTTGCTTGTGTAAGATTCTTATTACCGCCGTAGGATTTTTTTCTGTTATCGTAAGATTTTTCTTATACCAATAGGATTTTTCCACGGTGGGAAAATTCAATGTATGCTCTAGTTTTGGTTTTGAGCAGCCATTTCAAACTTACATGACATATAGGAGTTTGACATGTGACGTCAGATATTGTTAGAAATCTTAGAGACCTTAGAAATCTTACATTCCCGTTGTTGAAAGAGTAGGAGAACTTTTCAAGTGGGACAGCAATATTGACTTGTTGAAAGAGTAGGAAAACTTTTCAAGTGGGACAGCACTTGAGTGAACCGTAGAGCAGCTCACCTTCCTGCGGACCCACATCATTAAAGAGAAATACTTTCCAAGTGGGAAAACAAGATCCATATATCCTTATCAATTTTTAATAGAGAATGAATTTAATAATGTCACTCTCAAAAACCTAAACTTGTTTGACTTTAAGTTTTGTGAGAACACGTACAACAAAGGGTGTTCCTTCAAAATTACTTTAAAAGATAATTGAAAAAATAATAATAAAGAATACTCTCTTATATATTTCCATCACTGCATCCCAATGTCATAAAACATGGCAAACTCAAACCTTGCTGTTGTTCTTTCCATGGGAACAGCTCTCCCTCGCAAATCCTGCCTTCAAAGGATTTTGCACATATGCTATTCAAAGACGCTGACAAGAACGAGAAGAACGAGCTACTCAAGTCGAAGCTTAAACACCATATGTATGTTAACTCTTCACAAACTCTACTCTATTAACATGCAGTGGTTTTACTTTGGCAGGTCAGAGATCAGGGATTCTCCAGAGGTTTGTACACAGCAACAACGTTACAAGCCAGAGCTAGCCAGCTCCTTGAGTGAGCGCCTCGAAATATCAGGCAAGGTTGTCCCGGAGCTCATGGCAGAAGCAGCAGAGGCAGCCATTTACCGAGTGGGGTTGTCCTGCTGAAGAGATTACTCACCTGTGGCTGTAAAGTACGACCACGGTGGAAGCCCCTGGCGCTGACGTGCGTCTAGCGAAGCTCCTTGGTTTAAGGAAAGACGTAAAGAGAACCATGCTATGTTTCCAGGGGTGTGCATCAGGAGCTTCCGCGCTGCGACTTGCTAAGGAGATGGCGGAGAACAATCCCGGCTCAAGAGTCTTGGTTGCGTGCTGTGAGATGGCATCCCTGCATACCAACTTGATGCATGAATTAGAGATTGTCAAGCCTGCAAATCTAGTGAGTTCGGCTATCTTTGGCGACGGCGCAAGTGCAGCAGTTGTGGGTTCTTTACCCAAGCCTTGGGAGCATCCTCTGTTTGAAATTCACCACACAATGCAGGTTTGTCTCTACCCGTGCAGATTTTATGGTTTTTAAATGTTAATCTTAACATTTAAAATGCTAATTGTGCACCGAAAAATTTACACTATTTTCTGATAGAACAGTAGAATATGTTTTATATTCACAGTCATTTTGTTACAGGTGACAATAGAAGGAACTGAGAGATATATTGGTGCGGAGCTCCATGAATTTGGACTTAACATTCTTCTGTCAAGGGAGGTTCCCAACGGTGATATCTCGATCTATAGCGAGCGTTCTTGGAAATGAACTGCTTGATTACTCCGGCTGCAGCTCATTCAATGACATGTTCTGGGCGGTTCATCCCGGTGGAAGGCCATACTGGATGGATTGATAGGAGCGTTAGAGTTGGATCCTCACAAACTCTCTGCTGCGCGTAGTGTACTCTCCTCTTGCGGAACATGTCCAGTGCTACGGTGTTGTTTGTACTGGATAACATCCGAAAGAGCTCGTACGAACACCAATGTTGCAGTACGGGTGAGGGCTGTGAATGGGGAATGCTTCTTGCGTTGGTCCAGGGATCACTGTCGAGGCGTTGCTCCTCAAGAGTTTTCCTCTGTTCAAGGAAAAAACATACTTGAAGACTAAATTATTTCTATGCTTCTTGGGTTTGGTCCAGGGATCACTGTCGAGGCGTTGCTCCTCAAGAGTTTTCCTCTGTTCAAGGAAAAGAACATACTTGAAGACTAAATTATAGAAATATGTAGTGAACATAACTTGTTAAATAAAGATTTTAAGTTTTTCACGCCAGACAGAGCTCGAACCTGCGACTTTCTGCTTAGGAAGAAGACGCTCTATCCACTGAGCTACAAGCGTTTTAACTTTCTAACAGAACCATACGGAGCAAGTATCAATAATTTACAAAATGTATAACAGTACAAAGAACACACACTATATATATGCATATGTGTGTGTGTGTGTGCGTGCGTGTCTGTTAGATGCTATTTGATGAATGTACAATTATACTATAATACGATAACGTAGTTTAATTTTCCTTAAAGTTTATATAACAAGTTATTCTCTTTCTCTCTCACACACGTACACCCCTAGACCCTTTTCACACTCTTGTCTGGCGTGCGCGCGCTTGTATACCATAAAGTTTTAATTCAAAGGGTTTAAGGTTTATGGAGGAAACAGGGTAGCGTTCTTGGCAGAGAAATACTACAGAGATACACACTTGCAGACACGCAGACACGTGAAAGTAGGGTCTCATACACATACACTGATGAAGAATGCGCGCAACAACAGGAGGCTTCTCCAGAGAGCAATAATGAACAGAAAATCTTTCACAACATGGGCAGCTGAAGATTTCAATGTGGAGCTTAACAAGTTAGATTCAAATGGGATTCAAGTAACACTAACAACATACATTTTTCTTATATTAGTTTGCACAATGAACCCTCTTAATTCCAATACTTTTGAGGAGGGATTTAATATTGTGAGAATTTAAATATAGAACCTTAATTTATATATAAAAGTAAGTGATATTGAAGTTAATTTGATGGTTATTAAATTTATTACATTAACAATAGTTATGTGCAAATGCAGCAATACACGGGATTCTAAACATGTATATTCTTGCGACAGAAAATTAAAATTAAACGTGAATTTCTTGTGAATTAAAATGTAAATTTCTTTTAGGGTAATACATTTTTGAATTATATGTTATCTTATTAAATGCATATGTGAATGGTTTTAATACATATTAATTAAAACATTAAAAAAATTTAAAAAATTATACTCAAAAAAATTAGAAAATCCTTTAAAATTAAGAGAAATATTAATTTTCCCTCAATTTATTATATATGTCCTAATAGGGGCCCATTCTACAAGTGTCCCAGAGGACCGACTTCTTCTCAATATGCTTATTGGTTCCTACTCCAAGTGTGGTAGTCTCCAAAATGCAGAAGATGTGTTTAAAGAAGATATCCCAGAGGAACGTTTCTCGTGGACTATGATGATCTCTGCATATGCCCAAGAAGGGCATATGCTCGATGCAATGTATCCTTCCATAATATGCCTACAGCATATAGTATGGACACCAAGAAGGACATATCATTAGTTCTTGGTAAATATACCATTCTATAATGTCCATACTTTGGAATGCTATACCTCTATGACTGTGTTTGTTTGTAACTAGTTAGTACTATATACAAACATGGAAATGTCTTTTTATGAAGTATGAGGATTGCTGCATATGCCCAATTAGAGGAAAACTAATTGCTAAGAACCATTATAGTGTATACAACACGCACGCATAGACACGTACACACATAGAAACTTCTTATGCATTATGGCGATATGCCGGTTGCATAAACATACACAACACTCACTTGTTGTTTACAGTTAGACGGACCGGGTGGCATTCCTGGCAGTCCTTGAATCGTGTTCGTCGATTTCACAAGGCAAGAGAGTCCACGACATGATACTAGACGCAGGTCTCGAGCTCGAAACCTGCGCGGGAAACGGATTAGTTAACTTGGACGGAAAGGCCGGAGGCCCGTACAGTGTTTGAGAATATGCGTTCCAGGGACGTTGTTACGTGGAATACTATTGTTACAGGCTTGGGCATGGTGAACAGGCTATGGAGTTATTTAACAGAATGGATGTAAAACCGGACAGGGTTACTTATATAGCCTTACTTGATGCTTGTGCAAATATTGAAGATTTAAGCTTTGTTGAAGATATCCACGCTCGCATAGTTGTTGAGGTATGTCTATGTGTGTGTGTGTGTGCGTGTGCATGTATATTTTATACATATCAATAATATTTTTTATAGGGTCTTAACTCAGATGTTGTGGTGTGTAACGCACTCATAAATATGTATGGAAGCCAGGGAACTATACATCGTGCAAGGAGTGTGTTTGATGAAATGAATACCATTCGGGACGTGGTCTCATGGAATCCAATTATCAGAGCGTACACACAACATGGACATGGCATGTGTGTGCCTATGGTTTGTCTTATGTGGATGATTTGTACATATATACATCCATGTGTGTATACGTACAGTGTACAGACGTTTGTATGTATGTGTATTGATGCAGTTATACAGGTAGAAATGCAATGGAGATGCTGGGGCATATGCACTTGGAGTGTGTTGCACCCAACGAGGTGACATTTGTTAGTGTTCTCAATGTTGCGGGTTTCAACGGACCTGAGAATGATTCGTGAGCGGTTAACTGCTGCCGGGTTTGGATCTAATACCATACTTGCAAACTCCCTCGTCCACATGCATGGCAAGGTAGTGTGTGTGTGTGTATGTTGTGGTGCAACAAAACGTACACCCTCCCTCCCTCCCCCTCCCTCCTCTCTCTCTCTCCTCACACACACACACACGGCTCTCTCTGCTGTTGTTTCACATAACTAAACGAGAATTACATAACACTTTATGCAGATATATAATGCATACATATGTATGTGGTTGTACTTATCTAGAGATAAAACGTACATATACGTACCCAACACACACATATATATAAATATGTGTATACACAGATAATATGTATATATATTCACATACTTTGTAGTTTCTGTGTGTCATCTTAAATGTTTATTGGAATATAGTGCGGCAGTGTACAGGAGGCTAAGGAGCTCTTTGACACATGGAGCTGAAGAATGTATCATCGTGGAACTCCATTGTCGATGCATATGTAAACAACGGCCTGGATCGGGAAGCTTTTGGTCTATACCGTGTAAACAAAGACAATATACATACATTTTTATAATTTATTCATGTAACTAACTACTATATTGGGCAACACGAAGACGTGAAACCAGATCGTGTTACTTTCCTGACCGTTCTAGATGTCTGCGGTAGCTTATCCAAGGTATACATGTATAATTTTCATAACGTTTTACACACACACACAATGCGTCCTCGTATAAATCAATCATATAGACATTATCTTGCATATCTATCTGCCTATACAAATATATACATATTCATACACATATGAACTTTATATATATATATATATATATATATATCGTTAGACATATATTTAGTGATATGTTTTAGTCAGGGAGGACTAGTACGGGCTTTGTAGGGACGTGCTTCTACAGACAGCAACACTCCAAATGTATGCGAGAAATTCGAGCCTTGCAGATGCGGAAGAGGTATTTGAAGGCATTGTGAACAGGGATTTGTTTGCATGGAACTCCCTTCTCACCGCTTATGCTCAATCTGGTGCCGGTCAAGCTGCACTCCACATGTTCCAGAATATGAACTTGTTAAGCCAGGGGAGCATGTGAACTCTCTCTCTCTCTCTCTTTCTCACACACACAAACACTCCGGTACATGTGTCCAGACATACATGAACCTGTGTGTATGTGTGTGTTAATATTAATTTGTACATTGTTAATAATGTGACAGAGTTTTTGTGTGTGTGTGGCGTGAGTGTGTACACTGTTAATAACTTCTATCTTCCCAGATCGTGTGTTGTGTAAATATAGACTTTACCTCTTTTTCGTTAACTGTAACACGCACACGCACACATATCTACCTTCTAATGCTAATAATGATTAGCAACGTGTAGACCTTTGTGAGCCTGCTGGATAGCTGTGCAGGCCTTAGCGAGGTACATGATGGAATCCACATCCATCAACTCGCTATAGAGTGCGGACTAGACTCTTCCCTCTCCGTGAACACACTCATCAACATGTACGGGAAATGCAAGAGCACAGACCTGGCAAGAGCCGTGTTCGACAACATGTCCCACCAACGCAATCTAATCACATGGAACGCACTTACGTCCGCATACGTCCAACACGGTGACTCCGAGGAAGCTCTCCAGCTGCTTGCATATATTCATCTCGAAGGGATGAAGCCGGACAGAGTCACATTCTTCAGCTGCCTGGGCGCCTGCACTGAGAAAGAACATAGATATGCGGAGCGGGCCTCGACCGGGCGCAACGGTGTCCAACAGTATCATCAACAGTTACCGCAAGTGCCAGAGCTTGGAAGATCCAAAGCGAGTCTTTGATGAGATGAAGAACCGGGACGTAGTCTCCTGGACTTCTGTACTGTGTGCGTATGTAGAGGGAGGGTGTGCAAGGGAGGCACTCAGGATATCACGAGATGCTTCTGCATGGAGACAAACCAGACAGCGTCACTTTTGCAGGTATCCTCGATGCATATGGTAGCTCGGGGAGCCTGTTGCGTGGTAGGGAAGTCCATAACCAGATGAAAGCTACGAAAGAGGGTACACACCCATCAGTGTTACCGGCTCTCATTGATGTATTCCTTGTGTGGTAGCCTCGAGGAGGCCGTCGAGGTCTTCCAGTCGGTGGGTCTTGGAGGAGGGATGTGCTTGTCTGCAATGCGATGCTCTCTGTGTATTCCCACCACGGTGATGGCAGAAAGTCTCTGGAGATCTTCCATAGAATGGACGTGGATGGAACTACCCCGAACTGTGCGACTTTCAACGGTATCCTCGATGCATGTGCAGGTATTGCAGGACTGGTTGAGGCCAGGGGTGTGCATGCCAGCATAGAGGACTGTGTTTTCACGTCTGATGTCATACTCCAGAACATGAAGCCCAACAACGTGGCTCTCATGAGTGTGGCAACTCATGGCTGCCAAATGGTTATCCGGCATCAACACATAAGTTATGTGAGTAATATTAAGTCTTTTAAGATGACCTTGAAAGGGTGAGCAATGTTAAGTCTTTCAAGACAACCTTGACTCTATGTGAGCAATGTTAAGTCTTGTAAGACAACCTTAAAAGGCATCAACACTCTATGTGAGCAATGTTAAAACAACTTTGAAAGTCTAGTTTATATGTATAAATAGGTATGAATATTTGAAAAGCATCAACACCCTGTGTGAGCAATGTTAAAACAACTTTGAAAGTCTAACTTATATTTATAAATAGGTATGAATCTTAGGGTCCCACCTTAAGTCCGACTACCATCTGAATCCCAAAGGATAATTTGAGTAAACTTTAATAAAATCCTGGCCCAGGAGACTTAGACAGGCTCATGCCCTAACCCACTAAGGAGATGTGTCCCACATATACCCCTATGACAGAGCTAAGGCATTGTCACTTATCCCTTGAGGAATCACCCTCGTCCGAGAGTACAACCCTTTTTGGGTAATAAGGAGCAATGTTAAAGTTTTAATCCAAAGGGCCAACACGTGGCAACACGTGGTTGCAAAGTGACTATCTGACATCATCACCCTGTGTGAGCAACCCAAAGTCTTTCAAGATGACCCCAAGAGTATGATTCAAATGTGTCATAGTTTTTATTATGACTCCTCTTTATTTTGGACGTTAACTGTTGTTACTTACTGTACTATGTTGGCAAGCCCTAGATGTAGTGAGAAACAGCCCCGCTTAGTGTACTTAGATGTTTAGGGTAGTCCGGTCGGCTATCTTTAGATATCGCGAGAAACTCTAAGCAAAGGTAGCACTTACCTTCTAAAAAACTCTTACCCTTGTTTTCCGTGTCCCGGTTGGGTTAATGGTTAGTTCCAGTGAGTTCGGCGTGTCGGATATGCTTAGAAAATACCCCTAGGTTTGACAGGTTAAGGTTTAGGGGTCGATGGATAACTCACCAAGTATATTCCCTCTGGGAATGAGATAGCCCACTTATGTAAACAGGAAAATGGGGGGGGGGGGTCTGTCACATAAATAAAGTAGTATATGGGAGTGAGGGTTCCTGGGTTCATGACTGAGCTCGTTACTCTTCTCCTGGTGCAAGCTTTAGCTTGTGTCGTCAAGGCATAACCCTCTGTTGTGCCGCCCTAACTTCCAGATGCCAGGGGTACGTCCCACCTTGGGGGTAGCTTACCCTTAACGTTGGCGAATCCATGCCTGGGAGGTCTTGTCGGAATGCACGTTCCAAGAAGCAGAGGTTGAGGCTTGTTTCCAGCCTCCTCCTCCACGTCAAGCTAGGTGTAGCACTCACGGTCAAGCAAGGCACATCCGTGTCCTTGTCCAACTGTGGGCATGGGATCTTGTTTGACAAGTTCACGTTACCTGGTTCCTGAGGGTTCATTGAGGGGTTCTAGAGTTGGCATTTAGGAACCACGTTTGTGGTACTTGGTGCAACTCTTGAATCTAAGGGCTATGGCATGATAGCCCACATCATGGAAGGCAGTGTCACATGGAGATGTGACACTGGGCTAAACGTCACATGGTACAACGCCCAAGGCACGCCCTTTGGGGTTATGTCATGGGCTTGTCACTAAGGGGTTAGATACTCTAGCAAACAGACATGCTTGTGCTTGCACTAGGGTGCTAAGCCTTGGGCATCCGCTCATGGGAGGTTAGGTCTCGTAACTAGGTGTGCTTTGGCACACTTGGCTAGGGGAGTGTTCTCCTTGGAATTCAAGGGTTGAACAACCTAAGCGTGTTAGCAGGAGGCACACAAGGTCATGTGCTTAGGGTTATCCCAAACCTAGCCTTAGGGAGTTTACTTAGCAGAACACTCGTGTCCGCCTACGGCGCACACTCGTGTCCGCCTACGGCGCACACTCGTGTCCTCACTAAATACTAGCCCTAAGTCTAGGGTATGACTTGGCCACTCAAACCCTTAGGGGTTGTACTCCCGGATGAAGGTGATTCCTCAAGGGGTAAGTGACAATGCCTTAGCTCTGTCACGAGGGGGGGGGGGGGGGGGGGTATGTGTGGAACACACGTCTCCTTGATGGGGGTTAGGGCATGAGCTTGTCTAGGTCTTCTAGGGCAAGACCCTAAGTCAACTAGGGTTATCCCAAGGGTTTTGGGGGCAGACACTCTAGGGACTTAGGCTAAACCCTAAGTCAATTAGGGTTATCTTTCAAGGGTTTGGGGGCAGACATTCTAGGGAGACTTAGGCTAAACCCTAAGTCTCCTGTCCACTTGGGCATTAGAGTCTAACCCTAGGGGTCGTTGGGGTTGTTTTGGGAGACTTAGCGTTGCTCATACAGGGTATGACGCCGAATGGCCACCTGGCAGCCACGTGTTGGCCCTTTGGGTTAAAACTCTGACAATCAAATGCCTAATTAGGCAGGAGACTTAGAGTCCTACCAAGTCCACTAGAATGACCATCCCAAACCTTAAATGATAACCCAAATAGACTTTAAGATCTTGTCCCAGTAAACTAAACATGCTTATGTTCTAACCCACAGGAAATGTGTTTCACACATACACCGTGACAAAGATAAGGCATCACAACTTACCTCTTAAATCCCCATCCGGGAGTACAACCCCTTTAGGGCGACAAAGGGTACCTTGAACCACGACTAATCTTTAAAGGGGTTTGAGTGGCCAAGTCATACCCTAGACTTAGGGCTAATACTTAGTAAGGACACAAGTGGGCACCTTAAGTTGACATAAGTGTTTTGCTAAGCAAACTCTCTAATGCTAGGTTTGAATAACCCTAAGTAAATGTGCAAGTGCCTCATGAAAGCGCTCCTATTAACAAGCTTAGGTTGTTCAACCCCTTGATTATAAGGAGAATACCCCCCTAATCAAGTGTGCCAAAACACACCTAGTTACGAAACCTAACCTCCCTTGAGCATATGCATAAGGCTTAGCACCTTAGTGCGAGCACAAGCATGCCTGTTTATTAAAGTATCCAACTCCTTGGCGACAACCCCATGACACAACCCCAAAGGACATGCCTCGAACGTTATATTGTAAATCATCTAGCCTGGTGTTACATCTTCATGTAACATTGTCTCCCACAATGTAGGCTATTATGCCATAGCCCCTTATATTCAAAAATTACACCAAGTATCACGAATGTGGCTCTTAAGTGTCAACTCTAAAACCCCAATGAACTCTTAAGAACTGGGTAATAAGAACTTGTTAGCCAAGATTATGATATAAATGTGCCTTGCTTAGCCATGAGTGTTACACCTAGCTTGACGTGGAGGAAGAGGCTGAAGACATGTCTCAACCTTTAATCTTTGGAATGTGTATTCCAACAAGACCTTTTAGTCATAAATTTGCCAACATTAAGGGTAAGCTACCCCAAAGATGGGATGTACCCTTATTGTTTGAAGTTAAACAAAGGGTTATGCCTTAACGACATAAGTTAAAACTTGCACTAACGAACTTAGTCATGAACCCAGAAACTCTTCTACTACATACTTTACCTTATTTTGTGATGGAGCCCCCCCCCCTCCCCCCTTTTCCTATATGTGTAAATGGGTTGGCATGAAATTATTAGCCCCTTAGTTAGTTAACAAGATGAGCTTTAAACTTAATCTTACTCTTACTCCTAATGTCAGAGTTTTAACTCAAAGGGCCAACATGTGGCAACACGTGGCTGCCAAGTGGCCATTCGGCGTCATCACCCTGTGTGAGCAACGCTAAGTCTTCCAAGATAACCCTAAGAGTCTGACTCAGGGGCCCAATTAGGCAAAAGACTTAGAGTCCTACCCTAAGTCCCCTAGAATGACCATCCCTGAACCCTAAAGGATAACTCGAGTAGACTTTAGGATCCTGTCCCAGTAGACCTGGACAGGCTCATGCCCTTAACCCACAAAGGAGATGTGTCTCACACATACACCCGTGACAAAGCTAAGGCATTGTCACTTACCCCTCAAGGAATCACCCTCATCCGTGAGTACCCCTTTAGGGCGACAAGGGGTACCTTGAACCACGACTAACCCCTAAGGGTTTGAGTGGCCAAGTCATACCCTAGACCTAGGGTTAGTACTTAGTGAGGACACGAGTGTGCACCGTAGGTGGACACGAGTGTTTTGCTAAGCAAACTCCCTAAGGCTAGGTTTGGATAATCCTAAGTACATGACCTTGCGAGTATCTCATGATAGGGCTTTTGCTAATGAGCTTAGGTTGTTCAACCCCTGGATTCCAAGAAGGACATTCCCCTAGCCAAGTGTGCCTAAGCACACCTAGTTACGAGACATAACCTCCCTTGAGCAAATGCCCAAGGCTTAGCTCCCTAGTGCGAGCACAAGCATGTCTGTTTGTCAAAGTATCCAACCCCTTGGCGACAAGCCCATGACACAATCCCAAAGGGTGTGCCTTAGGCGTTGTATCGCGTGACGTCTAGCCCAGTGTCACATCTTCATGTGACACTGCCTTCCCCAATGTGGGCTATCATGCCATAGCCATTAGATTCAAGAGTTGCACCAAGTGCCACAAACGTAGCTCATAAATGCAACTCTAGAACCCCTCAATTATCCCTCAAGAATCGGTAAGGTGTCAATCAAGAACCCACGCCCACAGTTGGACAAGGACACAAACGTGCTCTGGTTAGTTGTGAGTGTTGCCCCTAGCTTGACGTGGAAGAGGAGGCTGGAGACAAGCCTCAACCTCTACTTCTTGGAACGTGCATCCCGACAAGTCCTCCCAGGCATGGATTCGCCAACATTAAGGGTAAGCTACCCCAAAGGTGGGACTTACCCCTATCATCTAGAAGTTAGGGCGGCACAACAGAGGGTTGTACTTTAACGACACAAGATGAAGCTTGCACCGGCAGAAGAGCAACGAACTCAGTCATGAACCCAAGAGCTCTCCTACGTATACTCTACCTTATTTATGTGACAGAGCCCCCCCCCCCCCTCTTTTCCTGTATGTGTAAGTGGGCTGGCACTAAATTAGCTAGCCCCTTATTAAGTTAATGAGAAGTGTTTAACTTAGCCTAACTCTTAACCCTAAAACCCTACCCAAGGGGGTGGGGTTTTTAGGGCGTGGGTTAGGGCAACCCTAGGGATGTTCCTAACCCTATTTAACATGCCAAACTCATCTTAACTAGGACGTTAAAAATCGGGGGTGGGTTTTAAAAGGTAAGTGCTACCTTCGCTTAGAGTTTCTCGCGACATCTAAAGATAGCCGGTCGGACTACCCCTAAACACCTAAGTGCACTAAGTGGGGCTGTTTCTCACTACATTTAGGTATATCAACATAGTACAGTAGGTAACAACAATCAACGTCCAAAGTAAAGGGTCGAATCATAGTAAAAAATGACACCTAAACCTTGGGGCGTGGGTTAGGGAAACCCTAGGATTAAGTCAACCCTAGGGGTGTTCCTAACCCTACTTAACACGCCGAACTCATCTGCATTAAAAAATTAGCCTAACTACATGAAGATGTGACACTAAGCTAGATGACACACAATACAACACCCGAGACACACCCTTTGGGATTGTCTCATGAGCTTAACATTAAGGGGTTGGATACTCTAGCAAGCAGGCATGCTTATGTTCACACTAGTATGTTAAGCCTTAGACATTCACTCAAGGGAGATTAGGTCTCTTAATTGGATGTGTTATTGACACACTCAACTAAGGAGGGGGTATTCTCCTTGAAGTCCAAGGGTTGCACAACTTAAGCTCGTTATGAAACATGACTAACCCATAAAGGTCATATCTTAGTCCAAGGGCTAATACTTAGTGAGGACACGAGTGTGTATTATATGCGAACACAAGTAAGTTTGAATAACTTAAATACACAACTTTACGAGTATCTCATGAATAGGATCTTGATTAATTGTTGTTATTTACTATACTATGTTGATAGACCCTAAATGTAGTAAGAAATAGGCCCGCTTAGTGCACTTGGGTATATAGTGATGGTTCGACTAGGTGTCATTAGGTATTTCCAAGAAATTCACCTTTTACTTAATATATGTGACAAAGGTCCCCCTCTCCGTTTTCTTATTTTATAAAGTGGGCTAGCACAGAATCTTATTCTCAATGAGAATATATTTGATGAATACCCATTGGCCCCTAAAACACTAACCCAAGGGTTTATGGCATGGGATTGGGACAACCCTAAGGCTAGGTCAACCCTAGGGACCCATATTCGACATGTCGAACTCACCAAGACTAATTAATAACCTAACCAAAACACAAAAAATAAGGGTAAGAGTTTTTTAAATGAAAGTATTAGTTTCGTCTAGAGTTTCTTATAAATATCTAACGACACTCAGCCGAATCATCACTAAATACTCAAATGCACTAAGTGGGCATGTTTTTTACAACACCTAGGGCTTATTAACATAGTATGGTAAGTAACAATAGTCAACGTTCAAAGTAAGAACAATTATAATAAAAACTATGACACATTTAACACTTCAAGAACAATAATTCTTTTAATTTTTCTTTTTAGACATCTTATGTTCCTATTGTTTAAGGTTCCACTTTAAGATTAATATGATTCCCTTATATAAAGAAACCTTAATAAATGCTTACAATTGGATATATATATGTTAATGATGTACATTTGGACTTTAACATGGAGGAAGTTTTCATTCTTAGTAGTTCTTTTATGCAAATACAATCTTTAATATAGTTTGGAATTTATGCATTTCTTGAAGTCATTTTAAGTGCGTTTTTTTTTTTTCTTTTTTCTTTTTCCATCCTTCTCTTAAACATTATTAAAATAATCTAAAATAAATTTTCATCTGGTTTTTAAATTTGCAGTAACCAATTATTGATGGAAGAACTACAAACATCAAATTGATATACAAAATTTTACATTAATATATACTTTAATTTGTTATTGATCTTTAAAAAAAACAATATGTCACAAACTGTATAGGATATGTTAATTCATGAAATGATGCATCCTTTATGTAGCCCATGGGCATGTAATTCATGAAATGGTGCATCCTTTATATAGCCCATGGGTTTCTGAACCTCACATTATCAACAAAGTAAATAAGATAAGCATTCTACAATTAATTTTCAGTTTTTAAATAATGTGATGGTGTTAAATAATTACCTTATACAACACATAATTGATCTTTTAACAAATTGGGGAAGAGTAATTGATTAAATTTAATATTGGGTTATTGCTTATGTTTTAGAAAATGTTCCAACAACATTGATAAACAAACCATTCAAGATTTAAATCTTTTACACGAATGTTTTAAATAATCTTCTTCAATACATAGAAGAACATTTGCCTCATATGACATATCTTATTGTGGTAACAATAACATTAATTAAGGTTGAAATTGTTTATACTTATGTAAAATATTTACAAGTTATTATTTCTTATAATAGTGTTTGTTAGAGTTTTTATTTGACCCATTAAATGCCAATTTTAAAAATCCTCATTAGAAAACACATGATCTTATAAAACAATATGTGTTATAAACCCAATTTTTAAGAACTCACACCCATAGTTAATTAAATATATAAATGATATTTACTTCATGAGTCAAAATGCATATCCAACTAAATTATAAGTGTTATTTTTTATTTAATGTGAATGAGGCATATTAAAAATAAAAAGTTAAAAACATAAGACATCCTATTGTGAAAATAATAAAAATAAGGAAGTCAATATATAATTTGGAAAGAAAGCTATTATAAAGAAAATTCTTATTCAGAAATTCTTGAAAGGAAAAAGGTGAATATGACAAATGACTTGACTAGTAAAAGGGTATAGAAAAGTTAGTTAAGGCAAAGAAGAGGGTCTCCACACTTCTTGCTCTTTTGTATTTATGTTAATAAAAAGAGTACATATTAAAAAATCTCTTGTGTATAATTTTTTTATATATTTGAATAGATGTGTATAACAAAGCAATAGAGTTTTCCATTTATATTCTTTTTCTCTCTTTTAATCTCATCATAAATGTAAACCCACTATTTAGATAAGACATTCAAAAACTTTAACATTGTTGTCTCACGTTCACATATATAACAACAACGTTATAACGTTTGATGTTATTTTCTTCTTGATTTATGTTGTAGATTCTAAAGTTCTTGTTTTATATTCAGAAGTTTAGGTGTTTAAATTGATATCTTTCTATTTTTGTTACTTAGGTTCATAATTGCACAAGGTTTGTAATTCATATAAAGTTGATTAAAATACACACGATTAACGTTTTTCTCAGTACCATCCACACGTACAATTTCAATGAAGAAAATAATATAAGAATTACATAAAATACCTTAAACTTACATGACATATATGCATGTCACGTTAGGTATTTTAATTCGTTAAATTAACATGGTTTTCTTGTAAGGTTGGCTTGTACACCTTATAAGACTTATTCAAGTGGACAGCAATATTGACTTGAGTAACCCGTAGGGCGTCTCACCTTTCTGCTAACCCACATCAAATACTTTCCAAGTGGGAAAACAACACAAGGACCTATATCATTCAAAGAAATACTTTTGAAGTGGGAAAACAAGATCAATATAGGGTGAAGTTGACTGTCTTTTGTGAGAAGAAGTCTAACACAAGCTTAATATGTTTGTTTGTTATGACATTAAAAATTAATTTATAAGATAATCGAAAAAAATACTCTTTTATATATTCGCATCCCAATGTCATAAAACATGGCAAACTCAAACCTTGCTGTTGTTCTTTCCATGGGAACAGCTCTCCCTCGCAAATCCTGCCTTCAAAACGATTTTGCACATATGCTATTCAAAGACGCTGACAAGAACGAGAAGAACGAGCTACTCAAGTCGAAGCTTAACACCATATGTATGTTAACTCTTCACAAACTCTTACTCTATTAACATGCAGTGGTTTTACTTTGGCAGGTCAGAGATCAGGGATTCTCCAGAGGTTTGTACACAGCGAACAACGTTACAAGCCAGAGCTAGCCAGCTCCTTGAGTGAGCGCCTCGAAATATCAGGCAAGGTTGTCCCGGAGCTCATGGCAGAAGCAGCAGAGGCAGCCATTACCGAGTGGGGTTGTCCTGCTGAAGAGATTACTCACCTTGTGGCTGTAAGTACGACCACGGTGGAAGCCCCTGGCGCTGACGTGCGTCTAGCGAAGCTCCTTGGTTTAAGGAAAGACGTAAAGAGAACCATGCTATGTTTCCAGGGGTGTGCATCAGGAGCTTCCGCGCTGCGACTTGCTAAGGAGATGGCGGAGAACAATCCCGGCTCAAGAGTCTTGGTTGCGTGCTGTGAGATGGCATCCTGCATACCAACTTGATGCATGAATTAGAGATTGTCAAGCCTGCAAATCTAGTGAGTTCGGCTATCTTTGGCGACGGCGCAAGTGCAGCAGTTGTGGGTTCTTTACCCAAGCCTTGGGAGCATCCTCTGTTTGAAATTCATCACACAATGCAGGTTTGTCTCTACCTGTGCAGATTTTTCGGTTTTTAAATGTTAATTTTGACATTTAAAATGCTAATTGTGCACCGAAAAATTTACACTGTTTTCTGATAGAACAGTAGAATATGTTTTATATTCACAGTCATTTTTGTTACAGGTGACAATAGAAGGAACTGAGAGATATATTGGTGCGGAGCTCCATGAATTTGGACTGAACATTCTTCTGTCAAGGGAGGTTCCCACGGTGATATCTCGATCAATAGCGAGTGTTCTTGGAAATGAACTGCTTGATTACTCCGGCTGCAGCTCATTCAATGACATGTTCTGGGCGGTTCATCCCGGTGGAAAGGCCATACTGGATGGGTTGATGGAGCGTTAGAGTTGGATCCTCACAAACTCTCTGCTGCGCGTAGTGTACTCTCCTCTTGCGGGAACATGTCCAGTGCTACGGTGTTGTTTGTACTGGATAACATCCGAAAGAGCTCGTACGAACACCAATGTTGCAGTACGGGTGAGGGCTGTGAATGGGGAATGCTTCTTGCGTTTGGTCTCTTCATATGTATCAGAAGTCTTTACCCTGTCCGTAGATTTCCGTATATGTTGCCTCTCCGTATCATGTCTACGATTAATTAATTAATTAATTAATATTTAAGGCTTAATTACATATTAATTAAATGATTAATTAATAATTAAAACTTAAGTATTAATTAGTAATTTATTTTATATTCCCAGAATAATATGAATATTTTAAGATATTTTAGGAATATTCCTTACTAAGTAAGGTTATTGAAGAAAATAGTTTACAATAATGAAGAAATACTATCAAACATAATTACAAATGAAATTATTTTCTTATCAATATGTTAATTTTTTTATAAATACTTTCTTCCTATCATACAAATAAATCTTCTTATTTTGTTTAAATCATCACTCTCCGAATTAATCAAAGCATAAAAATCATCACTCTCCGAATTAATCAAAGCATCAAAATAATTTAGTCTTCAAATATGCTCAGCATCAAAATAATTTAGTCTTCAAATATGCTCTTTTCCTTTTCCTTGAACAGAGGAAAGCTCTTGAGGAGCAACGCCTCGACAGTGATTCCTGTTCTTGCGTTTGGTCCAGGGATCACTTGTCGAGGCGTTTGTTCCTCAAGAGTTGTATTAGTGAACATAACTTGTTAAGTAATTAACATTTAAGTTTTTCACGCCGGAAGAGCTCGAACCTGCGACTTTCTGCTTAGGAAAAAGACTCTCTATCCACTAAGCTACAAGCGTTTAACTTTCTAATAGAACCATACGGAGCAAGTATCAATAATGTATAACAGTACAAAGAACACACACACACACTATATATGCATATGTGTGTGTGCGTGCGTGTCTGTTAGATGCTATTTGATGAATGTACAATTATAATACGATAACGTAGTTTAATTTTCCTTAAAGTTTATATAACAAGTTATTCTCTCTCTCTCACACACGTACACCCCTGGGCCCTTTTCACACTCTTGTCTGTGCTGGATGTATATACCATTCAAAGGGTTTAGGGTTTATGGAGGAAACAGGGGACGCGTTTTAGCGTTCTTGGCGGAGAAATACTACAGAGATACACACTTGCAGACACGCAGACACTTGAAATTAGGGTCTCATACACATACACTGATGAAGAATGCGCGGCAACAACAGGAGGCTTCTGCAGAGAGCAGTAATGAACAGGAAATCTTTCACAACATGGGCAGCTGAAGATTTCACTGTGGAGCTTAACAAGTTAGATTCAAATGGGATTCAAGCAACACCAACAACGTACATTTCTCTCATTCGCAAATGTACACAGCTCCAAGATACAAAGCGACTTCACAGGCATATTGTGTCCGGTCCTCACTGCGAAGACCGACTTCTTCTCAATATGCTTATTGGTTCCTACTCCAAGTGTGGTAGTCTCCAGGATGCAGAAGATGTGTTTAAGAAGATATCCCAGAGGAACGTATTCTCGTGGACTATGATGATCTCTGCATATGCCCAAGAAGGGTATATGCTCGATGCAATGTATACCTTCCATAATATGCTGGTAAGAATCACTATACAAACACACACATACAACATATAGTAGTGGACACCAAGGACATATCATTAGTTCTTGGTAAATATACCATTCTATATACATGTCCATACTTTGGAATGCTATACCTCTATGACTGTGTTCGTTTTGTAACTAGTTACTATATACAAACGTGGAAATGTCTTTTTATGAAGTATGAGGATGCCCAATTAGAGGAAAACTAATTGCTAAGAACCATTATAGTGTCTACAACACATGCGTAGACAAGTACCAATATGCAGTGGGAGAAACTTCTTATGCATTAGCCGGTTGCATACACTCACTTGTTGTTTACAGTTAGATGGATCAAAACCGGACCGGGTCGCATTCCTGGCAGTCCTTGAATCGTGTTCGTCGATTTCACAAGGCAAGAGAGTCCACGACATGATACTAGACGCAGGGCTCGAGCTCGAAACCTGCGTGGGAAACGGATTAGTTAACTTGTACGGAAAGGCCGGACGCCTCGAGGAGGCCCGTACAGTGTTTGAGAATATGCGTTCCAGGGACGTTGTTACGTGGAATACTATTGTTACGGTATACGCCAGGCTCGGACATGGTGAACAGGCTATGGAGTTATTTAACAGAATGGATGTAAAACCGGACAGGGTTACTTATATAGCCTTACTTGATGCTTGTTCAAATATGAAGATTTAAGCTTTGTTGAAGATATCCATGCTCGCATAGTTGTTGAGGTATGTGCGTGTGCGTGTGCGTGTATATTTTGCCTATACATATAGATAACTATTTTTATAGGGTCTCAACTCAGATGTTGTGGTGTGTAACGCACTCATAAATATGTATGGAAGCCGGGGAACTATAGATCGTGCAAGGAGTGTGTTTGATGAAATGAATACCATTCGGGACGTGGTCTCATGGAACGCAATTATCAGAGCGTACGCACAACATGGACATGGTATGTGTGTGCCTATGGTTTGTCTTATGTATATGTATCTGGATGATTTGTACACATATACATCCATGTGTGTATACGTACAGTGTACAGACATTTGTATGCATGTGTATTGATGCAGTTATACAGGTAGAAATGCAATGGAGATGCTGGGGCATATGCACTTGGAGTGTGTTGCACCCAACGAGGTGACATTTGTTAGTGTTCTCAATGTTGCGGAGTTTCCAACGGACCTGAGAATGATTCGTGAGCGGTTAACTGCTGCCGGGTTTGGATCTAATACCATACTTGCAAACTCCCTCGTCCACATGCATGGCAAGGTAGTGTGTGTGTGTGTGTGGTGGTGCATGCTTTCGGAACATTATTATACAAAACGTACACCCTCCCCTCCCCCCCCCCTCTCTCTCTCTCTCACACACACAACACACACACACACACGGCTCTCTCTGCTATTGTTTCACATAACTAAACGAGAATTACATAACACTTTTATGCAGATATATAATGCATACATATGTATGTGGTTGTACTTATCTAGAGATAAAACGTACATATACGTACCCCAACACACACACATATATAAATATTATATATATATTCACATACTTTGTAGTTTCTGTGTGTCATCTTAAATGTTTATTGGAATATAGTGCGGCAGTGTACAGGAGGCTAAGGAGCTCTTTGACAACATGGAGCTGAAGAATGTATCATCGTGGAACTCCATTGTCGATGCATATGTAAACAACGGCCTGGAACGGGAAGCTTTTGGTCTATACCGTGTAAACAAAGACAATATATATACATATATATATATTTATTCATGTAACTAACTATTATATTGGTATTTTTCTTATAGAAAATGCAACACGAAGGCGTGAAACCAGATCGTGTTACTTTCCTGACCGTTCTAGATGTCTGCGGTAGCTTATCCAAGGTATACATGTATAATTTTCATAACGTTTTACACACACACACAATGCGTCCTCGTATAAATCAATCATATAGACATTATCTTGCATATCTATCTGCCTATACAAATATATACATATTCATACACATATGAACTTTATATATATATATATATATCGTTAGACATATAGTTAGTGATATGTTTTAAGTCAGGGAGGACTAGTACGTGAACACATATATGAAGCGGGGCTTTGTAGGGACGTGCTTCTACAGACAGCAACACTCCAAATGTATGCGAGAAATTCGAGCCTTCCAGATGCGGAAGAGGTATTTGGAGGCATTGTGAACAGGGATTTGTTTGCATGGAACTCCCTTCTCACTGCTTATGCTCAATCTGGTGCCGGTCAAGCTGCACTCCACATGTTCCGGAATATGAACTTGGAAGGTGTTAAGCCAGGGGAGCAGGTGAACTCTCTCTCTCTCTCTCACACACACACACTCCGATACATGTGTCCAGACATACATGAACCTGTGTGTATGTGTGTTAATATCAATTTGTACATTGTTAATAATGTGACAGAGTGTTTGTGTGTGTAGTGTGTACACTGTTAATGAATGTGACAATAGTAGTCTTCTATCCTTCCTAGATCGTGTGTTGTGTAAATATAGACTTTACCTCTTTCTCGCTAACTGTAACACGCACGCATGCACACGCACGCACGCACGCACACGCGTATCTACTTTCTAATGCTGATAATGATTAGCAACGTGCAGACCTTTGTGAGCCTGCTGGATAGCTGTGCAGGCCTTAGCGAGGTACATGATGGAATCCACATTCACCAACTCGCTACAGAGTGCGGACTAGACTCTTCCCTCTCCGTGGGAAACACACTCATCAACATGTACGGGAAATGCAAGAGCATAGACCTGGTAAGAGCCGTGTTCGACAACATGTCCCACCAACGCAATCTAATCACATGGAACGCACTTACATCCGCATACGTCCAACACGGTGACTCCGAGGAAGCTCTCCAGCTGCTTGCATATATTCATCTCGAAGGGATGAAGCCGGACAGAGTCACATTCTTCAGCTGCCTGGACGCTTGCACGGAGATAGAACAGGTAAGGATGCTTCACAAGCAGATATGCGGAGCGGGCCTTGACCGGGACGCGACGGTGTCCAACAGTATCATCAACAGTTACCGCAAGTGCCAGAGCCTGGAAGACGCAAAGCGAGTCTTTGACGAGATGAAGAACCGGGACGTAGTCTCCTGGACTTCTGTACTGTGTGCTTATGTAGAGGGAGGGTGTGCAAGGGAGGCACTCAGGATATCACATGAGATGCTTCTGCATGGAGACAAACCAGACAGCGTCACTTTCGCAGGTATCCTCGATGCATATGGTAGCTCGGGGAGCCTGTCGCGTGGTAGGGAAGTCCATAACCAGATGAAAGCTACGAAAGAAGGTACACACCCGTCAGTGTTACCGGCTCTCATTGGGATGTATTCCTTGTGTGGTAGCCTCGAGGAGGCCGTCGAGGTCTTCCAGTCGGTGGAGTCTTGGAGAAGGGATGTGCTTGTCTGCAACGCGATGCTCTCTGCGTATTCCCACCACGGTTATGGCAGAAAGTCTCTGGAAATCTTCCAGAGAATGGACGTGGATGGAACTACCCCGAACCGTGCGACTTTCAACAGTATCCTCGATGCATGTGCAGGTATTGCAGGGCTGGTCGAGGCCAGGAGTGTGCATGCGAGCATAGAGGACTGTGGTTTCGCGTTCGATGTCATACTCCAGAACACTCTTATCAACATGTATGGGAAGTGTGGAAGCTTATGCGATGCTAGGCGAGTCTTCGATTCGATGCAGGACCGAGCTCTGGTGTCGTGGAACTCGATAGTGGCGGCAACCGCGCAACACGGGGAGGAGAATGAGGCGAGGAAGCTCTTTAGAAGACTGCAGCAGGAAGGGATGAAGCCCGACAACGTGGCTCTCATGAGCGTGGCATCGTCGTGCCACCATGTTGGGATGCTTGGTGAGGCCTTCTATTACTTGTTTGAGCTCGCAAATGAATACGGCCTGAAACCGAAGAGGGAGAGGTACTCGTGTATTATCGGGCTACTGGGAAGGATCGGATGGCTTCAGGAAGCCGAGGATGTGATGAGAGGATGCCGTTTGAGCCGGACGAGGCCGTGTGGAAGAACTTGCTCGTTTCGTGTAAGATACACGAGGACTCCGAGCGGGGTCTGAGGGTTGTCAAGGAGCTTTGGAAGCTGGACAACGAGGATCCGGCCACGTATGTTGCACTCTATAACATGTATGCTGGGAGTGAAGATCCTGAGTTAATTCGTTAGTTCTCCACCAGGCATGCCTTTAAAAGAGAAATATTTTTTCTTGGCATATGCTAGGATATAAGAGAGAGAGTAACGTGATATATAGAGAGAGTAACGTGATATATATAGAGAGAGTAACGTAATTACGGTAAATACATAAGTTAGCTAGTAAGTGCGATATATATGTAACATAAACATAGTTTAGCATTTCCACTTATTCGGACGGTGGTAAACTTGGACGTCTGCTGTCAGTTGGCCCTTCAAACTTGCTTAGCTTGTAATATGGTTCATCTCAAGTATCTCTCTTACCCTGGTCTTGGGCGTTGAGAAGTTCTCTATTAGAAAGGGTACATCGCTCCAACGCGTAACAATGTAGTACATTCTAGTTTCAGCAGTACCTTCATCCGCATTGGAATGTATGCATATTGCCCCACTTAGAAGTCAAAATCTATAGTCAAAATCTATAGAAAGGGGTATTAGAACGATTTATTCATAAGTAATATTTCATTTTTTGCCTGTTGAATATATTTATTTAATTTAATTATGAAATCTTTTTTAAGGTCACAATTTATAAAAACTTCATTATTCAACTCAATCTGATCCTATAAAGAATTATATCATTGTTTTCATTGACCTTAAAATTAAAGTCGTAAAAACTGCTTTTTCGAAATTAATAAACATTCATGTCCATTAATATCGGTCCATCTACATTGTGAAAGGTAACTTATTTCTTCAAAATCATCGTATAATTAATAAATTGTTGAATTTCGTATTGTTCTTTTGTCCATTCCATTCCGATTGACTTGCACATAACATTCATACCACCCAGCACCGATCTTATTAAAGGTTGAATTCCTTGATTCGCATCATTATTATATATCCTTGGTTCGTATAGCCAATTTAAATTCAACGAACTTTTCTATTAATATGCTAAATACATTAACTGTATTACCCGATTCTCTTATCACATACAGTCAAACGTAATCTACCTTCCTAACCACCTCTTTTACCTAATTAAATATCGTAGTTACCTTACAACATATATATATATATATATAATAAGTTATTTTTATCAGAAATAATTTATTTTTAAAATTTCTGTTGGAGGATAGTTATTGAGTCTCATTTTTTATGCTGATATTAGACATAGATTTAATCTGTGGAGAGACATGCACAAATACATACACCAAAACTATAAATTAGTATGTATTTAAGTCTCACAAGCAAGATAATATTATGAGTAAATGTATGTATATATATAATTTAAAAATCTAATCAGTGTTCTGAGATACATTTATATTGATCGTTTGTAGCTAGAGAAGTACATACATATGTATACTACAATGTACAAGTTTATCCAAATGCATACACACACACATATGTTATTTACTTATTATGAATGATTAATTTAGAATGAACCATACGCATGCACACACAGACACAGACACAGACCCATACAACATTATATGAATAAATACATATTTGAATAAATATAATATCCTATGTACCAAATTTTAATTTAAAAAGACTGCTTTATATAGAAGAAAAGGATACATCTGTATAGAGACAAGGATAGAAAATGAATATTCACGGTTAATGTTAAAGGGTTTAATGTAACTAAAAAACTATAAAGTACGTTAAGTACGTTAATTATTTAGCCTTTTAAAATTAAGAAAATAAAATTCAGCGTAATAAATATATTATATCAGAATATACGTTTATGTATGCATGTATATAAATAAATAACTAGATCTCTTATGCATTATTACACACGTATACGTGTACGAATGTCTTAATGCATTAAAATCTAGCTATTTATATAATTATATATAGAACTTGTATAGATTAAAGAGAAAATTACATTTATACTCTTGAAATTTATAGTATTTACATATATATATATTTTTAAATTTTATATTTACATGTATACTCTTGAAACTCTAATTTAAAACTTTATAAATTTTAAAATTAAAAAACATTTTAAAAATTAATAAAAATTTATATTTTATTATATTTAGGTCTAAATACAACCTATTAAATATATATCACAATAAATATAATTATTTTTAAAAATATTTCATTTTTTACTATAACTTTTTGACATTTAATATTTAATTATTTCATTAGCAATATATTATGAATTAAAAATATATTTCTAATTAATATTATTATTTTAAAAGTTAAAATATTATAATTAAAATTTTTAAATATATATGTAAATTTATAACTTTTAAAAGGGTATATATGTACATATGAAAATATATATTATATATATATATATTATAATATATATATATGATAAATTTCAGGAATATAAATGTAATTTTCCCTAAATTAAAACTTTCAGCAAATTAACACACCAATGATATATCTGATTTTCAAAAAAGCTAGGGATTTGGAGAGTTAGGGCATAGGGTTTTTGCTGTATCGGAGGAGCTCCGATGCCGCCGAGAACGGACAATGGCGGATCTTCCGGCGCGCCGAGAAAGGTAGTGTGTGTTTTCTTATAAATTTGGGGCTTCGACTGTGTTTTTTATATATTAAAATCTGGAAAATCTGGACTTTTGATGTCTTTCTTAAATCGACTATGTTTTTATAAAAATCCGGTTTTTTACCTCTTCTCAAAATCCAGGTTATTGACTGTGCGTTATTATAAAATCCGGGTTTTTTTTACTGTTAAAAAGAGGAACATGTATTGACACATTCGCTGTTTTTATTTATCTTATCAAAATCCAATTTTTGACTATGTTTTTTTAATTAAAATTCGGTTTTTGACTGTGTTTTTTTAATTAAAATTTGGGTTTTTTTTAATTGTGTTTTTTTTTTACTTAAAATTCTGAAATTTAGTTAGAGGCCATCCATGTGGCAGCGGCAGCAGTTGCAGTGGGGGCAGCAGCAGTGGCTGTGGGAGCGGCAGCAGTGGCTAAATTTAACCGACTGGTAGAGGTATTATACATGGAAGATACACAAATGTTAAACTATATATATGTGTGTGTGTGTTTGTGTGTGTCGAGTAGTACTAACTTACATTGTGTATAATGTAACTATAAAGATGATATATACATATATTAAATCATGCTAGATGATCTATTTATAGACAAACAAATTTATAGTAGTTTATGCAGACATACTTACATTATATATATTTTAATCTGTAGGTATTCGAACGCTGGGAGCGGAAGACACCGGATTTAGCTCATGGTCGTTTGGACATTGCCATTGGCTCTAACCACTTTCAGCTACATCAGGGAAATGCAGAGCTTATTGCTAAAACTGCACCAACGGGAGATGTAACATTCATGACTAGTGGCAGTGAGTTTAACGTCACTAAAAATTTCTAAGGTAAGTGTAATTTATTATTCAGTCTTAAGAGATATTGTACATGCATGTATATATCCATACATATAACTAGATCTCTAATGTCACACATATATATAGGCCTGTTGATAAAATGAACAATTTTCTCTTAATGAATATATAGGCACAAACAGAATGGCACATACATACATATATACTCCCTTCTGTAGAAGAGAGAGACATGCGTCTGTAACTTAAATTAAACTTTGTGCAGGCTTGCATATACAAAGATACGGTATAAGGTTTTGTGGTACGTAGTGCCTGCGTAATCAAGTTGTAAGTACTTTACTTTTATGTACGTATATACATATGCGAGCTTTGAGGTTCGAATATCAGTATACGATTATTCTATACCTGCGTCTTGAGTATATGTTACATTTTACTTTTTAAATTATATTCATAAATACATATGAGATTTAAGTTTCTAGTTTCGGTGTAGTCTCTCTCTACAGATTAAATCTACGTGTTGTGCATGTTAATGCAACCGGCATATCACCATAATGCACAAGGAGTTTTCAGTCTTTGTGTGTGTACGTGTCTACACGTGTGTGTTGTATACACATAATGGTTCTTAGCAATTAAGTATATATTGTACGCAACTTCATACAGACATTTCCATGTTTGTATATAGTCACTAATACACAGTGCATTGATATACAAAATGAACAATGGACATGTATATAGAATGGGATATTTACCAATGTGCTTCTTGGGCGTGTGTTGTATAGTGGATTTTACCAGCATATTATGGAAGGTATACATTCGAGCATATGCCCTTCTTGGGCATATGCAGAGATCATCGTATTCCACAAGTAAACATTCCTCTAGGATATCTTCTTAAACATGTCTTCTGCGTCTGTCTTTCAGACTACCACACTTCGAGTAGGGATTGAGAAGGTGGCCTTCACAGTGAGGACCAGACACAACTCACCAGTTAAGATAATAAATGAATTAAAAATTTGAGAGATAAATTCATAATGTTCAATTTAAAGATAAATTTATTAAGTTAAGAATAATTGAGTTAATCATTAAGGATAATAATTGAGTTAAGTATAATAAGTTATTAAATAATTAAATTAGTTAAGTATAATAATTAGATTAAGAGACCCACCATGAAATTTACATTAGGGCATTCTGATTTTCAACAGTTTTTTTATGCTTCAATTGAAACAATATTAAAGGGCTACATCAAATACAATCTTTTAAATAAAAGATTTTTTAAAATATTTTTTACCGGCATATTATAAAATCATGTGTTTTTTGCAAAGTAAATTGGTAAAAATGGGTCTTGAAGGCCATTAATTTTATGGCCTAGTTGATATTCTATTCAATGATTATCCTATATTTGTGCAGTTGATATTCTCATAGGTTAAAGAATAACAGGTTAAGGGTCCATATTAGGTTAAGAATAATAATTGTTATTAAATAATTAATCTTAAGCACGCAGATAATAATTAAGTTAAAGATTTAACTTACATTAAGTTAAGAATAATAGTTAATAAGGATAATAATTAAGTTAAAGGTTATTAAATAATGAAATTCAAATATAAATAAATCTACAATGTTAAGAATAATAACTACACTAAGGGTAAAGATAAATTTATTAGGTTAAGAACAACAATTGAGTGTATAGTAAATTATTATTAAATAGTTAAACTTATCGATTGTGGGCATGTGTACTAATAATGTAAATATTTAAAAAAATTGATGATAATATTGTAAAATGATATAGATTATTATTTTATATGCACATATTATGTGTTGGCATACTTTTCTTGGCTTAATTATGTGATTATGTGTAATATTTTTCAAATCAATTTAATAGCCAAATCACATAGTTTATAATCCTTATTTTCCTTTTCATATTAAGATATTTATTATATCAAAGTTTCTACCTAAATGTGTAAGTTTCACCTAGGATAAGGTAAATCATTTAACATAAGTTGTGTGATGGGCTTACAAAGTTTGTAGTGAATATGAGCTTAGTAATTTTATATAATAAGTTTATTTTGTGTGTTTGTGTATGTGAGTATATGTCACGCCCCATTAACAATTATCTTAAATCCTAAGATCATTCTAAATTGCCTCATTGATAGACATTTTAAATCCTAGTTAATGATCGTTTTAAATCTTAAATATGTGTTATCAATAACTATCTTAAATCTTATTCAATGGTTATATTAAATCTTATCTATCTAATAACCATTTTAAGCCCATTGGATAGCTATATTAAACTCTTTTTTATTGTTAATTATGTTAAATTACCTTTATAATCCATTAAATTCCTTATATAATTTATTTGAGAGTTAAGTTATCACTTACATATAATAATTTATCAGAATTAAGAAAAATTATCACATATACAAAATAATTTGACATAGTAAAAGAGATATAGATATTTCATGTGTTATCCTATACATATAATAAATTGAGAGAAAATAAATAAATAAAGTTATCACATACACACATTAACTTATAAAGAGAGATTTTATGTGTTATTACATACACACATTAACTGAAGTTGTAAGACTCTTTAAATGTAAGAAAGGGAGAGAGTTATTAAAGATAATAACTTCATATAATTGAGAGAAGTTATATAATAACTTGAAAGATAAAGAGTTAAGTTATCACATAAAGTAACTTAAATTATTAAATTAAGGATAACAATTGGGTTAAAGAATAAATTTATTATGTTAAAGATAATAATTAGGTATTAAATAATTAAATTATAATGACTATTATAAATCCTATTCAATAGACATCTTAATCCTAAACGTTATAATACTTCATCATAAATCTTATTCAACAGTCATTCTAAATTTTAAATTTTATGTGGCACTATTAAGTTATTGAATCATACATGATCATGAATTGCATTATGCTTAAAGATAAATTCATTATGTTAAGGATAATAATTGGATTAAGAGTAAACTCATTAGGTAATTAAAATAAACTCATTAAATTAAAAATAACAATAAGGTTAAGGGTCATTAAATAATTAAGGTTAAATTTAAGAATAAACTCACTAGGTTAATAATAATAACTTGATTAAGGGTCATTAAATATAAAAATAACAAGGTTTTAGAAATAAACTCACCAAATTAATGATAACAATTAGGTTAAGGGTCATTAAATAATTAAGCTTAAGCATAGATAAATTTAAAAGCTTACACTATGTTAAAGATAATAATTGGCTTAAGGGTTCAGTTTAAGCATAAACTCACCAGATTAAGGATAACAACTCTATTAATTAATAAATTATTATTAAATAATTAAGCTCACCAACGATGGCATGTGTACTAAATTTATATCTGTCATCAACACTCCATCAACAGCTATCCTGAATTCCATCTAATGGCCATTATCATAGTTTTAATTTGATGGGTCGACCACCTAGGTAAAGATTGTGAAATATGTGAGATATATGGAAAGACCCAAGCATAACTAGATCATCATGATTATGGGCCCTTTCATTAAATATCAATTGGCCCTTTGCCTAGTTAAGAGGGAAAGGTTATGACATTTGAGAAAGTGGTTAACCCACCAAGTTAGAATTATAACATTATCCACCCATTTGAGAAAGTGGATATCCTCATTCACGAACTCAAGAGTTGCTACTATGCCTTCCTCCAAGGGTCACTTATGACATGCTTTAGCGCAGCTTAGAGGCGATTTATACACGCATGGATGTACTCACATCATATGTCAATCGAGCCAGGGGCAATCCTAAAGATGCATGGCTGTACATATGTGATCGAGGAGTTTAATTAGTCTGGCCCAATTCCAGAGACGCATGGCTATGCACATGTGATTGAGGCGTCTAATTAGGTAAGGATAAGTGCGTCAACATGAGCTTTACTCACAAGTTCACCCTTGATGGGACTGCTTCAATACCAAATGTCAAAACCTTTCCCTTTCCCTTTTAATTAACTAGACAAAGGGCCAATTGGTGGGCCCTAGTCATGATAACTTAATTACGCTTGGGTTTTTCCCATATATCCCACAATCAGTGCACGGCAAATCCCTAGGCACAATTGTTTTTTGCTGATTCAAATTTTAAATTTTCGGTTCATTTGGAAATTAGAAGGATGTACGACTAGTACAAATTCTCATGTATAAGGATTTGGACGGTACAGATTTAAGATAGCCGGATTTTTTCTAGTACATTTAATTAAAAAATGAAAATTATTTTTGCTATATAAATAAAATATATTAAATATAAATAACTGTAATGAAATCTTTTAGGTTGAATATTTAAGTTAAATTTTGAGTTTAGGTTTAGGTTGAATTTAATTTAGGTTTAGCAAGAGGGACGCTAGGAAAGAGAATGGGTACCACACATGACATTGTAACAGGCAAGCAAACTACTTTGAAATGGATGACCTCTATTTGCTTTGAAATGGATGACCTCTACAATTGAGTTTGAGGGTGATGAGGGTGAGGGATTTGAATCAGCAGCAGTAGGGGGCAATAATCCACAAGAAGAGGCAACACAACAACAAGCTGGTAAATGGAGAGAGCACTAGAAACACAAATGGGACTGTTTGATGCTGTAAAACAAGCCATGTTCTATAAGATTTGTAAGAAAAGCAATGTAAATAGCTACTTTGCAGAGAAGGGGAGTGTAAATCTGAGAACCTCAGCCATACATGGCCATGCAACTTCAATGAGACATAGGGAAGCTGTTATGAAGATGTTAGTAAACAAAGTAGAAGGAGACTAACCTTCTATTGTGACATTTATCATGAGAAAGCTGAGAAATGTATGACTATGCTATTTTATGAATGTTTATTAATTTTTATTATATTTTATAGATGTTATTGCTTTGATTCGACGGCATACTTTATAGCAAAAGGTTTTGCATCATTCGTTGATTCCAGAGGTAATGAGCTGCAAAGACTTAACGGAGTGGACTTGCCTCGTATTACAATGATGAAAAAACTTGTGTTCATTTGCTAAATTTGTTTAACTATGTAAACATTTCATCTAATTTTGGCTTTATTTAATACTTATTTTAAGTTTTGCTGGAAAAATATTATAAAAAAGGTAAAGTCTAGTTCATTCTATGGTATCATGGTGGATAGAATATACTGATATTAGATACATAATTTCTTTTAATTTTTTATCACATAGTAATATTATAAATAATGTGTCGAAGCACTTAATCTTCTATGTGACTTACTTGGATAAAAACTCCATCGATTCAATACATGGGCATTGTGAATGTAACTGATGCTTTGATGCTGAACCCTCGTTGAGTCGTAGTAATAAGGGGTTAGACATGAAAAGTTTGTGGGTTTAGATTAGACGGTTGAAAGTAATGCAGGGATCAGAATAGGGTTACTGTAGTTGAAGAATAAATCCATACATGACTTCCATTCACTGTTGCCCACTGAGCAAATTTGTGTGGAAGATGCTTCGAGGATGGTTTTTGCAAACAAGTTTTGAGGACATGGATAGCTTGTCAACAAGGTCACATCCTTCTTCTCTCATAGCGGCCACCCAACTACTTGCTTTGGAGCAAGAGTTTGATTACAACGAACTCAAGTTACAGTGGATACAAAATACTAGGTGGTTAGTAGGTAGGGTGCAATGCAAAGCTTTGTGAATGCTCTGAGCCTGTTATAGAGTTCTTAGGCAAACAAGAAATGGAAGGTATATGATCAGCTTCGAAACTTAAGAAATCTGTACATACTTCACTTCATAGGGAATATATTATCAATGATGAAGACCTTAGTCTCCACTTTCAACATATTTGAGTTGATGTGGCTTTGGTTGTCCCTTGTGCAAAGAGGTAATCATGAAAATACAATAAATATCTAGGGGATGAGACTGATTTGAACAGTTCACAAGTGGATATTATTGGTTATCTTTGATTCCAGATGGGGGTATTGCAATAGGCTTGCTCCACGAGCTAAGGCTTCAATGAGGGGAAATATGTACAGGGGTGTGCTAGTTAGGAAGGTGGATGGTTTGACTTGCGAGAAGCTTTAGACTTCTCAAATGCCTTGATTGATGACATTAGGAGGTGTATGCAAGAGTTAGGAGTAACTAGTGTCTATAAAATGCAAGTGTTAGCCCCAATCAACTTACCGACATCAGTGAAGGAGCTAAAGCGATATGGAATTGCTGAGGCAAGAGAAATAGTTGAATTTGTATGAGGTTGGAAAGCTTTGGCATCAGAGGAGTTCAAGGGAGGAGTTCAATGATGTTTGGCGCATTCTCGGTCACTCTAATTGGAGAATAAATATCCAAACTTGCTTAAAGTGGGTTCATCGGCAGGTAATGCTTACATACTACTAGCTGTGAGTGTGGTTTTAGCAGGGTAAACTTGGTGAAAACCAAGTTTAAAAAACTTGGAGATGTTGGATATGTTTGTGAGAATTTTCTTAGAAGGTGGAAAAGTTTGACTATGATGCAATAGTGCACATTGGCGTTCCATTACTCATTATAGTAGATATTCACTGGTTCTGAATTAAAAAAATCCGTTTGTTTTAGCAATGCTTAGGATTTTCACTGGTACAAATTAAGTTTTAAAGGATTAATCCAAACAAATTCAAAATTCTAGTGAGTTTAATCACTAACATGAATTTTTATTGTACTATCTATAAGTTTGCCATGCACTATCACAATCTTTACGTAAGTGGTCAATTTACTAAGTTAGAACTATGACATCCATCTTAAATCATAATCATTTTAAATATTATTTAATGTCATTTAAATCCTATTAACAGCCATCCTAGTCCTAAACATGATTAATACCCCTATTTCCTAAATAATAATAATAATAATAAAATTACATAAAAAAACAACATGAACTTACTTAGCTTAAATGAAATACATGTTTCTCACTCAATTGTACGACTCTAACTTATTGAATGTATATTTAAATTATTTCAAGCCATCACAAACGAATCACTTTGTGTAATGAGACTGGTGACATTATATTTGATTATTAATAAACTTTTAAATATATAATGACAAAATAAAATTAAAAAAATAATAATGAGAACAATCTACAATATAATATAATTTAACATATTTAATACCTGATATGTTTGCTTCTTCTTTAAATAACATTTCAAACATCCTTTATCTGAATTAATATAATAAATAAAATAATATATAAACATGTTTATGTGCAATAAACTCAAATATACTCAGATATAATTAATAATCTACATCATATTTGAATAAATTATTTAATAAGTTCCTAATGAAACTATATATATGTTACTAACACGCATAAATGCGCAAACGTTCACACACACATAAAACACTTCATCATTAGACTCATTCTACTGTAAAAACAAGATTATACATTAGTTAATAATCTTTCTATAAAAATCTATAATGTTTGAATTTGATATGTTATGTGTCATTTTTAAACATAATGATTGTATTTGTCATTTACTAAGTATAACGCATTGCACCTTACACTATGTGCATGCGGTGTACACACAAACAATATAGAGAGAGAGTTTCTTCTTAGGTTCAAAAATACATAACATGATTCTAAGAATGTGTATTTTTTGTATTGCTTCTTTGACTTGTGAACACATGCAAACATGTGTGTGTATATATAAATATATATATATATATTTATATATATAAAACATATGGTGAAAAGATATCCAATATAATATCAATATGTATGCACCACACACACATAAAATCTTACTGGTAATATTCAAAATCGCATTGTGATTGTAAACTAGTTAATTTGAGATCCTTTAATGCCATTCTAATCAATTAACAAAACAAAGAATTCAACAATTAAATCTACACCTTTGAAATGAAGCATTTGTATGTGTCTCCCAAGTATTTACCTCCTTCACTTGGTTTTTCCTTATGATATCCTCATGTATAATTAGTATGATAAGCAATAACTAGAGTTTTTGAACTTGATCAATTTCATATTTAACAATTTAATAACCATTTTAAATTGCTTCATTAAAACCATTCTAATTTGTATTAAATAATTATTAAATTTTAAACTCACTTGCCACAATCCATAATTATCTTAAATTCTTTTTATAATTCATTATTCCAGACCCTTTCAATTAAAAGAAAAGTTTTAATACAATAATAATTTTAAAATGGAGAGAAAGTTAAGTTATCGTATGTATACAGTAATTTAAAATAGGTCAAATAAAAATTACATAACATAATAATCATATACTTAATATACTTAAAAAAAACATATACACAGTAACTTGAGATAGAGAATTGAGTTATTATTAAAATTACTAAATTAAAGATAATAATTAAATTAAAAGTCTAACTTAATAATAAATTCACTAGGTTAAGGATAATAACATGGTTAAAGATTATTATAATAGTTAAGTCAAAACCTATAAAGTTAAGGAGGTTAATATAATAACTTAATTAAGGTTAATTAAATAGTTAAATCTAAGTATAAATCTTAAAGAGTAAATTCACCAAGTTAAATGACAATTAAATTAAATATTTAACTTAGAAATAAGTTCTAGATTTAAAATAATAATTAAACAAAGAATACAAATTAAAATAAACTCACCAATTTAAAAATAACTAATTATGTAAGGGTTAGTCATTATATATAGTGCTAAGGGGCCTGTGTACTAGTATTAATATAAATAATTAAGATTTTTAAATTTATTTATTTTATATTAAAAAATTGAAACTTACAATTTTAATTTATGCTTATTTATTTTTTTTTTTGTTAAGTTTAAATTATATTTGACATGTGAACCGCTTAGTTTCCATATTGAAATCATCAGCTGCCCACTTGTGAAAGATTTCATGTTTGCTATTGCTCTCTACATAAGCCTCTTGTTGTTGCCGCGCATTCTCCATCAGTGTAGCCTTGATCCTCCATAAACCCTAAACCCTTGAGACCATATATGTGTGTGTCGTCCAGAGAGTATGTCTTGGCATACTTTGTCCTTTCTTGTTGTGAAGATCGGCATGAATCACAACACGCACACACACACACACACACACACGTTAGATAATCCAGCTTATTAACTTAGTAACAAAGTATGTTTATATTTAAGCGCCTGTAGTTCAGTGGACAGAGCGTCTGCTTCCTAAGCAGAAAGTCGCAGGTTCGACCCCTGCCAGCGTGGACTTAGATATTTGGAGAGTATCTAGAGACTATAATGGTTTCTTCTTTTGTACTAAAAGAATAGATACCTCGGTGTGTGTGGTGTGTGTGTTGTGTGTGGTGGTGTGCTTTGAGAGGGGCATATGTGGCTTCTTTTGTACTAAAAGAGATAGATACCTTGTGTGTGTGGTGTGTGTGTTGTGTGTGTGGTGTGCTTTGAGAGGGTATGTGGCTTCTTTTGTACTAAAAGAGATAGATACTCGTGTGTGTGTGTGTGGTGTTTTGAGAGGGGGCATATGTGGTACATTTACGAGACGTATAATGCATTTTTCTCTTGTATTAAAGAGATAGATACCTCATGTGTGTGTATGTTGTGTGCTTTGAGAGGGACATTTACGAGACTTAAGCGTTTACTGCATACAATATTAAGATGTGTGTCATTAAACAATATGAAAGGCAACTCAATTGTGTCTTCTGCTCACACCTCGTTCTTCAAATATAATAAACAGTTACATATATGGTATTTATGTAACTATTTCTGAATGAGAGGTATATATATGTATGTATGTATACATTTGATGTGTTATACATAAGACAATACGTGATAACACACCTTTACCTGGATCTAAACTTAACTCTATCAGTCGTGTGTGTGCACGTGTGTGCTTGCGTGTGATGGCTGAAGGTCAGCTGATAATCAAGACATGCAGCAACAGGTGAAATTGCACAATACGAGACAGTTCCGCCGTGCGTGTATATGTGTGTGTTTAAAATATTTTCTCTTTTCAGTCTAGTGTATATGTTCCACGGCTCATGCACTGGTACTTTAACAGGAATACAACTAATTGCAACCTTTTGGTAAGCTTTATAGCGCTCTCTCTCAACACACACACAAGAAGCGGAAGATATGAACACGGTGACGAATTGATATCGGCAGTGGCCTCCCACCATGAGGTTTCTTGGGAACAAGGTGATCTGGAGGGACTTACTAGAAAGACAGTGGCTTCCATTGCTTGGAGTGAAACTTCAAAGTCAGGTGAAGTGGAGATGGAGCCCACCTAGGTGGTTAGTGGATTCCCACGAATGAGGAACCAGGTGCGTATAAGCTTTCTGGTGCTGGCATTGTCTTGCCTGTCTGTCGTGCCGTGCTGCGACGTGGCTCGACTGGCTGACGTGGGCTGACGCGACGTGGCTGCTGACGTGACTGTTGACGTAGTAAAGTGGAGGAACATGGTCTAAGGTGTATATAGTATTCTTGAGTTAGCTAGCGAAGTAGTACAACGGCATAGTAAGTAGGGAAAAAACTTGAAATTGATTGATTTGGCCCATGAATAAACTTTAACATTCCTTTAAGTATCACTATGTATAATGCTAAGCAGAAAGTCGCAGTTCGATCCCTGTCTGGCGCTCTGGATTGCTTGAGAATATGCTTTCAGCCATTAGCGTATATATACAATATGTATTGTATAACAACGTATATATATAATAAACTACTCAGTAAGCTACTTTATAGGGCAATGAATGGTTTTACTTCGGAGCTTAACTAGGTCAGATAATAACAATATACATATATTTATGTTTATGTATATGCTTTGCATACGTCAGGGTAGACTGGTTGAACCGATTAAAGACCACATAATGAGTATGTGGTTCTGTGTATCAAATACATATCCTATGATCTTATCTACTGAACATGTTTAAATATCAAAGTATTATTCACGTACACATGTATGTGCACATACGCTCATACAAAATAAATGGTTAGAAAAAACTCGATTTTACACCATTGGTTTTGTATTTAGGCCTTCAGTATGATGTCGTGGACTCTCTTGCCTTGTGAAATCGACGAACACGATTCAAAGACCGCCAGGAATGCGACCCACTCCGGTTTTAATCCATCTAACTGTATATAAACTTCAAGTGAGTGAGTGTTAATGCAACCGGCATATCGCCATAATGCATAGGAAGTTTCTGTCACTGCATACTGGTCTCTGTGTGTGTACGTGTCTACGCGTGTACATTATAACGATTCTTAGCAATTAAGTATATATTGCAGCCAGAGTTTGGGCATATGCAGCAATTCCATACTTCATAAACAGACATTTTCATGTTTGTATATAGTAACTTACATACGAACACAGGAGGTATAGCATTGATATACAAAATGAATGAAGTATATACATGTATATTTACCAAAGACTAATTATATGCGCTTCTCGGACATATGCGGTAATCATAATACTCCACTACTATATGTGTGTTGCTGTATAGTGATTCTTACCAGCATCTTATGGAAGGTATACATTGCATCGTGTTGGAGGGACATCGTGGACTCCCTCTAACATGGCTCTTCCACATGGCTCCACCACGTCTGCAGGGGAGAGGTAGATGATCCTCACATTCTAATTGGGGACTGAGACTGGGTAGAAGAAGGGGCTTAGTTTTTAAGTCGGTGATGATGAATAAAGTGTTTGTAACATGGTATCTTGAGCTGCATGATGTTGTAGAAGCGCCATGTGCTGGAGTTGGTGCAGCATCGTGCCGTGGGAAGCTACGGAGAGTGACTCGAACTCCATTGGTTGGTTGCACTTGGAGTAGGTATCCACACCTTCTGGAGCTGAGTCCAATGGCAATTGTCCGTGAGTACTCACCAGGTCCAGAGCTGGAAAAGCTCCGTGAATTTTGAGGATCCTGATGGTAGCTGAGCAGGGGGCGTTCGTGAAGACCACATCCCTGCTCAAAATCGGTTTCCTGGCAATAGGATCATATAGCTTGTAGGCTTTCCTATCTGTGCAGTAGCCCAAAACGACATCGGATGCTCCTGGCATCAAGCTTTTTAAGTGACGAGTCATCAATGGCGTGGACATAGGCCTCACAGCCAAAGATCTTCAGTCCTGCTACAGATGGCTTCCTACCAGTCCAAGCTTCATGTGGCATCATCCTTTCAATCTGAGGTTGGTAGGCGATTTTGCAGGAAGTTGGGGGTGTACTGCTTCTGCCCAGAACTTTGTGGGAGTTGGCTTGTCTGAGCATGCTTCGTGCACTCTCCATCAACGTCTTATTCTTCCTCTCTGCCACGCCGTTTTGTTGTGGTGAATTGGTTGTTAGCTCCCGTGCAATGCCAGCTGACTTGCAGAATTGGTAAAAGGCATTGGAGGTGTACTCGCCACCACCATCGGAGTGTAGACATCTCAGCGTCTGACCAGTCTGGGTGCTACCCCATGTGTAGTACAACCGCATGTAATCCAGGGCTTGTGATTTTTCTCGAAGGAAATACATGGTACAGTAGTGACTAAAGTCATCCACAAAGGTCATGAAGTAGCGAGCGCCAGCGTAGGACTGTGTTTGCATCGGCCCATAGAGGTCTGTGTGCACGAGCTCAAACACTCTAGTCGCCCTGGTTGCTCCGCTACGAGGAAAAGCTTGGCGAGGCATCTTTCTGAGCTGACATCCCCTACAAAACGACAGTTCCCCAGTGGGGGGAATTGTTAGTCCTTCTACCATCTGTTCTCGTACCAACTGAGCAATCCGTGAGGTCGCAGCATGGCCAAAACGTTGGTGCCACAACTCTAGCTCCTCAGTTTGACCTTGAGTAACTAGAGCTTGCGGTCTGGGGGAAGTTGGGTCGAGCTCCATCTCTAGCTTATACAAGCTCCCACTGCCATCACGATGTGCATGCAGTGCTGGTGCACGTCCTATCTGGGGTGTGAAGGAGATGCGAGTGCCATCACCATGAAAGGTATAAAGCTAGGCTTGTGGCCAAGGGATGTGCACAGGTTCCTGGCATTGACTTCACAGAGACGTTTGCTCCTGTGGTAAAAATGACCAGCCTACGTTTACTCTTCTCACTAGCAGCAGTTGGGGATTACGAAATCCACCAAATGGATGTAAAAACAGCTTTCCTTTATGGGGAGTTGGAAGAGGAGATTTACATGGAGCAGCCTGAAGGTTTTCAAGTTCCTGGACATGAGAGTGCTGTGTGCAAGCTTAAGAAGTCATTGTACGGGTTGAAACAAAGTCCACATGCATGGTACACTCGACTGGACAAGTTCCTCCTTCAAGCTGGCTTCTCTAGGAGCAATGCTGACCACAATGTGTACATTCGGCGAGTGGGAGCTGACTTCGTTTTCATAGCAGTGTATGTTGATGACCTTCTGATCATCAGCAGCAAGAATAGCCGACTGCTACCATTTGCGAAGGAGGTTCTCGCCAACCACTTTGCTATGAAGGGGTCCAGCCCACTCTCGTTGGATACTGTGATGCTGACTGGGCAGGTGATCCAGACAATAGGGGTTCCACCACAGGCTATTCATTTGGCCTTGGCAGTGCTGCAACTTCATGGAGCAGCAAGCGCCAATCCACAGTGGCGACCTCTAGCACGGAGGCTGAATACATGGCTGCCTCAGCAGCCACCAAGGAAGCCATTTGGCTTCGCATGTTAGTTGCGGATCTTGGCTTCACGCAGGAGGACGCAACTACAATCTACACTGATAATTTGGGGAGCCTAGCAATCTCCAAAAATCCTCGCTTCCACTCCGGACGAAGCACATTGAGGTGGTACACCACCTAGTTCGTGAGAAGACTGAAGACGGTTACATTAAACTAGTCTACTGTCCGACAAACGACATGATGGCGGATATCTTCACCAAGCCTCTTCCTCGAGATCGCTTCGAGTAGCACCGTACTGCTCTCGGAGTTTTACCCCTGCCAGAGTGAGTTCCACTCTGAGTGGGAGTGTTGGAGGGACATCGTGGACTCCTCTAACATGGCTCTTCCACGTGGCTCCACCACGTCTGCAGGGGAGAGGTAGATGATCTCTCCACATTCTAATTGGGGACTGAGACTGGGTAGAAGAAGGGGCTTAGTTTTTAAGTCGGTGATGAGATGAATAAACAAGTGTTCTGTAACACATCGAGCATATCCCTTCTTGGGCATATGCAGAGATCATCATAGTCCATGAGAATACATTCCTCTGGTCTGCATCCTGGAGACTATCGCACTTGGAGTAGGAACCAATAAGCATATTGAGAAGAAGGCGTGAGGAACAAACACAATATGCCTGTGAACCCGCTTTGTATCTTGGAGCTGTGTACATTTGCGAATGAGAGAAATGTATGTTGTTGGTGTCGGTTGAATTCCATTTGAATCTAACTTGTTAAGCTCCACATTGAAATATGTTGTGAAAGATTTCCTGTTCACTATTGCTCTCTGCAGAAGCCTCCTGTTGCTGCCGCATAGTGTATGTGTATGAGAGCTTAATTTCAGGTGTGTGCGTGCCTGTCAGCGTGTATGTATGTAGTATTTCTCCGCCAAGAACACTAAAACCCTAAACCCTTGGGACCAAAAGCTCGGTATATTCTCGTCCTTTCTATAGATAATCCAGCAACCACGCAGCAACTCGTTTCACCTGAAAAATGCTTACGTATAAGCGCCTGTAGCTCAGTGGATAGAGCGTCTGTTTCCTAAGCAGAAAGTCTCAGGTTCGATCCCTGCCTGGCGCGCAATCCTTCTATAATTAATTTTAGAGGTATTGCATATGAGCGAGCAACATCAATTGAGACGTACAATGTATTACATATGAGCAACATCAATTGAGACGTACAAGGTATTCTTTTCTTGTACTATTGCATATGAGCGAGCAACATCAATTGAGACGTACAATGTATTGTATATCATATGAGCAAACATCAATTGAGACGTACAAGGTATTCTTTTCTTGTACTATTGCATATGAGCGAGCAACATCAATTGAGACGTACAATGTATTACATATGAGCAACATCAATTGAGACGTACAAGGTATTCTTTTCTTGTATATTACATATGAGCAACATCAATTGAGACGTACAATGTATTCTATGACTCAATTGCATACAACATTCTTGAGACGTACAATGTATTACATATGAGCAACATCAATTGAGACGTACAAGGTATTCTTTTCTTGTACTAAAAGAGATTGTTAAGGAGTTTTCAAATCAATACGCACAAAAGACAATATTTTAAACACGCACACACGCGCACGCTACCGGCCTTTGGCTGCGGGGAACTGGCTCGTATTGTGCAATTATCCTTTGCCTGGTGCGTTTGTTATCTTTTGTATCATTTTCCTTCTTTAAACACGTTCTGTTTTACCACACAGGCACACGGACACACACCCACGCGTCTGCGTGGCTAAATTGTGTGTTGTCTGAGTGCACAACATCTATCCTCTCTGTTACATATGTACTTTACAAGGCCGGGTATATATATATATAACTTTTGTGTTTCTATGTTATATACATCCATATACATTATATTTGGCCCTATTAACTTATTCACACACAAGCAACAAAGTAGTACCTCGGTACTTGGTGATAAATGACTCCTCATTTATGATACAGTGCTACTTGCAAATCTATAGCTAATAATTTAATTTATTTTCATACAAGCTCCTCTAACTCAGTGGATAAAGCGCCTGTAGCTCAGTGGATAAAGCGCCTGTAGCTCAGTGGATAGAGCGTCTACTTCCTAAGCAGAAAGTCGCAGGTTCGATCCCTGTCTGGCGCACTGATTACATACAGTGTACACATATAGCTTGTTTCCTCGTTATGAAAAGTAAGACACGCTGTATCATGTATGTACATGGAAGTAGTTATATGTGCATGTGTGAGTTATGGTAGTTTGGATATATTGATGCGTATATACACATGGAGGACTTGCCCGTTAAAGCGATGAACATGGAAGGTGTTAGGCTTGATACTAGTTTACACATATCAACACACACACGCACAAACGAGCGCAATACATGAAAAAGGTGTGTGAGAGACAGAATAACAGATATAACTTGTTATATAAATTTTAAGGAAAATTAAACTGCATTATCATATTATAATTGTGCATTCATCATCTCAAATAGCATCTATCAGAACATGTATATACATCAAGTTGAAGAAGTATTTTGCTTTTGTGCTTGCGTGCGTGCGTGCATTAAAAGATCATGCCTTGAACATTTAGTGTACATAATCTATGCGTGTGCATGTGCGTTTTGAATGCACGTGAGTATTTTTGGAGATGCATGCGGATCTGTTGTGTTGCTATATATATATATATATATATATATGTGTGTGTGTGTGGGTATACGTGTACCAGTTTACTGTACTGTTATACATTTTGTATAATCATTGATACTTGCTCCGTATATAGGTTAATACTTATTCTTTTAAAAAGTAGCTTGTAGCTCAGTGGATAGAGCGTTTGTTTTCTAAGACAGACTCGCAGGTTCAAATTTTTCTGGCGCTAATACCATATATATTATTATGATATATAAATATATACATGAATGACACACGCCCCCTCTCAAAGTAGAGTGACACCACGCACAAGTAGTGTGTGTGCGTGTATGTTTAAATATTGACTTTTCAGTCCATCAGCCACGACAGCGTTTATGTTTTATATTTTGTATGTCCCTCTCTCGCACACATATAAGAAATTAACCATGTAGAACTTTAAACATGGTTAAAGCCTGTTTCTCATTTATTTATTGTTTTGCAAAGCACCTGTAGCTCAGTGGACAGAGCGTCTTTTCCTAAGCAGAAAGTCGCAGGTTCGATTTCTGTCTGGCGCGCCACGTCACACACACACATATATACATGTAATACATAAACGTGTAGTATATGTTCATAAATATATAAAAGTAATTAATAAATACAAATTTATTAATTTTACGAGTTATAAATTTAAGAAAACTTCTAACTTTATATAAACATGAGATTAGATGAAGATACGTCGATATGTACATCTGTATGTATACTAGTTATGTTATAGTAACACATATCATATATAAAGAAATTTATTATTTTTTTAAGAACGTGCTAAATATATGTATATGCATTACACATGTATACAGATACATATCTGACCTATTTGTTTATATATTTCATTTCTCATAAATAATATCTTAATAGTTTAATATATATGTGAAATATAAAATGCAGCAAAGTTTATTCTTAATTCAAATTAATTAATAAGGATATATACTTAATTGATTCATTTAAACAAATTAATAAGTTAATTATAAATAGTAAAATAAAAAACTTGTGATAATACACATGTATATTTGTAAGAAACATATATCTATATACCTATATGCACACACACACACACACACGTAAGTGTAATAATATCTATGATTTATTTGTTTCTGTATTTCATTTTTTTATAAATAACTCCTCAATATTTTACTACATACTTTATTAATTTACATTGTTAAGTTTATAAATATTTATAACGTGAATGTGAAATATGACATTCAATGTACTTATTTCAATTTACATTTCACCAGGTTTAATTTTTGATACGGTTAAATGAATTTACCAAACACATAAGTTAATAATAACAATTGAGTTAAAAGTCATTAAATAATTAAGTCCATACATAAAAGCTTAAAAATAAATTTATTAATTTAAAAATATAAAGTCCAACTTATGAATAAATGCATAAACTTAATAATTAGGTTAAGGATCGTTAAAATAACTTAAAATTTAAGAAATAAAACTCTTAAACATCTCACTTAAAAATAAACTCACAAAGGTTAAGAATAACAACTGTATTAAAGATTCATTAAGGATAAAAATCAAGTTAAAGATTTATTCATTAATAAATTATTATTAAATAATTACCATGGTAGTGTGTGTATATATGTTTACCTTGCATATTCCTTATAAAACGTTTTAAGATTTTCATAAGAAGACCCACCTTCAGCAGCAGCTCTGCTTGCAAGCTTTCCGAGCTCCTCTGCATTTCGTCTCATCTTTATCCCGGCTTCACTCCCATTAATCCCCTTATTGCCTCTGCGATCCCCTCCTTGGTCCTTGTAATCCCCATTCCAATACCTTACAAACAAAATATGATACACATAGACGAGAGAGAGCATTTCATATAGCTAAGTCACCTATATAAATGTAATATATATCTGTGTGTGTATGTGTATGTGTACGACTCTCTCTAATATATATATATTACACACATACTCACAAACTCTACACCTTTGCGTTCGAGGATCAGCGTACAGTTGGTATGCTGATCGCTGTCGCGTGGCCAACCCAGCATTGGAACACCCCCACTCAAGCTTTCGAGTATGGAGTTCCATCCACAATGTGTCACAAATCCACCCACTGAATTGTGTTGTAAAACTGCAAGCTGTGCTGCCCAAGTCACTACCAGTCCCTTCTCACGGTTCCTCTCCATAAATTCCTTGATCACAACAGAATAAAAACTTAGTACTATTTCAAAACAAGTAAGACAATCACATATAGCTCTCTCTCCTCTCTCTCAAACACACACGCACACACATACACATCACGTGTATTTGCCTACCTGACATGCATGCACAGACTTAAGTAAATATAGTACTATGTAAGTAGGTAATTCAAGTTTTGAAAACATACATACCCATACATGATGTATATATAGGTGTCTGTGTACATCCAGCATATGCATACATATAAACAACACATGTGTGCGACGACTTCGCACGTACAGCTATAAACATTAATAAAAGGAGCGAACCTTAAGATAGTCCTGAGGCAAGTCTGTAACCAAGTTTTGAGGAACTACGAGCAAGAATAGACAATCACTGGCTTCCAAACCATCTGTGAGCAGTTTGAACTCTCGAATGTTAATATGGAAACGCTCCCAAATGCAACATAGAGTACTGAGTTGGGTGCGTGTTTGTCAAGAAAACGTAGTGCATCTGTATCCTCAGGCCGTAAACTCACCTAAATTAACAAAGTTTAAAAGATATGTGGAATGCTACACACACACATATATATAGAGAGAGAGAGTTTATAGACTTATAAGTACCTGATCTCATTTTTGTCATGGTTCTTCTGTGGAAACAGAGGTCCTATTGAAACAAACTTGCCAGGTATAGATTGATCTACTGCATCAAAAACTTCTGCCTCCATTTCATAAAATGAATTTACAAGGACCAAGGGCTCGAACTCGAGTCTTTTAGCACGGAGAGCGCATTGGCCATCACTGTAATGCTTTGTATGAAACTCATACCACAGGTATATAGGTAGTTCTTTCGCCTTTATCTGCTCCAATCCCGGCAGGTATGTTATAATTTGATCAGCATTTGTTTCTGCAGCAAAGTACCATCATTACCTACATACATATATACATATCACGTACACTCACACACACACACACAATCTGTTTACCTTGAACAGGACAATGACCAAGATCTATCAGTTTACCAAGGTTAAAATCGATAGAAGCCCAAGTAGCAGCCCCAAGCCAGAAGCAAACTGAAGTAAACCCAGCCTTACGTGCCGAGAAAGGCGCAGAAAGATGAAAATAATCCGAAACCACGCACTTAATATCTCCAACCTCGGTGTTAAGTCGAGTTAACAGCTCTATAAGACGGTCTTCAAGTGCTTCTATACAATCCATGAAAACACGTGCTTCACTCAATGTGCTTGCATCAAACCCTGCTGGAAGCTTTGCCTCTAATGGTATCGATTCTAGCCGTATTTCTTGTTCAGGTATAGGCTTCCTAAAAGCAATTACATTAGTCGTGCGCGTGTGTGTGAGAGATACTAAACAAGACCAGTATCACGTATTATAAATCATCATAACACCAAGTAAAATTCTAGCTCTCACATTTGTAATTAAAAACATAACGAGATATAAACCCAGCAATTCTGATATAGTGCTATGTATGTTGTACACCACACAAAATATATACATCTGTATATATTATCTCGAGTATGTATATTTAATTTTTCTCCAGCAGATAATACATTAACTGTGTGTGTTTCTATGTTAAACATACACAATATATACAGACAAACGTACACAGGTGTGTGTGTGAGAGAGAGAGAGGGGAGGGAGGGAGCTTTATGTATATTTAATTTTTCTCCAGCAGATAAGATCTAAACTGTACAACCATAATACACAGTATATACAGACAAACGTACACAGGTGTGTGTGTGAGAGAGAGAGAGAGAAGGAGAGGGAGAGAGGGGGAGGGGGGGAGAGGGAGGGAGCTAGCTTACCAGGTGCTTTTCACAACCTCGTGAATGCTATCAATATTGATAATGGTGATAACGAAGCCTTGAAGAGCGAGTTTTGTTGCTAAGTAGAGCATTGGTGGTATGTGGCCTTGAGCAGGAAAAGGAACTAGAACGATATGTTTAGATGTCTTCTTTAAAGATGCATAGCAAATAATTGAAGAATACTTAGTAAATTTTGTGAAAGTTCAATGAATTAGACGGTCTTATTGAAACCCTCAAGGAGAGATAAAATGTTTCTATGTTAGAGATTTCTATGAATTATGAATTTTAGAATGGGATAGGACGTGTCTACACACACAATATATGTATGCGTGTATATACGTGTTATGATGTGTACATAGGTGAGAGTCAAAGATAAGGCCAGCTAAGGCAAGCTGCTGTCATGTGCTGATATAATTGTTGTCGTTGTTAGGCTCAAGTAAATTTGAATTCAAATGAGAAACACACACATTGTAACTAAATGGGCATCATACATAAGATGAGAAATTATTAATTAATACTTAAGTTTTAATTATTAATTAATTATTTATAATTAAGACTTAAATATTAATAATTAATAAATTAATCCTTCATTAATCTTACTTAGTAAAGAATATTCTTAAAATATCTTAGAATATTTGTATTATTCTTTATTATAAATATTTTACAATAATTAAAAAATATTATCAAACATAATTATAAATAAAATCATTTCCTTATCAACCTGTTAATTTATTTGTAAATACTTTCTCCTTACCATACAGAGAAATCTCCTCATTTTGTCTAAGTCATCACTCTTCATATTGATTGAATCATTTTGGTCAATATCTTTATGTTGTTGCCACCACCACGAATGCAATTAGGAATTGCCATCTTTGTTAATACATAAGTGTGATAAGAACAAGAGTGCTTATTAAATAACATTCCTTAAGAATAATATTGTAAAGTCGCCTGATTGCTCTCCTTCAATTTATAAAATTCAAAATCACGAGAAAGAAAAGCCTCAGTATGTTTGATATGGTGGATATTGCTCACAAAAGTTTTCAAGATTCTTCTTTCTGAGGCACGTATCCAAGTAGTTCATTAGCTCATCCATGATATTGATATCAGAATATGAATCGAAAGTGATTGGATGATACAAGCAATGTTTTGGTTGAGCATAGCCTTTTGAGGAGAGTTGTCTACCACTAAGATATGTGTGTTCTTCATTATCCTTAATTGATTGATCTCCCAATGAAGCCCAATTAATCTTTTATTCTTGAAGAAGTATGGCTTGCTTTTCTTTCTTATATCGTAAAATTCGAGAGGTTTATAACATATTTGCTGGTTAAAAATCCAATCTTTACGAATCACCTCTTCTGCAACACTACAATGTTTGTTAAAAAATTCAACAATGGTGTCAAGTTGTGAATTTGCATGCATGACCAAATCCCCACAAGTGCACCCATCTCCTTAAGCTTTTGAAAAAGATGGTCCAACCCGAATGGAAAAATAACATCATGTTGAAATTTATATGACAATGAATGAAATCTTCTTGTTTGATTTTCTTTTTCTCTTCCTCACACCTTTGTCGATGAAGCAAAACACCATTGACATCCAACAACACAATATGACCATGAGTAACAAGGGGCAACGTTGCCTTTGAATGTTTTACAACTCACTTGTTTGGTCCCTTTCACATTTATCTTTTGACGTTATATTGTTGCTGATCCCTTTATCATTTACTTGTACATCATCCTTACAAGATTCAGATATTGTAGGCGCTGAAGAAAGTGATTTAGGAACTGAAGGCAATAAAAATGGTGATGCAAAACTGAAGTGGTCCCCATAGTAAGGATGTTTTGAGCTGCATTATTATCCATTTCCTGCATGAACTCTGTCATTCTAACATGTGGCAAAGAAATTTTTGCCAAACCCCTCTCTTACCTCATGCCACTGCTGAAAATCCATGTTCTCAACTGTTTCATTACATCTGCAAAATGATAGTTAATTGCTTATAATTAGCAAGGTATATTATTTACCTTGTTAATGTGTGACCCATGTTTGAACTAAAAGCTTCTTTAATCCTTGAGAATTTATTTTCTGTACAAATATAAACGAAATATACAAAAATGCCTTATGTTACACTCATTTACAATATTCGTCACTCTAACAATTCATTAACAATTTTCTTCGTTGTTACCTTTGAGTGAGGCGAAGAAGGTTTTAGCCACTTGAAGATCGTTCAACATCTTCCGTTTCTTCTGTTGATGTTTCCATGGTCAATGGAGTAAGTGAATGTTCTACTCCTTGAGATAACTTCTGGTCTAATATCTGGTTCAAGATCTTCTCAGACTCCGACATTGAACAGATTCCTCTCAGAGCTATCGCACTTCTCGGGAGGGAACTTTTCCAAATACTCTATATGGGTTTGTTGGGGTAGTCAGTTGAGAACCTCTCTATCCACTTGTTCAAGTCCTCAACCATGGTCTTATCCTTTTCAACGGCAAACACACATGTATCCCAAGGTAACACTCCTTCAAGATGGATCCCTAGTGCAATAGTAAAAAACCCATGCATCACTGTGAGGACCCCTGATCAAGTTGACGATGCTCCTGTAGCCTGACTTGTAATGTTTGGATAACGTACATTGCCGAATACGTCCCTCTTAGCTATCGGTGTATCAGATGGAGGTTTAGGCCCATTGGAGTGCAAACAGATGCCTGGATAGTCATTTGGAAGTTTGAAATTGTTTGGCGCATTCTAACAACCAAGTGAACAACCGTATCAATGCACTTGGATCAGCATCGTTCATATAAAATCCAGTCCAATGATGTTATTCTTCTTGGCAAAGACGAAGGCAAAAGTATCGGTGACATGAGCAAGAATCAAGAAATAAATACCTGAAAACGTAGGAATTAGTTAAGTGTGCAAAAATTCAATAATAAATACCTTCTTTGTACATGCTTGCACAGCTAAGTTTCTCCACCAAATCCTCTAGTGCCTTCTGACGAAGGATTTTTTGACACCCGCCATCCATCACGAACATTTAAAATGGTTTCCTACAAGTAGTGATGTTACCCCATAAAGTCTCCGAATCCGACAACAAACATCTGTAGGGCTTGTTATGATTCGTAGCATCCTCCTTTATAAGGTTTAACTTGGTTCACTGTTGCTGAAGGACTGCCATAAGAGACATCATTGCAATGTTTTCCTTTTGGCGTTGGCATGCAATAGATTCTTGCCCAGATTTCCAATTGGCTCACCCATTGAACAAGCATATCATTATTGTCATATGCAGATATTTGCTGACCTCTTCGTATGTTGAAGTCGAGGTCCAACCTAGTTTATGACAGTGTATTCCCAACCACTCCTTGAAGTGCCTGGTCGTCTTCAGCTCCATTGCCTTGAGATGAAAAGGAAAGGTGGGGTTGCTGTTATTAATCTGTAGTTTGCTATTAGCCACCAAATCAGTTAACACACTTCTGCGCAATGCAGGAGCTGGAGAAGAGAGGAGAGCCTTCATCGATGATGGCATTCACATGGGTGCAAGTGATCGTGGACTATGTGCGCCAACATGGAGAGCCGGCAGGGCCGGGGATAGTAGCTCGCATGAAGTAGGTGCAAAAGGAAACAGAGCTGTTTCAAGAAGAGCAGACGAAGCATAAAGGACCAGAAACAAAGGGAAAGAATAAAGGTAGTGACTTGCAAGGAGAAAGGAGAAACATGTGGAGAAGACTCACAAGAAAGAAGCCTAAGGTGGAGAGGCCGGTGTTAGTGAAGAGAACCACAAGGTCTGAAAGAAAAAGTGGGAAGCCGAAGTTTGGAGCGCAGGACAATTCCGAACAGAAGTTGGTGGTTGACCTTGAGGAAGAGGAAGACGAACATTCAGGAGGCATGATGCAGCAGGAGGAACCACTGAAGCAGGGAGAGAAAGACTAACCTGTGGAGGAGCAGCAGCAGGAAGATGAGCCACGTGAAGTAGAAAAGGAGTGCAGGACGAAGGCAAGACAGGAGAGTAGTGGAAAACTCAAGCCAGACTCCCAAACGCAGGTGGTAACGGAACAGGAGATCACCCCAGAGCCGTTACATGAGGGGCGTCCAATGATGATAGTTCCGTTAGAGTCAGTGGACCCTTATGAGGAGAAGATACATGATAAGGGTAAGGTAGCAGTGGATGAACGGACGGATGAGCAAGAAGGAAAGCGGAAGGTGCCCAAATCATCTTTGGATATTTTGTTTCCGGCGGTTACACCCACAATTGTGGATATAATCAACGATGGAGTTGTGGAAATCGCAAGAGAGGTGGAAGAGATGGTGCGAGGATCAAAATTTTTGAGACACCAATTCAACCCACCACCCTTTCAGTCGTCACTGAGATCACACTGAGGTATGTATGGCAGGGGTATGTATCGTGGTAATGGGTCACAGGGCATACCAATCCCCGATTTCCGCTTGGATGAGGAAGATCTGCGTCAGCAACAGTAGGAGTGCAACGCACATGCAGATATGTCTTTCAAGTGCCAAAGAGCATTCGTGCGAAAGGATGTGCAGACTACAGAGTTTCCACAGGTTTTGGCACAATTATAATCTAAGATGGTAGAACATGTGGTTAGAGGTGGGAATGAGATGCAGGATGCAACGCAGTTGGCGGCAAGCCTTTTCAACCATCTAGTCAATGCAGGATATACAGTCAAGGATAAAGCGGATATCCAACGACTGATTGTGCAAGCAGTGGAAAGTGTTATGGTGCCCAAGATGACTACCATTCAAGGGATGATGAACAAGGGTATCAGCGACTAACCAAATAGAGGACCCCGAGTCCAGTGGTGGAGCTCAAGTCTCCACTGACAGTGCAAGAGCCGATGACCTTATTTCAGAGGCTGGTGCGAGCACGAGATGAGAGCCAGCAAACCACTACCATATTATCGGTGGTGGTGGATGAGTTCCAGCGTCTTCAAGGGAAGAATGAGCAACTCAATAGGCATTTCGTCTTCAGGTTGCAATGGTGCAGCATGAACTTGACAAGGAGAAAGCTGAGTTCCAAAAGTACAAGGACCAAAAAGAGGTGGAGTATCAGGAGAATGCTCAGGATGTGTTGCCGTGAGGACACAACAATGAATAAGGAGGGGGCAGTGTTAAAGGTAAAATATTATGAGCATAGGACATCCTACTGTGGAGAGAATAAGGGTAGGAAGGTCTGTACTAAGCATGGAAAGAAAGGCTGTGGAGGAAAATCCTTACCGAGAGGGAAAGGAGAGTAAGAAAAAGAGAGTAAGGAAAAGGAAAAGGAAGTCTCGGAAGGAAAAGGATGACTTGGTGAGAGGAAGGGTAATTAAGAGCAATTAGGGCAATGGAGAAGGGGTCTTCACAAGAAGTTCCTGTAGGAGAGAGAGTCTCCACACTTTGTTCTCTTGTATTCATGTTAGAAATGAAGGTGCATATTATAAGATCTTGTGTGTGTGATATGTATACTCTAAATGAATGGATTTAACAAGGCAAAAGCCAAAATTTGTTCTTGCCCTTGACTTTGGAGACCAGTATTGTGGCACTGAGAGAAGGTGATTTGATATATATAATATGTTGAGAGTTGATGAAAAGAAAGTGTATAACCTTTCTTGATGGTTGAGAGAAAGGAAATGGTTAAACAGGAAATGGTGAGGTTTTCCTATTTCCTGTTTAACAAGCCCCACAAAATAGGAAAACAAGGGGAGCCTCTGTCATATATATCAAGTAGGATAAGTGTAAGGAAAAGCTAGTGTTTAGGGTTCTTTTATTGAATGTATCTCTCTCACTGTACATAAATTTTTCTGCCTTCTAGGTGTGTTTAGTTCCTTACTTCTTAATGGCATAAGCTCAACTTATGTCCTTAAGGCACACCCTTTGTGCCACCCTAACTTTTAGTGTATAAGAGTATGTCACACCTTAAGAGTTGTTCAATTTTTTATCGTTAGCAAATCCACACATGAGAGGTCTTGTTAGAATACATGTTTTGCTATTCAAAGGTTAAGATATATCTTCAGCCTATCAAACTAAGAGTAGCATTTGTAGTTAAGCAAGACAAATCCATGTCCAATTATGAATATGGATCTTGGCCGATAAATTCTCCTTTCCATGTTTTTGAAGATTCACATAGAGGGGTTTTAAGTTAGCATATGATCATGGCACCATGTGTATATCTTGAGTCTGAGGGACTATGACGAGATAGCCCATATATTAGAAAATAGTGTCACATGAACAAGTGACACTAAAATAGATGACACAATACAATGCCCAAGGCACACTCTAATGCTAAGGGGTTGGATACTTTACCAAGTAGGTGTGCTTGTGCTTGCATCAGGGTGCTAAACCTTAAACATTCACTCAAGGAAGGGTGTGTTAATTGACACACTTGGCCAGGGGGTGTTTCTTTGGGGATGTGAACATATTCAAAGGTTAAACAATTTAAACTCATTAGCATGAACTCTTTTGTAAAACACTCACATGGTTGTATGCTTAGGATTGTCCAAACCTAGCCTTAGGGAGCAAAACATTCATGTTCACCTATGGCACACACCCATGTTGCCATTAAGTACTAACACTAGGTCTAGGGTATAGCCTAATCTCACCAACCCTTAGGGGTTAGTCGTGAGTCATGGTACCCCTTGTCACCCTAAAGAGGTTGTACTCCCAGATGAGGGTGATTTCTAGGTCATGATGTTTTCTTATGGGGATTTGTGCAAGGCATGTCTCCTTAATGAGGTTAGGGTGTGAACATGTTTATGTCTCATGAGGCATGATCATAAAGTCTATTTGGATTCTTTAAGAATAGTTGTCAAGCCACGACCCAAGAGTAAGATAAGAACAAGGAGGCTTGACTCAAGAGCAAAGCAAGAGCAAGGAATAAGACAAGAACAAGGAACATGGCAAGAATGATCGTAGAATGACTAGTGTTAATAATAACTGATTGTACAATAATTATGTCGGAGCTTTTATACTCACAACTCTAAGAGCTAATTTAGGCATAAGCTAAAAATGATATTCCAAGAGTTAATCTAGGCATGAGCTAAAAATAATGTTCCTTATCCTATAAGTATATCTTGTAAGCATATCCTATAAGCATATTCTATAGGTATATCCTGTAGGCATATTATGTATCCTATATCCTATAGGTCGTATCCTGTAAGCATATCATGTATTCTATATCGGGTCATGACAAAAAGAGGTTATAATCCCGAACAAGGGTGATTCCTCAAAGGATAAGTGACACTGCCTTAGCTCTTTCATGGGGGTATGTGTGAGACATGTCTCCTTGGTGGGGTTAGGTCATGAGTTTGTCTAGGTCTCATGAGGCAAAATACTAAAGTCTACTCGGGTTATCCTTTGGGGTTCGGAGGGTAGTCACTCTAGGGAACTTAGGGGTAAGACTTTAAGTCTTATACTTATTTGGGCATTTGAGTCAGACTCTCAGGGTTATCTTAGAGGACTTCACTTTGTTCACATAAGGTGTTGATGATAAACGGCCACTTGGCAACCATGTGTTGTTATGTGTTAGCACCTTAGGTTAAAACTTTGACACTTGTTTAAATAGTCATCCTAAATCCTAGACTCACGTGGCACTATCAGACTATTGGATCATCCATGACCATGAATGGCGTACATGCCATATATGCTTAAGAATAAATTCACTATGTTAAGGATAATAATTGAGTTAAGAGTAAACTCACTATCATAGTTTCTACTATGACTCTCCTTTTACTTTGGACGTTGACTGTTGTTATCTACTGTACTTATTGATAAGCCCTAGGTATAGAAGAAATAGGCCCACTTAGTGCACTTGGATATCTAATGATGGTTCAGCTAGGTGTCATTAGGTATTTGCAAGAAACTCTGGGCGAAGCTAGCACTTCCATTTAGAAAACTCTTATCCTGGTTTTTTGTGTCCCAATTAGGTTTTTGAGTGGTTTCGATGAGTTTGGCATGTCGAATATGGGTAGAAACACCCTTAGGGCTGACCTAACCCTAGGGTTGCCCTAACCCCTTAGGTTAGGGTTTAAAGGTTAATGGGTCATCACCAAGTATATTCTCTCTGGGAATGAGATTCTATGCTAGCCCACTTATGTAAATAGAAAAAACAAGGGAGGGGGGCCCTCTGTCACATAAATAAGGTAGAGTATGTAGGAGTGAGGGTTCATGGGTTTATGACTGAGCTTGTTACTCTTCTCCCGGTGCAAGCTCTAGCTTTGTCATCAAGGCACAACACTTTGTTGTGCCGTCCAGCTACATACCAAACCATCGTTCCAATGCGGCACTAGTCCCCCGCTCGAGTTTCACGTTCCGGCCAAGTACCCCGAATTCCTTTAACACTTGCTCACGTGCTGACAGCATGATATGAATTGCTGTTGTCTCACTGTCCGTTAGTCGAACTGTATTCCTATCCGGTTCCCACTTGCGGATCCAGGCTAGCACCCGATCCGGCTGCATATCCAACTCCCTGAGTTGTCCCACAGTACGCAGCCCGCTGCTTGCCACCGCCTATATACAACCTTAACTCCTTGTGGCATACGCTCATCCCCAAGGGATATACCAATGCCAAGGGCTGTCCGAAGCTCCATCCAGTACCGCAGCAATGTCCCACTATATGAATCGCGGGGTACCGGAATCTTGAAGGGTGGCATGCTAAATATCCAACGGGGATCTTCGGCCCACTGAGCAGTGGATGAGCGGAGAGGCTTAACTTGCAGGCACAAGGCGAGGAGCATCACTTTCCATGGCTGTCCCCCTGGGTAGAAGCATTATCATTATCTTGACCATCAAAGCACGTGCAGCAGGGCCTGGAGAGATCAATCCTACTCCTCCCTCTGCTCGTGATCGCACACGAGCTTGGTACCTTGTTTGTGGCTTGATCCTTTCCAGATGTACACACGGAGAAGCTGCTCGATCTCCTTTATAGTCGTCGCACTGAGACTCCATACTCCTGTGTAAAACCAGAGGTTGCCCAAGAGTACCGCATTTGCCACCACGAGTCTTGTGGAAGGGAGAGCGAGCGGTTGCCCCAGCTACACATATGAGCGAGAAGTCGTTGCAAAATGAACGTGTTCTGCCGGTTTGCATCATTACCTGTCCCCCAATTGGAACCCTAGGTATCTGGTTGTACTCCCTTGCTCAACCCATATAAATCCCCAGTCCGCTCCCCAATCTGGCCTCGCATGTGCACTAAGCCATAGACCGCGCGATTTGTGCCAGTTCGTCCTACCCCCTGCCGCAAATTAAAGCGATCAAGTAGCTGCTTCACGCGATCCAGGTTCTCAGTGGTTCCCAACACCAGTAACCCTGTGTCGTCCGCAAATAGGCTGTCAAGAACCGTTCTCTCCCTCGGTGGGCCCAAGTCACGCAATGGTCCTTGGCAAACAGGTAGTGGAACTCCTCTCGGCTTGGACGGTCGGTCATAGTGCATGTATGCATGCAATGCTTCTGCCTGCATCAAAAAAAGGTACGGGCAAGCGGGCAGCCTTGTCGTACCGATCTAGAGAGACGTATTAACGGGCCCATCCATCCGTTGATGACCAACCGACTAGCCGACTGCCTATAGAGCCGCGCCGTCCACCTCACAAACGTGGTTGGAAAACCAAGCCGTCTCATCACAAGCTCTAAGAATCGCCAATCCACTGGTCATATGCTTTCTCCCCATCCAGCAACAGCAAGCAATAAGGATCCGGGAGGTTCCTGCCCACTCTCCAGCTATGATCATCGTGATCACATTCTCATAGAGCTGTCGGCCCTTGAGAAATCCATTCTGTGCGTGGCAAATGATCACTCGCATGATTGGCTGCAACCGGTTGGCTAATGTCTTCGCAAAAATCTTATAGATGGAGTTCATCATCGAAATCGGTCTCCAGCATCGCACCTCCGACGTATCTGCACTACCCTCCTTTGGGATCAATGTCACCAGCCCGTCCGTGAAGCTCGCACTCCATGTCTGCCCTGGGTGTGTCTCCTTTGCTACATTCCATTCAGCAAGTAACCCATCTCCAAGCCTGTACGAAGAACTCCATGGGATGCCATCCATGCCCGGCGACTTGTCTCGTTGATTGAGTTCACGTACTGCTACCAACAACTCGGCTTCGGTGAACGGCCGGATCAATTGTTATGCCATTTCGTCCGTGACCACTGAGGGATAGTTGAAAGGACGGCCTCACACCCCGAGAGCGGTCGGTTGTCCACGGTTCAGCTGTGAAGAGTTGTTGGAAGTATGTCGTGCCTATCTCCAGCATTTCATCCATGTCCTCACATATCTGTCCAGTCTCATTCCTAAGCCCAAAAATGGGCTTTCCTCTTGTCGCCGGGCAAATGGCTCGAAAGAACTCTGCGTTGAGAGTGCGCTCGCTTGTGTACCATCGAAGGTCTCTAAGCTTGTGGCAATCCATTGCCTTCTCCGCTTCGAGCTGCTCTAAGTGGTGTGCCAAAGCTTCCCGTCGAGTTGTTAGCCACTGATGTCCCGGGTACCTGCCCAACAACCGTTCACTTGCAGCAAGACTGGTTCGAACTGCCTGTGTCCTACTAAATACCCTACGATGTCTACGCGTTTGGACCTCCCAACAGTACTGCGATACATACTCCAAGAACGCTGCCAAGTTCATCGTTCCAGCTTCTCCACGCCTTGTCCATTCCTCCTCCAAATGGGTTAGGATCTCAGGGTCTCGCACGAATCGCCGAGTGATCCGGGGGGTCTGCGTTGAGCTCTCAGGTAGTCAGATACCTTCACTCGCACCGAGCGGAGCATGGTCTGACACATGGAACCCTTGCCATCTAGTCATGCACCCGCTGCGTGTCAAGAACCAACTTGAGAGTATAGTCGGTCCAAGCGTTTGTGAATTGGCCTGCCACCTGGCAACACGCCAGTCCATGTGAACCTAGGAGTGTGTGGCACATACCCCTCTAGCCCATATGCATCCAAGATCCCAAAGGTTATCCGCAGCAATCTCCACACTTGTATCCACTTAACTACATGCGCGTAGATATAAAAAAAAAAGTATAAACATAAATCCGTTTCACAGCCAATAAAATGAGTTATAGGACGTGTGTGTGTGTGACACACAGTGCACTTCTAGAAACACATACGCAAAAGAATGTCCATAGAAGAAGTATGCTTTTGACGCTTTCATATTTGAAAAAAGATTTACAAGTAGTTAATTTGTCATATCAAAAAGACCGATCGCAAGATTTCAACGCTAAAACCTCGCATGGTAAACTGCTAAGCGCACATATAAGCGCACGCACACACGCACATTATGTTATGGAGTTCTGCTTCTTATAAAGCTTACCAAAAGGTTACGATTAGTTCCTGGATGTTGAGGCTTTGCAAGGACCACACTTCTTGATGTGCATGTATGCCGTTGTAGCAGGAAGAGCAGACGTAGACTGAAACGGAAGTGTTAAGCCACACGTACGCAAGCACACACACATGCGAATTACCGGCCTCTGGTTGCGAAGGACTGCCTCGTTCGCGTTCACCGGTTCCTGCATCTGTCAATCTTCTCCTGCGCTGGCCACCATCCCATCCCTGTAAGATAAACTTTTAAATGCATCCTTACACACGCACGGAGTGCCTCTCTCAAACACACACAGTCTCCTGGTCTGAGCAAGAAGATGCACATAGACAACACTCTGTGGACAACATAATAAACGAAAGCATGTTTCAGTGATATATATATAAGTACAGTGTATATGTATAAATATTAAACCTCATATTGTGTTTTCTTGTTTCTGGTTCATAGACTGAATACGAGTGATTCTGCACGTATGTGTGAATAAATTAAAAATGGATTGCTTACCGTGGCAAGAACAGGAAAGAGAGTGCTGAACCAGGCCGACGGAAAGAAGCCCCAGACGATGTGACGAGCAGCATCTCGCATTCCATCACGGACTGGCCCGTCTACAAGTTCCGTTATCGGACCGTTACTAACTCTGTCAAAGGACCTCGGATGACATTCTCCATACCATTGGTCAGGCCATGAACGAATTCCCCTGAACATATTCCAAACCATTGGTCAACCCATGAACTAATTCCCCTGAACATAGAGCACCACAGCTGCGATCATGAGAAGCTTAAACGCAAAGCCGCACATTGGCGCAGCCGCGGCGCGTGCATCGTCCACCAGCGCGGCATCGCCCTCCCTTAAGCCCTAACTCCGTACCTATATACAAATTGTTAATTGTGTTACACAATAGTGTTTTAGTTCATTATACCATCTTGCTACAAACCCTACCAACTTAGAGAAGGGTTTGGAGGTATAATTTACATGCATACGTATCCCAGTATACATAGCATCAAGCGGGAGAAATATATATATATATATATATATATATATATGAGTGTGTGTGTGTGTGTGTGTGTGTGAGAGAGAGAGAGAGAGAGAGAGGAGAGAGGGGTACAAAAGGTCTATGTATAAGTAAACAACGTGTGTGTGTGTGTGTGTTGTATATATATATATATATATATATCCACATCACACACGTATATAAGTTACTATATTATTCGACGATATTTTCTTAAGAAAATACAGACCGTCAAACCTCTAACAATGTACATGTCACTTTTTACACACACACACACTGCCTAATCATATATACAGTATGTTGCATATCTATCTGCCTATACAAATATATACATATTCCTATCTTTGTAAACCATAATATCTATTTATTATTATCATTATTACAATATATCGTGGACATATGTTTTAAGTCGGGAGGACTTGTACCAAAGCGCTTGCGAATAATGCATTGAGAGATATATTAAAGCTAAAACTTGAGATTAATATATGCTCGTAATCCACAGACACGCGCGCGCCTGCGCGTGCATACACACACAGAACGGACATAAGATACATAGAGACGTACATTCCACTTGCATTTATATATATATATATATATAGATATAGATATAGATATATAGATAGAGAGAGAGAAGAGAGAGAGTACATATGTAGCAGATAGGCCCGATAGGTAGATAACAAAGAGACAAGTATGCATTTTATGCACAGGCACGCACACACGACGGGCACACTTCATATATCGTTGCAATAGTAGTTAAGTAAATTGTGTTAGAATGGCAAAATGAGCCTGTATACAGACAGACATTGCGTGTGTGCGTGTGTGCGTGTGTGCATGTGTGTGTGTGTGTGAGAGAGAGAGAGGAGACTACGGAGCAAGTATACTTCTAAAATAATTTGAATATAGAATCTTTAGTAAACTGATAGAAGCTTACCTTAAAACACAACACACACCTTAAATGATATGAAGTATAGCGGCTTTGTAAGCACAACACTCTTTGATGTGTACGCAGTCTGAAAAGACCTCTCTCTCTCTCTCTCTCACACACACACACACACACACACACACACACACAAACATGCATAGGCCTGATATTGCACTTTTTCACCTTGCTGCATCCAACAGATCCACATTCATCTCCATACGGAAACTGGTGTTTCAAAACTTAGTAAACACACACACACACACACAGTGTATATATGCATATGCACACACATAAGATACTATTGAATTCATAGGTGCGTTATTTTAAGGAACAATCTTTAATTATTTCACTGGAGCCACACACACTTAAGCATACACATGAAATTTACTGTGGAGAGAAATGTAATGCATAATCTTTTGATTATTTATATGAAGCCACACACACACGCACACAATACACATGAACTTACACACTGACAGGTGAGAGCAGGAAAGAAATTGCTTAAACTAGATAAATTCAAGAATAGCTACTACACACAAATGTATGGTGCGTGTGTATATACACAATGCAGTGTACAATGGTCATCTCTTGGGTTGGCATGAACCATTTGTTAATAATTCTAAAATAGATACTTTTCATACATGTGTGTGTAATTAAGAGCTATATAACTATCCACTAATCAGTTTATATATAACAAGGCTAATACATTTCACAGCCAATAAATGAGTTATACCAAGGCTGGATTCTCTATAAGTGTGTTGACACACAGTGCACTTCTAGAAACACATATGTAAAAGAATGTCCATAGAAGAAGTATCGATTTCATATTCGCATAGTAAACTGCTAAGCGCACATATAAGCTTATGAATTCATTACCTTCTATAAGCTTATGAATTCATCATCTTCACACACATGCACACACGCGCTGTAGTATAAAGCTTAGCAAAAGGTTACGAGATGTTGAGGCTTTGCAAGGACACATTTCTTGATGTGCATGTATGCCGTTGTAGCAGGAAGAGCAGACGTAGACTGAAAATGGAAGTGTTAAACCGCACGCACGCACGCACCACACATGCGAGCGCATTACCGGCCTCTGGTTGCGAAGGACTGCCTCGTTGGCGCTTTCACCGGTATGTATGTGTTACACATGCACTTATAACATAAGATAATATATTTGGATCTACACTTGACTCGACTAGCCGTGTGTGTGTACGAAGAACTTCTTGTGAACAATTCTGATCTACCGAAAGCTCTGGACCAATGTGCGAATACACGGGCGTGCCTGCACACACACACACACACACAAACCGATACACACAGACATATATCCACACACACAACAACACACACACACACACACACACACACATATTATATATATATAGCAGATAGCACATTTCTAACGGTGCCTGATACGCAAATAATAAAGAGACAAGTATGCATTTCGATGGAATGTTAGAAGTTTATTCAAGGAGCAAAATACACTACTTATTCCCCTAATTAAGTCAAAACACCTGTTATTTCCACGTCATGTACCACGTCAGCAGCCACGCCATTACATACGTCATCAATTGCATCACCATTACGTCATGAGCCACGTCATTACCTATGTCATCTGCCACGTCATTGCCTACGTCAATAGCCACATCATCTACTACGTCAGCAGAAACGTCATCACTAGCCTCCCTCGTCAGTGAGAGTTTACTAACCACCGGGCGGGCTCCATCTCCACTTCACCTGGTTTTGCAGCTTCACTCCTAGCAGCGGGAGCCACAACCTCTCCATCAGATCCCTCTCATTCAAATCTCCTCGCTCCCATGCAACTTCATGGTGAGAAGCGACTGCTGACACCAGTGTCGTCCAGAAGAAAACGACTGTCGTTTAGTAGGCCACCTCTGCCCTTGAACACTCCTGCGTTTCGTGCACGCCAGATTACCCACATAGCACAACCCGTATGGAGTACCACTAGGTAGAAGACAAGTATGCATTTTGTGCACAGCATGTAGGTGTGTATACATATATACCTACCTTGTGTGATGCCGTTCTCTCACTAATCGTTTCTTTTGTTCATCAACCTGCCAATAGAAAAAGCAAACTAGAGTTAACTAAATCATTATATTAACTACTGATATTATAACGTGTATACAAGTATATATATTATACGCATACCCTTGTCACACATGTAAGGCACACTTCATATATCGTTGCAATAGGAATTAAGTAAACTGTGCAGAATGACATATGTTAAAGACAGACATTGTGAGTGTGCGAGTGTGCGTGCGTGCGTGCGTGCGCGTGTGTATGTGTGTGTGAGAGAGAGAAGCAAGTATCCTTCTAAAATCATTAGAATAAAAAATCTTTAGTAAACGAGAAGCTTATCAGTTCCTTACCTTAAAACACAATACACACTTATATGATATGAAGTATAGCTTACACTCCTTGATATGTACGCAATCTGAAATGACATCTCTTTCTTTCTTTCTCTCTCTCACACACACATTCATCTCCATACGCAAACTGGTGTATTCAAACCTTGGTAACACACACACGTATATATACGCATATGCACACATATAAGATATTGTATTGAATTCATAAAGATGGTTAATCTGTTCATATTTTATATTATTATTTACCACTTCTTGCAATCTCACTTCTCATAATCTCACATTCAGATCTTCTTAATGCTAATTCTCGCAGTCTCACTTCTCACAATCTCACATTCAGATCTTCTTAGTGCTAAATAACACAACAAAGCGAAATCTAACACAAGCCACAATTGAATGTGCCAGGAAGGGATCGAACCTGCAACTTTCTGCTTAAGAAACGACATGCGCTTAGATATAAAAGAAAATTCAGGCGAAAACATAATCCGTTTCACAGCAAATAAAATGAGTTATAGGACGTGTGTGTGACACACAGTGCACTTCTAGAAACACATACGTAAAAGAATGTCAATAGAAGAAGTATACTTCTGACGATTTCATATTTGAAGAAAGATTTACAAGTAGTTAACTTGTCATATCAAAAGACCGATCGCAAGATTTCAACGCTAAACTCGTATAGTAAACTGCTAAGCGCACACATAAGCTTATGAATTCATTATCTTCACACGCACGCTGTTATGGAGTTCCGCTTCTTTAAAGCTTACCAAAAGGTTACGATTAGTTACACTTCTTGATGTGCATGTATGCCGTTGTAGCAGGAGGAGCAGACGTAGACTGAAAACGGAAGTGTTAAGCCAAGCGCACGCACGCACACACACATGCGAATTACCAGCCTCTGGTTGCGAAGGAATGTCTCGTTCGCGCTTTCACCGGTTCCTGCATCTGCCAGTCTTCTCCTGCGCTGGCCACCACCCCATCCCTATAAGATAAACGTTTAAATGGATCTTTACACAGTGCTCTCTCTCTCTCTCTCTCTCTCTCTCAAACACAGACACACACACACACACACACACAGTCTCCTGGTCTGAGCTTTGCAAAAGAAGATGCACATAGACAACACTCTGTGGACAACATAATAAACGAAAGCATGTTTCAGTGATATATAAGTACGTATGTATTAAGTGTATATGTATAAATATTAAACCTCATATTGTGTTTTCTTGTTTTTGGTTCATAGACTGAATACGAGTGATTCTGCACGTATGTGTGCATAAATACAAAAATGGATTGCTTACCGTGGCAAGAGAAGGAAAGAGAGTGCTGAACCAGGCCGACGGAAAGAAGAGCAGCATCTCGCATTCCATCACGGACTGGCCCGTCTACAAGTTCCGTTATTGGACCCGTTACTAGCTCTGTCAAAGGACCTCGGACAACATTCTCCATACCATTGGTCAGGCCATGAACGAATTCCCCTGAACATATTCCAAACCATTGGTCAACCCATGAACGAGCACCACAGCTGCAATCGTGAGGAGCTTAAACGCAAAGCCGCACATTGGCGCAGCTGCAGCGCGGCATCGCCCTCCCTTAAACCCTAGACAACAACCTCTGATACAGACGAACCGTAACACAGTTAACAATATTGTTTTAGTTGATTGAGTTAGCATCTTGCTGCAAACCCTACCAACTTAGAGAAGGGTTTGGAGGTATAATATATATAGTGTGTTGTGTGTGGGCGTTGTGTGTGTGTGTGTGTGTGTGTGAGTGAGAGAGAGAGAGAGAGAGAGAGAGAGAGAAGAGGAGAGAGAAGAGGAGGGGTATGTTGAATACAAAAGGGTTAAAAAAAATACATGTGCATGTACATTTTATATGGTGCAGCACTGTACAGGAGGCTAAGGAGCTCTTTGACAACATGCATTGTCTATGCATAAGTAAGCAACACACACACACACACACACACACATGCATCCTGATATTGCACTTCTGTATCCACGTAACACAACAGATCATACGCAAACTGGTGTATTCAAACCTTGGTAACACACACACGTATATACACGCACATGCACACACATAATCTATTGTATTGAATTCGTTAAGTTGTTTCATGATTGTGAGAAGTGAGACTGCGGAATAAATATATATCATAGAGTATATAATATAAAGATAGTGACATAGTGGCTTAACGGAACAAAGTGAAATCCACAATTGAATGTGCCAGGCAGGGATCGAACTTGCAACTTCCTGCTTAGGAAGCATTAGCTCTATCCACTTAACTACATGAACTTAGATATAAAAAATATATAAACATAAATCCGTTTCACAGCCAATAAAATGAGTTATAGGACATGTGTGTGTGTGACACAAAGTGCACTTCTAGAAACACATACGTAAAAGAATGTCCATAGAAGAAGTATGCTTTTGACGATTTCATATTTGAAAAAAGATTTACAAGTAGTTAATTTGAAAGACCGAGATTTCAACGCTAAACCTCGCATAGTAAACTGCTAAGCGCACATATAAACTTATCACACGCACGCACACACGCACACACGCACATTATGTATGGAGTTCTGCTTCTTATAAAGCTTACCAAAAGTTACGATTACTTCCTTGATGTTGAGGCTTTGCAAGACCACACTTCTTGATGTGCATGTATGCCGTTGTAGCAGGAGGAGCAGACGTAGACTGAAAACGGAAGTGTTAAACCACACGCAGGCATGCACACACACATGCGAATTACCAGCCTCTGGTGCAAAGGACTGCCTCGTTCGTGCTTTCACCGGTTCCTGCATCTGCCAGTCTTCTCCTGCGCTGGCCACCACCCCATCCCTGTAAGCTAAACGTTTAAATGCATCTTTACACAATGGTCTCTCTCTCTCTCTCTCTCTCTCAAACACACCCACACACACAGTCTCTGGTCTGAACTTTGCAAAAAGAAAACTTGCTAGAAGATGCACATAGACAACACTCCGTGGACAACATAATATGGTTTAAGTACGTACGTATGTATTAAGTGTATATGCATAAATATTAGCATTAAACTCATATTGTGTTTTCTTGTTTCTGGTTCATAGACTGAATACAAGTGATTCTGCACGTATGTGTGCATAAATACATAAATGGATTGCTTACCGTGGCAAGAGCAGGAAAGAGAGTGCTGAACCAGGCCGACGGAAAGAAGCCCCAGACGATGTCATTCCATCACGGGCTGGCCCGTCTACAAGTTCCGTTATCGACCCGTTACTAGCTCTGTCAAAGGACCTCGGACGACAGTCTCCAAACCATTGGTCAGGCCATGAACAAATTCCCCTGAACATTCTTCAGACCATTGGTCAGGCCGTGAACGAATTCCCCTGAACATTCTTCAAAACCCATGAACCTGAACATTCTTCAAACCATTCATGAACGAATTCCCCCTGAACATTCTTCAAATGCGTTGAAGCTCCTCATGATCGCAGCTGTGGTGCTCTATGTTCAGGGAATTCGTTCATGGGTTGACCAATGGTTTGAAGAATGTTCAGGGGGAATTCGTTCATGGGTTGACCGATGGAAGCTGCACATTGGCGCAGCCGCAGCGCGTGCATCGTCCCACCAGCGCGGCATCGCCCACTCTTAAGCCCTAGACAACAACCCTAACTCTGTGTTCAAACCCTAATAAATAAATGTGTGTGTGTGTGTGTGTGTGTGTGTGTGTGTGTGTGAGAGAGAGAGAGAGAGAGAGAGAGAGAGAGGGGGGGGGGGGGGTGAATACAAAAGGGTTTTAAGAAAATACATGTGCATGTACGCTTCACAAGTTTTTAATATTTGTAATTAACAATTAAGTATTAATTTATTTCAATTAAGAAACAACTTTGCTACTTTTATATTTCACACTTATATATTGTTGTATATATTAATAAAAATAATAGATATTATTTATGAGAAATGAAATATATAAACAAACAGATCATGTGTGTCTAATGCATATACATATATTTAGTATGCTCTTAAAAAATTAAAAAAATTAAATTGATGTATATACTACTTTTCCAGTCTTTTAATATTTATAATTAACTTGTCAAATTAATATTTTAGTTCGGTATTATAATTAGTAATTACTTTATGAACACATGCAAGTATATAACAGAAATAGAACTTCGTACTCTAGCACACCAACACAAGCTATATGCATCAGCAAACGCACCAGACAGGGATCGAACCTGCGACTTTCTGCTTAGGAAACAGACGCTCTGTCCACTGAGCTACAAGTGCTTACACGAATAATTCGGGAATAATGCATATGAATGATATATTAATATACGGTATAGTTACCTGATCATAACTGCAACCGGAGTTCAGATTCCTCATATACGCCGGCAAAACCCTTGTGTATATATGAGCTACAGAAAGATATGGTTTACATCTTTCATATAAGGTAATCTATGCGTACGCTAGCAGAATGTGTCCACACACACACAAACCAAAAGTGCGGACGTAAGATACACAGAGACATATACACCACCTGCATACATACATACATACATACATACCGTAAAATGAGACAATGAAGAGACCAGTATGCATTTTATGCACATCAACGCACACATGTAGGGCACACTTCATATATCGTTGAGATAGTAGTAAAGTAAATTGTGCAGAATGATTTGTATGCAAAATGAACCTGTGTACATACAAACAATGTGTGCGTGTGCGTGTGCGTGTGCGTGTGTGTGTGTACTTCTAAAATTTTATATAAAATCGTTAGTAAACTGATAGAAGCTTATCAGTTCATTACCTTAAAACGCAACACACACACACACATACACACACACTTATATGCTATGAATACTGACAGGCCTCGTAAGCACAACACTCCCTGATGCGTACACATGCAGTCGAAAAGTCATCTACATCTCTCTCTCTCTCTCACACACACGCACGCACGCACGCACACACACGCATAGGCCTAATATTGCACTTTTTCACCTGTTGCTGCATCTATCTGTCTCCACCCCATCCCTGTAACACAACAGATCCACATTCGCAACTTAGTAACACACACACACACACGCCTATGCACACACATAAGATATTAATATTGAAATTCATAGAGTTTTTGTGGTGAGAGAAATGTAATGCATAATCTTTGATTATTTATATGAAGCCACACACACACGCACACACAATACACATGAATGACAGGTGAGAGCAGGAATTCAAGCGTGTATGTATGTGTTAAGCATGGTCCCAAATAGCTACTACACACAAAATGTACGAACATGGTGCGTGTGTATATACACAATGCAGTGTACAATGGTCATCTTGGGTTGGCATGAACCATTTCTAAGATAGATACTCTTCATACATGCGTGTGTGTGATAATTAAGAGCTATAAACTATCCTCTAATAAGTTTATATATAACAAGACGCTCTATCCACTGAGCTACATGCGCTTAGATATACAAAGTGCAAGATTTCAACGCTAGACTCGCATAGTATGCACACACGCGTGTAGTATAAAGCTTACCAAAAGGTCACGATTAGTGCCTTGATGTTGAGGCTTTGCAAGGACCACATTTCTTGATGTGCATGTATGCCGTTGTAGCAGGAGGAGCAGACGTAGACTGAAAACGGAAGTGTTAAACCACACGCACGCACGCACACACACACAGCGAGCGCATTACCGGCCTCTGGTTGCGAAGGACTGCCTCATTCGCGCTTTCACCGGTTCCTGCATCTGCCAATCTTCTCCTGCGCTGGCCACCACCCCATCCCTGTAAGATAAACGTTTAAATGCATCCTTACACACGCACGGAGTGCCTCTCAAACACACACACAGTCTCCTGGTCTGAGCTTTGCAAAAAGAAAACTTGCTAAAAGATGCACATAGACAACACTCTGTGGACAACATAATAAACGAAAGCATGGCTCAGTGAATATTACGTGTGTATATATAGATATTAGCATTAAACCTCATATTGTGTTTTCCATTTTCTGGTTCATGGACTGAATGCTTAAGACATGTGTGTGCAAAATCACAGCACATAAATGGATTGCTTACCGTGGCAAGAGCAGGAAAGAGAGTGCTGAACCAGGCCGACGGAAAGAAGCCCCAGACGATGTGCCGAGCAGCATCTCGCATTCCATCACGGACTGGCCCGTCTACAAGTTCCGTTATCGGACACGTTACTAGCTCTGTCAAAGGACCTCGGACGACAGTCTCCATACCATTCCAAACCATTGGTCAACCCATGAACGAATTCCGCCTGAACATAGAGCACCACAGCTGCGATCATGAGGAGCTTAAACGCAAAGCCGCACATTGGCGCAGCCGCGGCGCGTGCATCGTCCCACCAGCGCGGCATCGCCCTCCCTTAAGCCCTAGACAACACCCCTAACTCTGTACCTATATATTTTGATATAACACATTGTTAATTGTGTTAGGTTCATGGTAAACCCGTCTTCTATCATCATTGTTGTTCTAATATACCATCTTCCAAACCCTACTTAAAGAAGGGTTTGGAGGTATAATTTACATGCATACGTATCCCCGCATCAAGCGGAGATATATATATATATATATATAAGTGTGTGTGTGTGTGTGAGAGAGAGAGAGAGAGAGAGAGAGGGATACAAAAGGGTACATTTTATATGGTGCGGCAGTGGCTAAGGAGCTCTTTGACAACATGCATTGTCTATGCATAAGTAAACAACGTGTGTGTGTGTGTGTGTAGACACACACACACACACCACACCACACACGTTGTTTACTATATTCACTTATCTAACGAATATATTGCTATTTTCTTAGCTTATCCAACCTCTAACAATGTACATGCATAATTTTCATCACTTTTTCACACACACGGGATCAATCATATATACAGTATGTTGCATATCTATCTGCCTACACAAATATATACATATTCCTATCTTTGTAAACCATAATATCTATTTCATTATTATTATTATTACAATAAGTCGGGAGGACTTGTACCAAACAGTTCCGCACGAACAACTTCTTGCGAATAATGCATATGAGCCATATATTAAAGCTAAAACTCGAGATTAATATATGCTCGTAATCCATTCAAATTTTTAGAAGTATACTTGCTCCGTAGTCTCTCTCTCTCTCATACACACACACACACACACACACACGCACACCCGCAATGTCTGTCAGTACACAGGCTCATTTTGCCATTCTGCATATCTATCGGACACTGTTAGAAATGTGCTATCTGCTACATATGTACTCTCTCTCTCTCTCTCTCTCTCTCTCTCTCTCTCTATATATATATATATATATATATGCATCCAGGTGGAATATACGTCTCTATGTATCTTATGTCCGTGTGTGTTGTGTACGCGCAGGCACGCGCGTGTATGCACACATTGAGCTTTCTGTAGCTCAACGTATAAAATCTTTAGTAAACTGATAGAAGCTTATCAGTTCATACCTTAAAACACAACACACACACTTATATATAGCGCTTACAGGCTTTGTAAGCACAACACTCTTTGATGTTTACGCAGTCTGAGAAGACATCTCTCTCCTCTCTCTTCTCACACACACACACACACACACACACACATGCATAGGCCTGATATTGCACTTTTTCACCTTGCTGCATCCATGTAACACAACAGATCCACATTCATCTCCATACTCAAACTGGTGTATTCAAAACTTAGTAACACACACACACACACACACAATGCATATGCACACACATAAGATATTATATTGAATTCAGAGAGTTTTTTCTGGTGCATTAAATGTTTAAGGAACAATCTTTTAATTCTTTCACTGGAGCCACACACACACGCACACAATACACATGAACTTACACACTGACAGGTGAGAGCAGGAAAGAAATTGCTTAAACTAGATAAATTCATGTATGTATATAGCTACTACACACAAAATATACGAACATGGTGCGTGTGTATATACACAATGCAGTGTACAATGGTCATCTCTTGCTATAAATTCTAAAATAGATACTCTTCATACATGAGTGTGTCTGTGTGATAATTAAGAGCTATATAACTATCCTCTAATAAGTTTATAAATAACAGGACTGAGCTACATGCGCTTAAATATACAAATTTTTCAGGCGAATACATAAATCCGTTTCACAACCAATAAAATGAGTTATACCAAGGCTGGATTCTCTATATGTGTGTGTGACACACAGTGCACTTCTAGAAACACATGTAAAGGAATGTCCATAGAAGAAGTATCGATTTCATATTTGAAGAAATATTTACAAAGTAATGAATTTGTCATATCAAAAAGACCGATCGCAAGATTTCAACGCTAGACCTCGCATAGTAAACTGCTAAGCGCACATATAAGCTTATGAATTCATTACCTTCTATAAGCTTATGAGTTCATCATCTTCACACACACACAGGCTTGTAGTATAAAGCTTACCAAAAGGTTACGATTAGTGCCTAATGTTGAGGCTTTGCAAGGACCACACTTCTTGATGTGCATGTATGCCGTTGTAAGAGGAGTAGACGTAGACTGAAAACGGAAGTGTTAAGCCGCACGCACGCACGCACATACACGCGCGCGAGCGCATTACCGGCCTCTGGTTGCGAAGGACTGCCTCGTTGGCGCTTCACCGGTTCCTGCATCTGCCAATCTTCTCTTGCGATGCCCACCACCCCATCCCTGTAAGATAAACGTCACGGAGTGCTCTCTCTCTCTCTCTCAAACACACACACACACACAGTCTCCTGGTCTGAGCTTTGCAAACGGAAAACTTGCTAGAAGATGCACATAGACAACACTCTGTGGACAAAATAATAAACGAAAGCATGGTTCAGTGAATAATTGGATATTAGCATTAAACTTCATATTGTGTTTTCCTGTTTCTGGTTCGTGGACTGAATCCTTAAGACATATGTGCGCATAAATACACAGCACATAAATGGATTGCTTACCGTGGCAAGAGCAGGAAAGAGAGTGCTGAACCATGCCGACGGAAAGAAGCCCCAGACGATGTGACGAGCAGCATCTCGCATTCCATCACGGACTGGCCCGTCTACAAGCTCTGTCAAAGGACCTCGGACGATTTCTCCAAACCATTGGTCAAGCCATGTATGAATTCCCCCTGAACATAGAGCACCACAGCTGCGATCATGAGGAGCTTAAATGCAAAGCCGCACATTGGCGCAGCCGCGGCGCGTGCATCTTCCCACCAGCGCGGCATCGAAGCCCTAAACAAGAACCCTAACTTAGTAAAGTATATATATATATATATATATATATATATATATATATATATATATATATATATATATATATATATATAGTTTTATTAAGAGGAACACTTGGGTGTGTGTATGTGTCCAGTGAGTTCCATTCGGTGTACACGAATGGTTTATGAACGAGTGCAACACCTAATACACACACATACATAGCATATACTGGTCATATGTGTGTGTGTGTGCGCGAGAGTTCATTCCAATGTCCATACACACAACCCACACACACACGCACGCACGCACGCACACACACGTAGAAGTACGCTGTCGAACATTACACTGATGAAGAATGCACGGCAACAACAGGAAGGTTTTTATATATTCCAGCATACTTTAATAGCCGTTGATTTAAGAGGGATATCTTAAATATCTTAGTATATCCATAGAATATAACCGAAGCTTGAGTTATGAGAATAATATCTATTAATAAATCAATCATTTACTTTAACAATTATAAACTAATTATATTTTGGACTTAATAATTTAAAATCAGTATGTAAAACTCTCATAGTATTATATTAACTCGAATGTAATATACATACATACCTCATTATGCTGTGGTTGCTGTTTCTACAGAAGCAATCCGGCAAAGGCAGATTATCTCCATTTTCCATGCTTAATCTGTGAACTTCCCACATGTATTTAGCGAGCTCATCACCTTTAAGTCCACTTGACACACCATTAGCAAAAGCCCTCCTATTAAGTACCACTGTTTTGTCACCACGGTTCTCCATTACTCGCATTGCCACCACCATCTTGTCCATGTTTCCAAAGTACGTAGCAATATATATGTCACTGTGTACTGCTATGTAGTAGTCGAGGGCTGCATTTGAGTTCCATGTAGAGCTCTTAACATTTCAGGATTTAGAATGTCCCGCTTTCTATACACGTTTGGATATACTCGAGTAAACTGCGCTTCTCAAGAAGCCCATTACCTGAAGAAATGTGTGTTGGTACAGAATTTTCCTAAAGGAGCGTGCAGATAACAGTGAGATGTTTAATTGCTAGCATTAAAAATCGTCTGCTACTAAGCACATTAATTCTATGGGGGCAGAGATACGTTATGCTGCTATCCGAACAAAACAACAAGACACAGGTATGTGTTCGTCAATGAAAACAACACATATGCCGGCATATATATGTTATGTGTGTAGGTGTCTATGTGTCTACATATACAACATATAAAGACCGTAGGCTACACATACTATGCTGACGTACCTGAAGCTAAATAGATGGACTGCTGCTTGGGACTTGCAAAGACTGAAGAATAAATGCGGCCTCTCCTGGAGTTAATGGACACTTGCCTCGGTTTCTCCATGTGATAGCCATGTCTCCTGAGAATGGTGACTTGTTTTCCCGTGCAGCTTCTATTGCCTTCAAAGAGCTCTTAGAGATATTTGAATAAACACACCTAGTACATAAACGTGCAAATCATCAACATACACAGAAGGTGTGTATAAATACACATATTCATTGAGAAAGAAGTAATATACATTACTCCATAAGTGCAATTGGGCATTTGGTCTAGTGGTATGATTCTTGCTTCGGGTGCAAGAGGTCCCGAGTTCGATTCTTGGAATGCCCCTATATACTAATGATACTTTGTGATATATATACACACACACATTATCGTTGTAACCACGTGTTTCTATACCTGCTGTAGGCGATCATGTCAGGTTCGAACCTCAAGTGCAATGCCAAAAATGGACGGGGAGTGCATTGAGAACCTCTTCTGCTTTCTCTGAAGACTATCCACAAGACGGAGTGCTCTATAGCATGCCTGACACCTAGATGCTTTTGCCCATGCTGGATATCTTCCATACATAGTAAACTTTCAATAAGTTTACCTCCGTATAACACACACACACACCACAGACATATCCATGTGATGTTTGTGAGATACCTGTCGGGTCTCTGACTTGCTGCAGGTCGAATACTAACTAGTTTCTCTTTGAGTAGAACAGGCAAAAAGCTTCAACGTAGTCGAAATGCTTCCTCTTCTGGCAATCAACCACCACTGGCTCTTTGGAAGCTAAACTTGATGGAAGCTCCTTTACAATGTCAACATAGCCCTTCATTGTCTCAATGAAATAATCCGCATCAAAAATATCTGCAAAACCACTATATATATACTCAGGTAAGTGATATAATCTCTTATTAATTATGTTTTATCAGAATATACATTAATGTATACATGTATTATATACTCTCCAAATACAGATGTAGTGCATTTAACCATTCGAACCTTGAGTCGTTCCAATATGCTGTTCCTTCAAACCGAGGAAGTAACAATGTGGCATTTAGAAGCCGGGCAACTCCAACACCATCACAGAGCTGTATTCAGAGGCAGAAACATGAGAGGGAGAGAGAGAGAGAGGGAGAGGGAGAGAGGGGAGAGACAGAGAGAGAGAGAGAGGCTTACATCTCTTCGCATTTGGTTGAGGCCGCCAGTGCAATCCACGATTATGTATCCATTGTCTTCTGGGAGAGCTACATATATCTTACAGAAAATGAGATCCCCATAAGTAATGAACTTTATATAAGTCTGTGCATAAACTGTTACATATGTCTTACCGTGCTGGTTGTTCCACCACACACATTGTTGAAAGTGGTGCTTTAGTTTGGGTTCACTCCACCACAAGAATCTGTTGCTATACGATGTGTCAATCCTGTGGGAAAACAACAAGTCAGTACATTCTCAGAATATTCCAAATACACGAGAGTTAAGATACTGGAATATGCTTCTAGGAGGCATTTATCCCACGAGCCTTAGCTTGGCTCCGGTGCAGTTGAGGTGTATAAAAAGGGCACATTGGGCACTTTAAAACTTGCCTTAAACTAATGAGTAAGGAAAACAAAGTAATGGGTGAAGGCTCGTTACAGCACCTCTAGTGTGCACTTAATTTTTGGAGGTTGAATAGGCTGGCCAAGGGTTGACGCTGCCTACTTTGCAGAACTCCCTTGTGCGGGCCTCCCAAACCACCCGCTAATTAAACCTCTAAATTGTACTAAAAGTATGTAATTAATGTAGATAATTAGTTAAACCCCTGAATTAAAATACATTAGTTAAACCCTAAATTACATACTTAAACGTGGACATGAGCTAGATTAGAATTTTGAGAACAGATTTGAGTGAAATGCATATGGATTTCATCTAATTCAAACCCATTACTTACACAGCAGGAAGCATTGATGCCGGTGGCAGCAGGCGCAAAGACGCAATTACCAAAAGCGCAAAGAAATGATCCCGCCAGGATCTTCTTCTTCTTCGCCTCCATAGCTGGAAGCCCTAGAAAGCCTGGCGTGAATTGAACTAGCGACCTTTTAATTAGCATTTGAAAATTAAAGTAAACAGAATTGAACTAGCGACCTTTTAATTAGCATTTGAAAATTAAAGTAAACATGAATTGAACTAGCGACTTTTAATTAGCATTTGAAAATTAAAGTAAACATGAATTGAACTAGCGACCATTTTAATTAGCATTTGAAAATTAAAGTAAACATGAATTGAACTAGCGACCTTTTAATTAGCATTTGAAAATTAAAGTAAACATGAATTGAACTAGTGACCTTTAATTAGCATTCGAAAATTAAACTAACTAGCAACCTTTTAATTAGTATTCAAAAATTAAGTAAACATTATTTAAACGCGTCAGTAAGGGATCGAACATGCGACTGTCTGCTTAGGAAACAGACGCTCTATCCACGGAGCTACAGTAGCTTATATAAAAAATTTATACGAGTATATTTATATTATAATTACAGGACGCGCACGCATGTCCCAAAAACACTGATTTGCGCGTGTTGTTTATTTGCTTTTACTTATAGAGACATTTAAAATAGTTTAGTTTTAATTTAATAAATTCCATTGTCGATCAGAAATTAATAAATGTAATCTAATTAATCTTAGAGAAAATACCATATATACCCAGTTTTCTTAAATATATTTTTACTCTTAAAAAATAATAATACATAAAATTTTATAATTACTTTGTATTTAATATAATCATGTATGTCCTAGTTATTTACAAAACGAGCTCCTTTCATGTTTTTTGAATTATGTGTGTGTGTGTGTGTGTGTATAAATCATAATTTTGAAATTATGATTGTGAATTCTTAACAAGCACAACTATGTATATTATTTTTTATTAATTTCCAAATGATGAAAACACTTAACTTATTATAAACACCAAATAAAATATTTATATATGTATTTAATATTTATAATACATTTTAATTATTATAAGTTATAATTACTAATCATTTAATGTATTTATAAACACCTGTAGATATACAACTATTTATTATTAAATATTTTTATTATCTAAAATAAATATATTATATACTAGTATATTCCTGTCTATATGAACGCTGTCAACAAAACAGAGGGTATGAAAACACGTTTTTATAACGTGGGTTGGATTCAAAATCTATCAGTTATTAATGTTATAAAAAAAACATAATTATATTACATTACATTAAATAAGTATAATGTTTCTAATTAGCTTAATTTACTTAAATAATAATATTAATAACATATTGTTTTATGTTTTATAACAATGTAGAAATACCCTGCAAATTAAATATTTTATTAATTTTATTAAATTAAAACAAAAGACAATATATATAAGCAACCCTTTATAAAAAAGGTTAAACGCTATTAAAGTTGACTGAAAGTCAAAATCCTTAGATCCAGGAAGAACCCTAAAAGAGAGCGATTTAGGGCAGCCGAGACGAAGCAGTGGAGCTATGGCGGAGTTCGCAGAGATCGAGGCTGCAGACGGGATTCGGATGTCCTGGAACGTATGGCCAAACAGCCGAATCGAGGTATCCAAGTGTGTGATCCCGCCCGCGGCCGTCATATCCCCACTCCAACCTCTCTCAAATCCCGCCGCTGTCCTCCCATACACTCCCGTCAGGTGCAGGACATGCCGGGCAATCCTCAATATCTTCTGCGGAGTCGATTATCAGGCCAAGATCTGGGCTTGTCCTTTTGATTTGGTTCGGAATCAGTTACCTCAGGAGTACCATGGTATCACCGAGGATTACCGTCCTTGTGAGCTTCAGTGTTCCACTGTCGAGTATATTTCTCCTATTCAGCAAGGTGTTGCCCCAATTTTCCTCTTTGTGCTCGATACTTGTCTCATTGAAGAAGAGCTCGGCTTCCTGCGTACCGCCCTCATTCAGGTTGTATATATAGACACAACCTTTCATCTATATATGTTATTAAATGTATGCATATATCTCACCCCTACGGATAATGTATATATACACTTGGATGTATGTATATTAGGACATAACGTAACATATTTATTTCTGTATAGACTATATCACTACTGCCATCGAATGCCCTGGTCGGACTGATAACCTACGGAACCCACGTTCACGTACATGAGCTCGGTTTCTCAATTTGTTCGAAGTCATATGTTTTCCGTGGTTCTAAAGAGGTTACGAAGGACCAAATACTAGACCAGCTCGGACTCGCCCCACGTAAAGCAACAGTTGGAGTCATAGCCGGTGTCAAAGACGGACTATCCGAGAGCAGCATCAACAGGTTCTTGCTCCCCGCTTCACAATGTGAATTCACTCTATCAGCAGTATGTTTTAAAGCTTTCTTCATCATATATATAACTGATATTTGATTGTCTTTAAAGATGCTAGAGGAGCTTCAGAAAGATGCGTTTCCTGTGCCAGCGCATCAACGAGCATCTAGATGCACGGGTACTGCTCTCAGTGTTGCTGCCGGGCTTCTTGGTGCCTGTGTTCCTGGCACTGGTGCTAGAATTCTTGCTTTTATTGGTGGTCCCTGTACAGACGGTCCTGGAAGTGTACGTGAATCTACACACGTTTACATATGTTCACATATATTTGTAGAGAGAACATATGTCGCTCTGTATGATGTATATTTTATGCTTGCTTAGGTTGTCTATATATAGCGATATAGACACATGTTATATGTTACTGTATGTATGTTATATATTCCGATATTGTATTTATATATATTTTTACAGATTGTTGGTAAGGAGCTATCGGAGCCAATTCGGTCGCACAAAGATATTCAAAAGGGCTCTGTTCCTTATTATCACAAAGCTGTCAAGTTTTACGAAGGCCTAGCATCGCAAGTAAGAATATGTCATTTGTATTTACACACTCGCACACACACAAAAGCATAAAGAAACGCGGTACTTACGGTGGTTTCTGTCTCACAGCTTGTAAACCAGGGGCACGTGCTTGATATTTTTGCCTGTTCACTTGATCAGGTTCGTATTCTACATACATGAGCATTATATATTAGATAATGTATATTTATATGCCTTCTTAAGTTGTATAAGATCTTATAATCGATATTCTAGGTGGGATTAGACGAGATGAAGGTGGCAGTTGAAAGAAGTGGTGGTCTCGTAGTCCTTGCAGAAAGCTTTGGGCACGTTGTTTTTAAGGAATCCTTTAAGAGACTGTTTGAAAAGGGGTCAAATTCACTTCAACTCTCCTTCAAGTACGTATGACATTAGTTTACGTATGCACTGTGTGTGTGCGTGTGCGTGTGTGTGTGTGTGTGTGTGAATATGTCTAACTTTTCTTTTTCAGTGGTATTTTTGAAATTTCTTGTTCTAAGGAGCTACGCGTCCAGGTGTAATTGGTCCTTGTTCATCTTTGGAAAGGGTATGCATATGATATGTATAGTATAATATAATAGTATATCTGATATATATAGTGTACATAGTTAACTGGTAACTAATTATGCGTAAAATTTTCACAGAAAGGGCCTTTTGTTTCTGATGTTGTTATAGGACAAGGGAACACTACATCATGGAGAATGTCAGGGCTCGACAAAAGAACTTCGTTAACTGTTTTCTTTGATGTAGCCTCTCCCGAAACTCAAGAAGAATCCAAGAATTGCTTTATGCAATTCGTTACTAAGTATGTGTGTGTGTGTGTGTTGCAATACATAAATATATACTTCTGCAAGCAGGCTTCTAACGTCGGTTTCCTTTTTTCAGCTATCAACACAGTGACGGACAAATGAGAATGAGAGTGACTACCATAAGCAGAAGTATGGTAGATGGTGCTCAAAACCCAGAGGTACCACACACTTTATGCTATGATAAAAGATATATGTACCATTTATACACACGTGTACATATAGTAGATACATCCATATATATTCGGCAAATGCACGTATATTCTAAGTTCTACGTTTGCAGGCGCTGCAAAGCGGCTTCGATCAAGAGGCTGCAGCAGTTGTAATGGCGAAATTAGCTTGCTATAAAATGGAGAGTGAGGTAAATATTCATCAACCAGGCAGTATTATACATAGAATAAGTATTACTACAATATACTTATATATACATTATACTGTTAGGTATGTATTCGCAATAATTTTCATATGCTAATACGCCTAACATGACAGGAAGAATTTAGTGCCAACCGTTGGTTGGATAGGTCATTGATTCGTTTATGTGCAAAGTTTGGAGTTTATCAAAAGGACGATCCAACTTCTTTTAGTCTAAGTGACAGGCTTTCTATTTTCCCTCAGTTTATGTTCAACCTCCGTCGATCTCCGTTTGTTCAGGTATGAGACTAATTAAATTAACTAATATGTTTGTGCTATACTCTCTCTCTCGTACCTCAGGACACACACACATATATATGATACTGTATAATACTACAATTTATAATAATACTGTAACTAAGTATCGGTTTAATGACAGGTTTTAACAACAGTCCAGATGAGACAGCACACAACAGAATGATGCTAAACAGGGAGAATGTCACTAATTCATTGCTGATGATACAACCATCGCTCATTTCATACGCATTGGACTCCCCACCTGAGCCTACTCTCCTGGACGTAGCCGCTATTGCACCGGACCGTGTACTCCTACTAGACGCCTATTTCAGTGTTGTAATATTCCATGGCATGACCATTGCACAGTGGCGTAATGCTGGCTACCACACTAAACCCGAATACAAGGTAAGCTCATGTGCGTGCGTGCGTGCGTGTGTTGATGCAAGTATGTACAGTTACACATGTATATATACAATATAATCATCTACATATCATTATACTACCCACGCGCACGCGCACACGCACACGCACACGCACACACAATTGAGACGCACATGTGTATCTTGTATATGCTCGATTTATTTTACATGTGGTTTGTTTTAGAACCTTGCGGAGCTTCTTCAAATGCCACGTGACGATGCGGAGGTAATCAGGAAGGAGCGTTTCCCTGTTCCACGTCTCGTTGTTTGTGATCAAAACGGTTCTCAGGTATGTGCGCGTGTGTGTAAGAGAGAGAGCATTGTACACACGTACATATGAACCGGATGAGATGACTGTGTAGGTGTGTGTTGTGTGTGAGAGAGAGAGAGAGAGAGAGAGCATTATACAACTTATACTATGTCATACACGTATTTTTAGTACATGTGTATGTGCGTATAACTCTCTCTCTCTCTCTCACACACACACACACACAGATTACAGGTTCATATGTTTGTGTATGTGTGTTGTACAGGCACGATTTTTGCTAGCGAGGTTAAATCCTTCAGCAACCTACACGTCGGCTGCACCAGGGACAGAGCTTATATTTACGGACGATGTCAGTTTACAGGTGTTCCTGGAACACCTAAAGAAATTAGCCGTGACGACACCGGCTTAATTAAGACTAAACATTAAATTAAGGGTTTGTTAGAGATTTTGCGGCAGGCACTTTGTAACGTGCGTGAGCGTGTATCGTACGAGCTCTGGTATAACAAATAATACCTTTACTCATTTGCATATATACTTCTTAATAAATTTATTTAATGTCTATAGATTTTCTAAGAATATAAAAGCTGCTTAGACATCATATAAATTTATAAATGAAGGATTCAAGCTAAGCAGTTTTCGTCACAATCTTTAGGGGACGTATCCCCTCTTCAAAACGTATATAGCTGTTTTACTGTCTACTCTATATTAGTCCTGGAAATAACTAAATATAATGTACACACCCTAAATATGCTCACGACTTACAGTTGCATTTGACCGGCGTGCATATCTTGCACCTGGAGAAGCATCCCAGGAAGTACTTAGTCCTCTCCGACGGGCAATGCCACACGTTGTAAGTGGAGCCCTTGCTCGAGCTGTCCTCAAACTGTTCAAGTATCTTCACTATTTCCGTAAAGCTCGGCCTCTTCTCCGGGTTTGCCGACCAACACCTCTGCATCAGACCCACTAGTACACTCGGACAATCGTCAGGTACCTCCGGCCGTGCTTCCTATAACTTCACTGTTACCACGCGCACGCACATATACATGCACGCACACACACGTAGAGAGATACCGTGTCTTATAACTATAATCAACAAAGCCAAACTTTAATGCATGTTCTAAGCGATTCCTACCATCTCTCTTTCGCTGCATGAAGAAGAAGCAGAAATGCATACAAATTGGAACGAGCTTACCTTGTGGACGACAGCATACGCAGCCTGCACGCAATTCATTTTTTGAAACGGAACTAGCCCAGTAAGAAGCTCCCACAAAACAATCGCAAAGCTGTACACATCGACCTTTGTAGAGAACTTCTTGTGGCTTATCATCTCAGGCGGCATCCATCTATAAGTCCCAACATCGAGCTCACCCCTCTTTGCTGCATCAGCTTCGTATCTCGCAACCCCAAAGTCAGTTATCTGTATACATAGCGCATATGAACATACAGAAAGGGCATATGGAACATACACATCTGTATGTGTATGATCAACATACCTTAACACACATGTCAGTGTCCAACACTAAGTTCTCAGATTTTAAGTCTCCGTGTATAACACCTTGTGAGTGGATGTACTCCATTCCTTTGGCAATGTCCAATGCCATTCCTAGCATCATCTTTAGTGGCAAGGATCCCGGCTCGTTCTTGTGTAAGAATCCCCTCAGTGAGCCCCCTGAGAGGTACTCGGTTATCACGCAAAACACAGGCGGTCTTTTGCATGCTGCTACAAACTGCCAAATTTTCACCAATAAAATAAATGTATTAGCCAAATGTACTTAGAAATAATAACCAAACAAGAGCTTTTATGACATACGCACATAGATCGTACACAAACTGTAACACGCTATCTGTATAGATGATATTGAATTGATATACAAAACAACATATGCAACACAACAAAAATGTACGATGATCATTTGTGAAGTCCTAGAAAAGATGCGAATTTGTCCAATCAGAACAGAATACTTGTGTCGGGCAATTGTGCAAGAACATGGAAATGCGAAAACAGGGAGAACTGCGAGCCCTGTCTGGGCAAATGCAGTACCTGAACAATGTTCCGGTGATGTAATCGCGAGAGAAGCGAGACCTCATGTGTGAACTGTCGATCGACTATCCGAGCAATCTCCTCATCTTCATCAGGCTGTCTCATCACCTTCACAGCCACCGGTTTCTCTTTGTAAATTCCATGGTAGAGCCTGCTGTGTGCCCCAGAAGCAAACTTCTGCCCTACAAACAGCTGCGACATGTCTACAACCCACTCCTCGGCTCTGTCCACGGCTCTTACTTCGTGTCCGGAATCTTCTAGATATTGTGACCAAGATTCGACCCGCTTCGGCACCGGATTCTTCTGGAATTCCTCTACTCTTGCTGGCGACGCAAATGGCGAGCTCCGGTTGCTGCTTGCGGCCGAAGACGTGCGTGTCGAATCCGAGAAATCGTACAGAGGCTTGCTTTCCGGTGATGAATCTAGTGGTTTCCTAGCCAAATCCTGAGCTTTACCCCCTGAGTCGACCGATTTTCTCGATTCCAGCTTCTTTTTTGAAGAATCCAAGAGATGACACCAGGATTTTCACGGCGGAAGCGCCTTCCCTGCCAGAATCGAACGACTTCCTCCCGGAATCCTGCGTCTTGGATGAATCGGCTGACGAATCGAACGATCTCCTTGGCAAGTCCTGTATTTTGACGGATTTCGCAGACGAATCGAGCGATTTCTGTGATTCCAGCGGCTTCTTGGATGAATCAAATGGAATAAACGCATGAAACTTATCCTTTCGGAAGCATAGATCCGGGATGATGCGGGAATCTATCCTGTGACAAACAGAGCGCGAGAAATTGTACCTCCCGACCCATGTTGAAGTGTTCTCCTCTGCGGCCATCTTCGCACAGATCAAACTCCCATGGCACTCCCTCTGCCCTTTCCAATTCCTTCGGGTGAGGTCTCATCATCCGCCGCCAATTCTGCATCAGACGGCTCTCATCTCTTCTCTTAAAGACCGTCGGATTTGGATACACCAACGGTTGTGATTTCCTTTTCGTGGGCTCATGTCATAAAATGATAGTAGATACGTGTTGATATCGTATATAATATTATAAACGGTAACGTTTCATGCTATATATATAAATTTTCAAAATGGGCCGCACCTAGGCAAGTTGCATTTTGGCTAATAGGATTTTGCCAGCTGGCATCATGCAATTTGTGCATTTCGTAAGTCAATGTTTATATAAGATGCTGATTTTAACCTTATTCCGCCTTTTACTAATCCCGCGTTGATTAAATTACTATAACAAGTATAATTTTAGTACAATACAAATTGAAATGTAACTACTATATATTTAAAGAATTTATCCTAATTTGAAATTTTTAATTAAAATTTTTTTTATGCTTAAATTGTTTAAATCTATTAAGGATATTTTATATTTGAAATGTGTATTTATATAATTTTCCCTTATATATAACCTTGTGAAATTAATTTTTAATTTTATAATAAATATTTATGTATATATTAATTTGGTTATTTTATACAGTAACACGTATGCTCTAGAAAGTCAAAAAGTGGGAAAGCAATGTTACTCGTGTGATGGATCTGAGATTGTACGCATATGTACATGCATGTGAGGAGCACGGGAGTACGGAGGTACGGAGGTACGGAAAGGACAAAAGGACGAGTACGGGCGTGGTACCCACGCGCACGCGCACACATACACAAAATGTCTTGCCGACATCTGGCCCACGCTCTTTTGGCCTGGGCACACAAAGGGTGGTCCCGGTCTGCTGTTGACACCTTTATCACACCCACCCACACGCACGCACACGCACACCTACGTGTGTGTATATGTAAATTGCAATATACATTCACGTAGTCTGCGTGTGTGTGCGTTCCACAATATGATATGTTAGACGTGTGCATAACGTGATATGTAGTTCATTATGTTACAAAACTGACAATTAATGATTCACACACACACAGACACACGATTTCTTTCTACTGTATGTACACATCTATATTCTATATATTACAAAATTATATAATATATCTAATTACACATTTCATTTATTTATATAGTTTATCACTGTAATATTTTAATAGAAAGTTTACTAATTTATATAACAGTATATCATATATTTTATAATTATTAAATTAGTGTAAAACATGAAGCTTAACTAAGCTTGTTTTAACTCCAACACTTCAATTATATACATTAGTGTTTAAGACAAGGAAAGTTGAATTTTAGTGATGTAATATATATTAAAACTATATCCTACTTAAATATTTTATGAAATATAATGATAGAAAAATTAAAATATCTTAAGTTAATAAATATAAGTATAATAAATTAAATTAATACAACTCTATAACTTATTTTTAATAAGAGACTTATATTTGAACTTATTAACAATCTCTTATCATTAAATTAACA